>VYZX01026625.1:9366-58838 GCA_013401335.1 Brachypteracias leptosomus
TTACTTTTTTTTTTTCAAAGCATCTATTCCCCATGGGTGAATTCAGTCTCCTGAAGCAAACCTCTCTGATTACACACCACAAATGTTCAAAAGCTAGATGACAAGAACTGAAATTACTGTGGCTTGGGATTTCACAGCCAATTCCTTGCTTTTCGCATTTGTGTGTGGACATCTGTGACACCAGATTATCTTCTCCGATTAATGACAGTAAGACTTGTGTATCCAAGGAGTTCTGTTTATCCAGGCAATTTTGCCTCACTTAATCTCTACTTTGAGGAGAAGAAAAGAAAAAAAAAAAGAAGCAAGATATTCTCAGCCAACTCATAAAGACGAAGGGAGGTGGAATAAGGAGGAAATTCAGAGGCCGACTCCCCGGGGCTCAATCTGGGGGCCGTTACCCCCAGACAGGCCGCCCCGGAGGCGCCGTCCGCCCTCGCCGCGCACCCGGGCAGCACTCGAAGCGCGGTGAGGGGCCACCGCCGCAGCCGCCACCACCGGGAGCTTCCCCCGCGGCTCCCCCGGCGCCCGGGGCTGCCTCTGGGCGGGCGGCAGNAGTCCTCTCCCTGACCAACAAAGAGTCCCGTCCTGGAACCCCCCCTTTTCTTCCTCTTCAGCCCCCCGCTGTGGGGTGCCCGCCCCGGAGGGGATCGTGGGGGCTTCCTCAGGCAGCCCCCAAGCCCCCCAAGTGCCGGGAGGTTTGACGGGCCTGGGCTGCCGCCCCCGAGCCCCGGCCCCAGGGGAGCCGGGGGCGGGAGGGCTTCACCCGGGCGGGGCGCGACCGAGGGGGCTCGGGGGGGGGGGCCGCGGAGGGGGTCTGGGGCACAAGGGCAGTCCGGAGGCAGAGGGTGTGGTGGGGTTTGGCGTCTTGAACCACGTCCCGTTTCTGAGGGACCCCTGGGTTTTTCCTCCGCAGACTCTGAGTGAAGGGGTGTGAGCCAGGAGGCTTGCTGTGAAAATAAATTTAACGCGCGCCCAAGAGTATGGAGAAACGTATATAGGGGTGAGAGTCCAGAATGTGTGATAGGTTTTTTGGTTTGTTTTTTTGAGGCTTTTTTTTCTTGGCTTTTTTTGTTTGTTTTGAAAAGTCGGTCAGATGTCTCCTCCTACTGCTTAGGCTTTAGCATTTTGAAAATTATGAGGCACAATTTGGTCACTTCATGGCAGAAGATCAGAGGATGCCACAGTAACTGTCACTTTGATCATATGCTTGGGATAAAGTGGTGGGAGTGTTTTGACAGCATCTTGAAACTTTCGCTTTTGTGAATACCAGGGTTGAGAAGAGAAACTTAATGGTTTTCAATTCCTCTTACTTCTTGCACTGGTCTTGCTTTGTTTTGAAATCATAGAATGGTTTATGTTGGAAGGGACCTTTCAAGATCATCTAGTTCCAACCCCCCTGCCACAGCAGGGACACCTCCCACTAGACCAGGCAACTCAACTCTGTTTTCACGTAACTTTCTCTTTCCATACATCTCAAAGAGAGATGGAAATACATTTGAATGTCACGAATGCTGTATTTAAAGGCAAAAATGGAATGGAAATATATGCACTGTACTCTTAGGCATACATTTTAACTAAGTTTTTGAATGGAAGAAGTCAGAGATGTGTCTATAGATCAAGCTGGTCACATTGACTTACCTTTTCCTCTTATTTCTAGCTAATTGTATTTAATTTTAAGCATGTTCCTATACACATGCAGAGCTAATGCTAATAAACATATGGCATACCTGGTTTTGTTTTAATTTATAATGGAGGAGGAGAAGATCCATTTGCATTTGAGAGGAAACTGGGCAATTTTAACATTTAGTCGTTTGAAGCCTGCTGCTGGGTGAGTCAGGCAGCAGCAAGGTGTTAGTTCACGCTGTAGCAGCATCACACTCCAAATACTTGGCTGACCTGACGTTTGTCTGACCTTTTGGTGAGCAGAGTTGAGTTTGTTATTCTAGGAGAAAACTGAAATAACTGAAGGACGGGTGTGGGGAGAGCAATAATTTTCTTCCAGATTATTGAGTTGAACTGGCTCAGTGAGTGGTCGGAACTCTGTTAGAGGGGGTGGGACCATGCAGCAAGAAGTGGGACTGTGTGGACAGCAGGACAGTACACTCTTGACATTATCTTTCTGTACTCTGAGAAACTGCTGAAGAGCTCTTACCCAGAATTTCAATTTACAGCGTCCCTCTAGTTAATGCTTAAAGTTTGCACAGAAGTCTTTCTTTTGAGCTTTCTTTATTGACAGGCTTCATTTTATTTGGTAACAAAAAGCAGAGCTTGTTTTAAGGTTAGGGTCTCTGGTATTGTTGAATATAATGCTTTTCAGTATGAGAAACTGTTGGAGCTTCTACGAAAAGTTCTGCCTGTGAGGGACTGTTTCCCTGCCAAAATATTTTCATTTATCTTATTCCAGAGAAAGCTGGGGAGCCCATATCCTGTGTCTTTAAATGCTGGCATTTGGGTAAGGAGTCCAATACAGAAATGAACCTGCTATCTTCTTCATGAAGGATCTACATGAAGCTGTTACTAAGTTTGTGTATTAAATATATGCACAGGCTTCTAAGAGAATACATTGATTGCCAGTGAAAGTACCCAGGGCTTAGGAAATCCCACAGTTAAAGTTGCTTTTAAGCTCTTTTATAAAAATACAGTAAGTGACACTGTGTAGAAAGCTAACCTCATTTGTTACATTGGGGAGGCTGATCCTGTTGATAAGCAAGTATTCATTTTCTCTTCCACTGCTCAGCAGCTCTAAGCCTTACACTACATGGTATTTAAATCTTGTTCTGAAGATAGAGTGTTTTCATTTCTCACATGCTTTTCTGTAGAGCACCTCCCTAGTATAAATTGATTTAAAAGTAACAACGTGGTTTTGGTCAATGTGAAACTTCTTTTGCGTATTGGGTCAAATGTTCTTCTCCTTCTCCTCTTCCAGATAGCTGCAAACTGAGGAATTAAAAAGTGCAGGTACTGATGTGGTGAATATGCTTTTAACTTAGTAGCTCACTCCTGTAGGATTCAAATGGGATTTTTTTCAATCTGTCATATTGAAAATCATTCAGTGTATGTAATTCAGCATTCTTTGGTCAGGATCTTGAACTTGAGCATATCACTGTCTTGGAAAATGTGAGTGTGAGGTTGAACACCTTTAGAAACACCGAAAAAGACTCAACAGAGAAGTACCCTGTGCTGCGTTTCATACAGTCTCATGCATTGGGGTCTGTCCAGCTGATGGCTGTGCAAGTCAGCTCTTGCAATTTTGAAACAATTCTGTAGTGAATGTAGCTCCTGGTTGTAAAGAAATTGATGTTTGAAAAATACTTGAAGTGTTTTATTTGTTTTTCATGTAATTAAGCAGGTGTGAATGGAAAGCAAGCCAGCACCGTGTAGGCTTCCTGCTCTTTGTGGATTGCATGTTGAGAAACAGTGCACTTAACAGATGTTCAGCTATTGACATAAATTCAGTATGGCCTGTTCCTTAGTTAAGTGTAACCTTTTTTTTTTATTTAGAAAAACACAGCTAAGAGAGAAATGGCTGCTTAGCTTTCATCAAAGTAGAAGTAGAGTAATGTCTCAGTTATTCTGAAGGTATGGAGATTGTAGGGTCTGTGGCTCAAGAACCTTGTTATCGCGCGTGTAGTTTGGTAGCCATCTGTTGGGATACCTACTGGTTACTGATCTGCATATAAAACTGGAATAAAGCCTTAAGTGAAAAATAAACTTTAGATTCTGAAGTTGCTTCCCAAGTGATTTGAAGCAGATTTATTTGCAATCTTTTCTTTTAAAAGAAGTAACTCTGGATGCTTGTTTTTTAGTGTGATTCCCACATTTCATTCTAAACAAATACCAACCCATAAGGATGTTGTTATATACTCAAGCCTTGCTGAAGAAAGTACAAGGAAGTACTTCATTACTGTATCTTAAAAATGTTTGTTTCAGTGTAGCAGAGAAAAAGAATTTTTGAATGTTGGGTGCTGAGTTACCATGATCTGAAAATCTATGTGAAGGAACTAATGTCTTTGTGTAGGTTGAGCCTAATGAAACGGTTTTTCATGGCCTGCCTTGTGACTGAACTGCAGTATTCTGGGATCCATTGCACGTTCCTTGTTTTGCTTCAGTTTCTCTTAAGTGCCCTCAACCCTCTTCTCTGCAGTGGTCCTGGTCTCACCTCTGCTTGTCCATCTGGCAAGGCAGTAGATAATGATGGCTTTGACTATGGCCAGTCCAGAATTAGGCACATGGTGATCTGTCAGCCTAGCCTAGATTATTTCCTTCTGGAACAGGGGCTGACAAGAGTTCCAGCTGCCAAGATAGCCCATTGCAGGTGTCATTTTTCTGCTGCAGGGTGTTCCTGGACGTTTGAATGTAAAGCACTACCACAAAACTCTGCCATATGAGCAATTGTCATGTGTTGCCCTTCTTGCAAGTGCCATTTCTACTCTTGCTAAATTAGATTGGGTGGTGCCTCGTTGCCCTTTGTATCCATTGTCCTTGGCTGGGCTCGTCTGGGAGGAAGAGAGTCACAGCCAAACCCATAAGGAATTATTTTGATTAAAAAGACCCTCAGCTCTTTGGATGAGAGATTTATTATCCCACAGATTAAGTGTTTTATGATGTGGAGGGCAGTGCTGTATTGAACTATTTGGTTTTAGTAATAGGACAGTTTTACTGAAGAACACAGAGTGTTTTGGAGATGCAATTGTGCAGAATACAGGCTCTTGAGGATTCAGGGATTGGTACCATGTAGGCAGAGTGCTGAGGCAAATCCCCTTCATCCTTTTGCTGAGGAGTACAGAAGAATTTTTCATGACCACAGCTTAAAGTTCTGCCAGGCTGGCTTAGCTGACATGTCTGCTGATTCAGGTTTTCTGATGCTCTTTTTCACTTCCCGGCGTTGTGCCTTGAAAGTAAATGTAGCGAGGAGGAACAATGCTCTAGAGAATTGTGTAGAGGAATGCTGTTCTGGGGGGAAGTGAGCTTGTATTGAAGTGTAGACATAAAAATGGTAAAAATTCTTTGCTTTTGAAAGCAAGAATCTCAGCAAAGTTGTTTTTCTTCCTCCAGTTTCTGAGCCTTGTTTGAAGTGGTTAAGTGAGTCTGGTGGGCAGAAGGTAACGTACATGTGCTCTGCAGAGCCATCCTATCTGGGAGGTGGCCTCTCAGTACTGGTTCTGTTCAGCACAGCCTATTTTCAGGAGCCTGCTGGGGTTGTGCTAGCCTAGTCACTCTGCTAAAGAAAGTAGGAGTCATTATTTTGGATAAACACTCTTAGAGTTCTCATACTTGATCCCAGAATGTATAGCATTTTGCCTTGGATTTAAACAGTACAATGCACTTTGGTTTTATATATATATGTGTGCGTACATGGTTATAAAAAATTAAGTATCTGAGCTAGTGTTAAAAAGTAACATAAATGTTCTTTCAGAAACATGTATGCTGTTATGCATCCATCTGAAGCCAGTGACCTTCTAGCATATTAGGACAGTCTTTGGGAAAATTATTTTTCTGCTACTGAACAGAGATGTTCAGCTTTCAAAATCTGGAGGAATGTTTCCTTATGTTATTCACATAAGACAAAAATAATCCCTCTCTTTTTCTGCAGTTCTGCCACCTGATTTATACTCTGGGAAATGATGCATTAGGTTTTTAATGTGATCACTGCTGTTCTGTACAGTTTCAGTCATCAGCTAGTTAAGTGCTGTCTTGAATGCATCAGCTTTGATAGCTCAGATAATTATCAGTACAAATGCAATCCTTGTTGGAATTGCTGCTCAACATATTAGCAAATGTTTCAATAGCAGTTATTTTATCTATATTTTGAAAGGTTTTTAAATAAGCTATTGCATATTGCCCCCACTTTTGGAGCTGCACCCTGTGCTTTGTGGAAGAAGTTAGAATTACCTAGAATTTGTTGTAGTCAAAGGATTTCCCTCTTTTCGTGTTTTCTGATTAAGACTTGCTTTGAGATTAATTTCTTTAATCAAATATTATAGAACATCTGTGGTCTTTTTATTTATTTCTTTTAATAGTGATATAATTGAAACCGTTGTCAAAGCATAGACTGTGGATTTGTTACTAAATCAAAGTTAGGGGGGTGGAGGGGGGTAGCAGTAGTAATGTTAATGTAAAAGGCCATGTAGCAACTTGCATTAAAATAGGGTCTATAAAATTTTCAGTGCTGTTTTTTATAGCGAGTGGTGAGTTAATGTCTGTGAAGCCTGTTCGTTAGTGTGGTAAGACTGTGAAATACCACATTTTGCTAAGCTTTGCCTTCCATTGTTTGAGGCAAACAGCTTGAGCTGTGTTATTCATATTCTATTTGAGCTTGTTGCCTTATATTTGAACACTCTTTATGTTATTTGAATTAAAATTTATGCTTGAAAATGTAATAGTGATTTGACACTTGGACACAGAATAGCATTGAGCTGGAAAATGCCTTTTGCTGGAAGAATTCTTTGTCTAGTGTTTGAAAAAGAAAACAACCCCAGCCTTTGGATGAGTAAGAAACATTTAACCTGTTCTGTTTTTTTGGCATGCCATTTCTGCTCTTTCCCTGCATGAACACTTAGTTTTCCTTGGTGAAGAGCTGTAAAAGAACATTTCCTTATGGTTGCTAAACTCTTCAAAAATGAGTTTAAGGCAGATTGGTACCTCAGTTATTTCAGTCAGTTGGATCTTGGACTTGAAATACATTGACAGTAACAAGGTAAAATATAACACTAAGTACAAGAACCATTAGAAGTGCAAGGATTTTTAGCAGCTATTTGCAACAGCTTCAATAGGATAAATCCTTTCAAAGAAAAAGGATTCTTGGAAGCAGAATATGTGTAAACAGTGTTGAATATGTACTTGTCAGGTGGGTGTTCTGCATTTTGGCTCAGGTAGTCATTATTTTCTTACAACTATTAGACCACTGATCTTAAGAACCTCTGTTCTTGGTATTTTACTGAAAGTACTAAGTTTTAAGTTTTCAACTGAATGAATTTCTGTCCTATTAATAGAAATTCCATGCATCTTGTTCTTGAAGGGTAACACAATTAGGAAAGTTCCAGTTCTGCACCATTGTAATGATAGCATACATAGCTGTTGCATTAGTAAATGTTTTTGTGTAAGCTGAATAAAGTTTATGAACTTAGTTGTGTCATTCTTGGCAATAGTAGCATTGAATAATAAGGAATTAACCCATATGCCATAAATAAATTATGTGTATTTTTAATAATATCTTAGAAACAGTTGGTTTGGTGTGGGTTTTTTTGTTTATTTACCCCTCCAAGTGTTTAAAGCATGCTAGCTTTAGAAATAGTTAAAAATTCTTTTTCTCAAGATACCTTAAATCAAGTCTGAAAACTTTCTGGAAAATTAAATTTAGTGCAACATCCTAAATTCCCTATGTTTAGAATTATGACTAGCCAGCTGTAAGTAGTTGTGGTGTACAAGAAATCGTACTTAGAAGAGCCCT
Source organism: Brachypteracias leptosomus (assembly GCA_013401335.1). NCBI lineage: Eukaryota > Metazoa > Chordata > Aves > Coraciiformes > Brachypteraciidae > Brachypteracias > Brachypteracias leptosomus. Next base: position 16,817 of record VYZX01026625.1, read on the forward strand.
TATGGTCTTCAATACTGTGAATCCGTCTTTCTGTAAAATGACCTATAAATTAGGATCAGAGAAACTTAAATTTGACACTTTTTTCTTTTTGAGAGGTGAAGTCTGGGGGTTTTTTTGTGTGGTTGTTTGCATGTGTGCATGTTTCTCCAGTGCTTTCTTAATGCCAAAGTTTATTTTTCATTGGTAAGACTGTATTACATAGTTTTGTTAATTGTGGTATTAAATACAAACAAACAAAACATACCAGGTATTTTCAGATTTTTTTTTTTCCTCTCTTCTCTGTGGATATCTTTAGTTTTGTTAATGTTTTTCTTTATTCAGTAAAAGTTTTTAACATTCCTACGTTCCCTATGATGTGAAATCTCAATTCATCTCCAGCAAAATCATGGGAGGCTACCTTATTAACTGTATTCCAGAGATTGTGTCATTTACATACTGAAAAATGAAAATAAAATCAATGTTCAATTCATATATATGCTTTATTAAACACTCCCGTCCCCACTTTATAAATTCCCTTTTTAATTCCCCCTTCTAAACCTTCCTCCCAGATTTTTAAAATTCTTTCCAAATTTACTTTAGTTCAAGGAAGAAGTTTTGTCATCTGGCATTGGAATAGTATCCATCGGAATGAGAATCCTGCCAGCTACTGATCTTTGGATCATCCGTCTTGCTGGAATTCAATGTATTGTGCATGAGGCCACGTGGGTTCTCTGGTTTACCTTTTCTCCCCCACAGCAGTTCTTCTGATAGAATTACCTTTACAATGCACTGATTTTCTTGGTTCTTTACTTGAAGTGCTGCAGGAGATAAACATTTGATACATCCTTGAGGAATACTATTAGTGCTGGAAAAGAGAACTTGAAAAGCTTGGTATGCTTCTGTAAATGGTTGTAAGCAAATAACTCTTCTGGTTCAAAAAAGATGATGATGTAAAAGCTTCCTAGAGTCAATCTTTCATTCGTATTACACTAATACTGTTGATCTTGGTCTGGCATTTAAACAAAACTTATAAATAAATATTTTATAAAATTATTCCAGGTTTGCAAAAGGTTAATTATTTTTCATCCCAAAATGCCATTTTCTCCTCATATTCAGTGATCCATTTGAGTTTTTCTAGACTTAGATTAGGCAATCCTAAAACCTCAGTTGTTGCTTAACTGTGAAGAGAAAATATTTTCAGGTCTTTTAGTTGCTATTTCTTGGAGTAGAAGTAGTAGCATCAGTGCCCAGTTGCAGCTTCAGGTATTGGGGGAGTGAGATAGAAACACTGAATTGTTTTAGCAGATTTGTTGCAGTTCTCCTTATACATCCTATTTTTGCACTTTTATGTTGAGGTGAAACTAAAGTGGCACATTAATTAGACTTGGCAAGATGAGCAACTTGCATGGCTGCTTGGATGTAGATGTTTGTATATAGAAACCCCAGAGGAATGAGGCAGGTGAGAGATCCTCAATATTTTGAGTGGAAAGATAAATTGTGAAAGCAGTGGAAACAGAAGGTGGAATACAATGGTGCAGCTTTGCTTGGTTACTTCTCAGAGTTAGAAGATTTTGACTCTGGAAGGATGGTTTACTGCCATGATCTAGCATGTATGTGGAGTATGGTGTGCATGTATGTTTGCCAGAAAGTCCACAAAGATTTTCATATTGGCAGCTGTTGCATCTTTAGCAGGACCGCAGCGAGTTAAAGCCATATCTGGTCATTTTAACTTTGCTCCAAAATGGTTAAAATGTGGGGAAAAACATCTTGCCTTGTTCAGTGGGGTGGAAAGAAGCCACTGGTGCTTAGTTTGTCTTTTAAAAATCTGTGAGTTTTGTGAAACCAGCAAGCCCTGAACCACATTATCTGTTAATTTTTATTTTTAGGCCCTTGTATATAGGTGTTAAAATATGCCTCGTTGTCACAAGGGTGGAAAAAGGGGTGCATTAAACTTAGTGCTTTTGAACATTTACATATGAAGTCCAGTGGTGATCAGTTTTTATCCTTTTCTCAGTTATATTTGAAAATATCAAAGAAAGTGTTTTCATTACTTTATCTCTTCATTTTTAAAGAGCTGTTTTCAAAGTCTCCAACACAAGGTATCCTTTTCTTCTTGCTGTGAAGAACTTACAGCAAGGATGATGATAGGCTCGTTTAAAGTTCACGTATTGTTTTTACTGAAGCCTCACACACTGCTGACTTCCTACATGCTCTTGCTATATTTTTGTGGTAGTTTTGGCATTCAGAAACCAGTGATTCAAGCGTGTAAATTTACTGTCATCTTCTAGTCAATCATCTTATTATTCAGTAGTACATAGTATTTGTTTTATTGATTGTATTCATAGAGGGTCACAAGTGTGAAAATACCTTAATTTTAAGGGAACATCTACAACACAAAACTAGGAGTGAATTACCTTTTTGAACGAATTGTGTATTATATTTCATGACGCTAGAATGAAGCCATGTTGTTCACAATGGGGAAACCCCAAACAGTCTCCATCGTAAATTTGAAATTAGAGTTGAAAATTAGTGTTAGAAGGTGAGAAGATATTGTATGTCATCTACATCGGCAGAAGGAAATACTGGTGTAGAGATGTGGAGTGTTACTGTTTCATCAGTTGGACAACAAACTTTAAAGAGGGTTTGAAATTGATATTTAAAGACACTGTTCTTGGTGCAGGGTGCAAATAATTGTAACTGAATTTTGAGTTTTTCTTTTTCAAAACATCTAGATGCCCTGCTGTTTATTGTTCAGGTCCCCAAACCATCAGCTTCCTTCCTGCCAGCTTCTGTTGATTCCAGGGTAGCCAAACGTGACTTTTTACCCCTGACTGTAGCTGTCTTGCCCTCTCCTCCCTGTCCCCTACGTTGCATCCTCTCCATTGTGCAGGCTCCAGTGACTGTTAGACCCCTGTTGACACGGACCTGTACCCTTACTCAGTAAAAGGCAGACAGGATGGTAACCTGTGTATAAAACTACTGTATAGCTCAAGAAGGGTAGGATATGCCCCATCAGCGGGCAGGATGGGAAGTTGCAGCTGTTTGTACAGGGCAAGACAGTGCTGCAGCGGCTGATCCTTGGATCAGTGTGTGCCACCATGGATCTTCAGTGTAGGCTTATTTATGAACTGATACTGGGAGAGAGAAAAAGATGTGTGGTGTTAATTTAGCATGTGAATTACCGGTATCAGTGGAGATTTTTTTTGCTTCTTTGTTGAAATATGCAAGACTTGTGAAATTTCATTTGATCCTGGTATAGTGAGGAGGTTGAAGACCTTAAAAGAAATTTGAAGCCTGTTCTGACCATGACTTCTGCTTATTCTCATAGAGTTTTGTGTGACCATCTGTGTGTTATTTTTCATTTCCTTTGTTCACTGTGTTTCTGGTGTAGCACTTAGAGCACTGAAGCACAACAGTGTTTATTTTTATTAAAGTGTCGGTACAGTGTTTATTTACAGTGTTTATTTTTATTAAAGTGTCGGTGCAGTTTGCTAAGTAAATGATACGTCTTGGGAAGCGGGCAAGCTGCATGTGCCAGACAAAATCAGCATACCACATGAGCTGTCACTGTGATTCAGCATGGGCATCAGATCAGGAAAGCTTCTGCATTTTGTATCATTGAACACAGAGCCCTTTTAGAGAGTCCTCATGTAAATCGCTTTTCACCATGGCTAACCTGACTCTCTAGGCTGCTTTTGCCTACATGGTATTTAAGCAAGTCATAGGTGTCCCTGGGGACTTATTCACATCTTTTCCCTGACATTAGTAAGCAAGGGCTCTGCAACACAGTCTTATATGGCTGTTCTTTCTTCTCTATTCTTTTGAATTAGTTTGGTTAGTACATGATAGCAGAGGAAGCAAATGTCTTACCTGCTCTGATTATTTAGTAATTTGAGAGTATTTGTTTTAAAATGTTACTGTGTTTTGGATGTTAAATTTAGCAAGGCTCAGTGTTACTTGTGTAAAATTCAGTGGCTGAGAGCTAAGACTGCATTTCTGGAGATGGTGATTGAAAAGCTGTGTGTACAGATAGAAATAATGAAGTGCTCAGTATCACTAGCCCAGCATGTGGCTATTGTTGTAAATGAAAACAGTAAAATTTTGTTGTAATAGCATCTTAAATTTTGTGCTTTTGCTGTAAGAGCTAGAATCAGCCTCTCTCACCTCCCATTATACCCCTGCCCCGTGCTTTTCAAAGGCAAAATGCTTATTGTGCTCTGCCTCTTGTCCTGATCCCGTCTTTGTTAAACCAACCCTTAATTCCATTATGCTTCTAAAGGTGTCCCACAGTAAGTAAATCAATCCAAGCTGAGGCAACCACTATCCCACCTGCCCTCCTTTCCTTGCCCTACCACTGATGGTTGCACAATGAGCTGCCACAGCAAGGTGAGAGTGCTGAAATCTAACACTGTGCTGTAGGAATGGGTACAGACACTGGTTTGTCTTCAGCCAGCTCAGTTCCTGAAGCCAGTGCACCACTCTTGTGTGACTAGTCCTCCCAGGGGAGGGGTGGTTTCTGCATTTCTGGTTGGGATTCAAGGTTGTTTAAATGCAAACACAGGCTGGCAGTGCAGGTGAAAGAAGCAATTGCTGGTGTTTCCCTACTCTCACACTGTCCTATCCTTCTGTCAGGGAAGGAGCTGCTGCATGGGCACACTGAAATAAATGAGAGGATTGCTCTAGGTTAAAACTAACTGATGTTGTTATCTCAAGTCCCTGGTCTAATTTACCATGTGGCTGCAGTGTTTACCTCCAGTACCCAAGAAGGGTGTGAGAACAAGTGGCCAAAAGCCAGAGGCAGACAAGGCTTACTTTTGTCTCTGGCTGCACTGATTTAAAGTGCCTTCAAGTGTTTATTTAGCTGTGGCCTCACTTGTGGAAGTGTGGGGTATTTTATGTTGTGAAACATCTGTAATGGGATGAGATGCTCAAACCAGTGTGTTACTGAGGCAAATAAATGGCATAAAGGTGAAGGTGGACTGTGTGCTTGTTGGCTTGTTAGGAAAATTAAATCTGACAGAGGAGCGGATTCCTTCCTGAAGAACATAGTTTATGGATTTTGGTGGAAACAGCAATGAGTTTGTGGGACACAAATAAGGACATTTGAAAATACCTGAAAAAGCTATTTAGAATTTGATGTCTCTGTGGCCTTAATTCCTCAGTGTTTCTTGTTCATGGAACTGTTTTGTTGGCTATGTAAACTTTCTTGCCCACACTGAGAAAAGCAGTAAGTAGATATAGTGGGGTTTTGTGTGCACACTGATAAATAGCAGGGAAATGCAGAGCACAGGAGCTAAACAGGAGAGGAGGAATTATAGTAGTGCATTAAATCAGCCAACCATATCCTGGGCTGCATCAGAAGAAGTGTAGCCATAGGTCGAGAGGGGTGATTCTGCCCCTCCGCTCTTGTGAGACACCACCTAGACTATTGCATCCAGCTCAAGAAGGACATGGACCTGTTAGAGACGAGCCAGAAGAGAGCTACAAGGATGATTAGGGGGCTGGAATACCTCCCCTACGAAGACAGGCTGAGAGATTTGGGCTTGTTCAGCCTGCAGAAGAGAAGGCTCAAAAAAGACCTTATTGCAGTCTTCCTGTATCTGAAGGGGGCCTACAAGAAGGCCGGAGAGGGACTTTTCACAAGGGCCTGCACAAGGGTTCAAACTGGAAGAGGGTAGGTAGATTTAGATTAGAAATTAGAAGGAAATTCTTTACTCAGAGGGTGATGGGACATTGGAACAGGCTGTTCAGGGAAGCTGTGGATGTTCCATCCCTAGAGGTGTTCAAGACCAGGTTGGATGGGGCCTTGAGCAACCTGGCCTAGTGGGAGGTGTCCCTGCTGTGGCGGGGGCGTTGGAACTAGATGATCTTGAAAGGTCCCTTCCAATCTAAACCATTCTATGATTTTATGATTTGGAGTTAAAATGAATGCTTTAAAATACCTTTTGGTTTACCCAACTCTCATGGATCTCAGGAAACCCACTGGTTAAATTGAGTCTGTTCAAAAGGCAGTGCCACATGTTAAAATTGAGGTCAGTGTTTTGATATGCATCAGCTATGCCTTATAGACTGTAATTTAAACTGTCTGATGTCTTTATTTTATCATTCTCTCTTCTCCAAGTAAGGAATGGGAAAGCATTCTCTACTCTTAAAGATTAATTTTTAACATGTTTTGGTAGTGAGAACAAGATTAGCAGTCACAACAGCCAATCTCAGGGGCAGAAAGTTCTGATTAATTGACTTCAGCAACTATAAAGAATAATTAATCTTTTTTTGGTAGGTATTAATAGAGTACTTAACAGCCACTTGTGCATGTGCAGAATCCTCTCATTTTATTAAATTGCACATTTTCTTCTTATCCAATGCATTTTGGAATGTTTGTGTTGGTTCAAGTTCCATATTTTGTTAATGTAAAGAACTTGAGTATGAGAAATCATTTTGAATCATCTGCATGATTGCATCAGACACCAACGTGCCATAGCCCAGGGGTCATATGTAATCTGTCAGGATAATTCATCCAGACTGCGTTTGAAGGCGCCTGCAGAAGAGATGAATGGTTCTCCTGACGACAGCAGTCTGCTTTCCTCTGCTGGCTTCTTAAGAGGCACCCACGTTTTTAACACACGTTTTGGTGAAGAGCTGAGCTTATTTGTGGATGCAGTGAACATGGTCCTCAAGACACATGAAATTCAATGCACATCTGCAGATCTTCCAGCACATGTTAGGTGTGATGTGTGTGTGTGCATGTGATCTGGTGCTTCTGTGAAGAGCTTGATCTATTCTGCTAATGCAGTAGGTCTTCTGTGTGACAGAGGAGGCTGAAGGAAAGCATGAGGCTTGTTCAGCTGTGTACTGGAAACAGACGTTGCCAGCCCATTCAGGAATAATGGGTTTAGGAATTGACATGTCTCTCATCTATGAATTCTTATATATTCCACTCTTATGCTCACAGGTTACCAGAAGCAAAATATTTGTGGCACTTCATTAATGACTTCTAAATGAATGAAGTAGCTAATGCTCTTATATATGTGGCAAAGAATTGTACTTTCTCTTTTCCTTGGAGAAATTACTGACTGTTGCAGATTGCTCCCCTGATACAGGATGGATGTGTGTGTCTCTGGAGTTGATTGGTGACATTTATACAGCTTTGGCAGAAACGATGAAGCACCACTTACATAGAGAGGTTCAAGAGCTGCCCTTTTATAATAAATATAAAATGAAGTTTCATTTTTCTGCAGGCTTCACTGGAATTGTGATTTTTAGAAATTTCCAAATATCTCCTGAATGATGCTGCTGCCCTTGGCAGACTGTATATTGCATGCCGGACATGCAGCAGTAATCTTTAAATTCTTTAGGCATGAAGTGTCTGGCATTTCTGCTATCACTAACCTCAGCGGAACACACCAAAAAATGAGATCTAAAATGACCAATTAGAATGAACTACTCTTTAAAATTGGCTTCATAGTAAGATGATGCTGTAGATGCAGTTCAGCACAACGTTTTTTCCTTTCCATTCCTTTCTAGTATGATTTGATGGCAGGTTCTTTAATATGGATAGATTAGAGGTATATTTTCCCTTGCATGTTTTTAAGACAGCCTACAACAAAAGGGAGATTGAAGATTTGTGTTTTCATTTTGTGAGACAGATCAGAAAGTTTTTCTGTCTAGCCACTGGAAACAAGACTGGTTGTTCCAAGCTAGAAGGGGAAATATGACATTTCTTAGTGAAGTGTCTTTGAAAGAAAAGTCTCAATGTCTTTTTAAAGCTTACAATATTTTACTCACATTTTATCATTTAAACACATAGAAGTGTTTTTGGAGTTCTGCTTTTCTCATCAGAAAGGTGTGCCCTGTTAATCAAACAAAAGCAGTTCCGATATTATTTCATGCTTGAGCTGCACACCGAACTAGTGAAGAGGACAGTTTAGATGAATGTTAGGTGTGATCTTTTCTACTTTTAACTGGAGAAATTTACAGTTTGGGTCAGAGAGACCCAAGCTCTTCTTTGTCTTTCAATTCCAGCAGCATAGGCTTAAGTTGCAAAAGTGTGGGGAAGAATCAAAGATATGTAATTATGTGCATTGTTGGTATTCGTGGTTGTAAGAAATAGCATTTGTGTGGTTACTGCATTGCAATAACATACCATTGAAATGAGAAATAACAAACTACCAAGTATTCTAGGTTGTGCAAACATTTTTATTTTCCTTAAAATGTCCTCAGAACAATGTATCTGCCCGTGCAGGTGGAAGCTGCTATGATTTAATGTTCAAAAGGCAACTGTCTTGGTGTATCTTGTATAGTCTTTTCAATCTGTAAATGGTAGACAGTTGCTTACCCCTCTCACAGGATAGGAAAAGCGCAGAGCTGGTTAACTGGCTCATTGTTTTTTATTTAGGACATAACCTAAAACTGACTGCTGTTTATGTTGAAAATTAATTTGACGTCTGTAGTATAAAGAGTTTTGAAATACTAGCCTGTAGTATCCCCATGAATAAAGACCTAGTATATATTTGTTGTTTTCATTGTTAACATAATAAGTTCTGTGAGTTTTGTAATGTGTGTGGGTACTTGCTTGTGAAAAGCCAGTTTACTTAGAGAAGGAATCTTGACTGTTAAGTGTATTGTGACTACTAAGGAATCTGACATTTAAATGTTTACTAACTAATAAACCAAAGCCATACAGGTTTCAAATCATAAGTCTTTCACTTGCTCTTAGGTTTATAACATGCCTTTGGAAAGAAGCCAGGATTAAAATGATACCCAAAACATACGGTTTAAGTTACCCTATCATAACATTGAACAATTGTGTTTTGTGTATTAGAACAACAGTAATTTAGGAAAGTAATTTCTCAGCTGTCAGCCAAATGGAAATAATATTTGTCATGGGATGGAACAAAGTGTTTTAAAGCAAATTGCTAAAATTGAATGGAGAAAAACATGGCTAAACAACAGCTTTACAAATAGAAATTTTTGTTTTACTGAAGCAGATATTCCAATTACCTTTTCCAAAGAAGAAGCATCATTTTAATTCAAGACTGCTAGCCAGAAGCAAAAATTCTTGCAGTTCTTGTACTGGGAGAAATTAATGTCCAGCTGTTAAGTAAATAGATTTATCAGTTTGCTCTTTATAATTTGATTTTGAGAACACACAATTTGTGCTGTTTTTCCCACTTGTTAAACAAGTCTTCTTTAGCATTATTACTGCTGTTTCAAATTAATAATCAAATGTTAGGTAGAGGGCTCAAGATTTGAATTATAATTGATTTTGTTGTACAAATCCAGAAAAATTGAGCATGTTCTCTAAAGAGAATTGTTGTAAGAATTAATTACAGCATTAAAATTGTGGTACAGTAGAAAACAATGCAGTAGCAGTTGTTTGATGCTCAGACCCGGCAGTTACTTTCAATAGGGTATTTGCTGTCCACTATCTTTCCGCTTCTTTTTAATTATGTTGTGAATACACTAACAACAGTGAAACTGATGTGCTCTTGTTTTGTTGGTGGGTTTTTCCCTTTTCAGAACGTGTGTTCTTCTATACATAGTTGTTGAGGGAACATGAAATAAGAGGGACATTTTCTGTACTGTCTGTGCAATTTCAGTTATTATGGATGCATTTTTATTGCGTTGAGGAAGTTGTAGCAGCTCTCTGGTCACCTGCGATGGGAAGCTAAACATTAGGCAACATTCATTGAATGGTGTTTTCTCACAATTGCAGTTTCATCTGCACGTGACTTACCTCAGAGTTTTCTTGCAACATTATTAATACAGTTAAAAAACCGACAAATCTTGCACCACTGCTAAAAAACCAGAATGACTAAATTGCCACTGAAGATTTGAAGATGAACATGCGTAGCTTATTTATTTTTGTTCTTTTGTAGGTGATGGATGTGGACACACCATTCTGGGCCCTGAAAGTGGAACTCTTGCTTCAATAAACTACCCACAGACCTCTCCCAATAGCACAGTTTGTGAATGGGAAATTCGTGTAAAGCCTGGGCAGCGAGTTCAGCTCAAATTTGGTGATTTTGATATTGATGACTCAGATTCTTGTCATTCCAGTTACTTACGAGTTCATAATGGGATTGGCCCCACCAGGACAGAGATAGGTAGGAGCTTTTATTAGTGGCATTTGAAAGCTGTTGTCTTGTCTTGTACAGAACGTGGACATATGGTTGGTACTTTTGTTACTTTTAAAATTTCTCCTTGTTTATCTACACTGAGCATAGAATAGCTACTGGGAACATGGTATTAGTTACGTTCTTTTTTATAGCCCTAGAAAACTGTTGTAAATCAGTTGCATATTAGTCAGGGTAAGACCTTGTCCGAATATGTCATACGCTGCTTTGTACAGCATGGATTTTGAGTCTTATGAGAAGCAATGAAAGGAAGGGTTTGTTATATACAAGAATCTCAAATAAGGTAAAGAAAGGAATTTTAGGAGTTCTGTAATCAGAGTTGTGTTTTTCCTGAGCTTCATATCAAGGAAACCCTGCAAGACTTTGAGGAGTGCTGTGTCTACCTCACTACAGCAATAAAAGAGCCATCAGGGTTCTGTTTTAGCGAATTTACTACTGGTAGTGCTGCTAGAAAGCACAGCTAAGGAAAGATTCTCCCATATGCCATAAAGGTCTTCTGGACAGGGAGGGAGTACAGGTGCACTGCAACTATATAAAAATAAAAGTGGTAAAGAAAGCAGTAGTCAGATTGTCTCATTCTCTGGTGATGTGCTCATTTCAAGTATGCTCACTATTGTTGCTCAGCAGATGAACTCTCTGTATGGAATGCCAGAGTATTCTTAATGTAATTATTTGTAAGTAATTGTGTTTTGCTTACTGTTATTAAAGCATATGTAAATATTTGTCTTCATGACTCAATTCCTGTATCCTAAAAGTGAACTGAAAAAATTAATGGTAGCAGAACATCCTACATTTTATTCTTGCATACAAAAGCTAGATGCTAAATGAAATACAGATCCTATAATAATCTTCAACTTTTCGTATTCTCAAAGGAAACTCCACTATAATGTTGGGTTTTTTTCCTCAGATATTTCCTAGTAGCTTGCAAAGTGCTTTTAAGCAATGGAGAGGGAATTGGAAAAGTATGAGGATCTCCATTAAAAAAAAAAAAAGGGAAAAAAAGGGTATGTGTATCTTGCTTTTCTTTTTGTATGGAATCACTCTGATTTGAGCTGTTCATCTTGGTGGTGTTAAAGGATGTCAGCCTTCAGAAGTTGTATAGTTCAAATATCCCCCATCTTCTAGCAATGTCCATAGTTTACTTTTCTGTCCTCTTTAAGAGGACAAATTGAATTTCATGACTGTAAGGCAGGGTTTTTTTCTGATAGAAGTGTGACATTATCATCTACATCAAGGTATTTGTAGGGTTTTAAGACCCTTGTTTGCATAAAGCCCAAAATGGGTTGTCATTCTTTTTTCACTAAAATCAGTTGTTATTGTGCAGATTGGTTTTATTTTCTTTCCTAAAGCTTTAACCTGGAGAGAGAGACAGAGAGAGATAGGTTTACTTCACCAAGACTGGTTTTGTTCAACTCAAATGCTGATCCTGCTAAATTGAATCATTTTATAAAGAGACTAGTTGATTGTTAGCTTTCTTAACCCTCTTTTCCAACTGTTACCTAGGTAAGCGTGTGTGAAAATAAGTACGTGCTTGGAGCTGTTGAGCCAGACTTGGTCTAAAATAGGAAATGCTGCAGCCCTTAAATGGCAAGGAACGTTCAGTTCTGATAAGTCTATTATTCACTTTCACAAGTGACTTAATGGGTTCGAGTATATTTTCTGCTTCGTTTCTCTTGACTTTCAGCTGTTAACAGCTGGTGTAGTAGCACAGCTTGTTGAGCAACTGTGTGTGTGTGCTCTTAATAAATTAAATCACAGAACAAATAGTGTTATTAACAGTGGCAGATACAGATGATGCAAATGCTGAACTGTCTGTGTTTGAAGCAACAAACACTGGAGAGATTAAACAGTGACCTGAATTTCCTTGGAAAAAATCTGGATTTATCCTAAGTTTTTTTCCGTTCAAGACTACTGTCATGGTCTAACATTAAAATACGTGGATTACATGAAATCTGAAATTCAATGATATATACCTTAGCCCCAAATTACTAAAAATTGTCTCGTTAGATTAAAAAGTGAATTGTTAGTGGATTGATAAGCAGTGAAGGTTTCTAATGAAGCTTTTAAGGGCTAGTTCTCATTCCAGACCTTTTGAATATTTATGAAGATTCAAATCCTTGGTGTTAGATTTGTCTCTAGTTTAATTAAGATCTAGAGGTGTCCTGTGTTAGATTTCATCACAGTCCAATCACTGTGCGTCTACAGTCAGGTGTACTTATTTAACACATAAGCCCAGATCTATAGGAGCAGAGAACATAAGCTACCGTGGGAACTGTCTCTCCTGTTGAGATGTTGCTGTGCGAAAGGACTTGGGGTCCTTCAGTGCATGAGTACAGACAAAATAGGAATATTACGTCTTCTACACGTACCATTGATAGAGGCATCATGGCAGTCATGTTTTATCCATGATTGCTAAAAATCTGGTGAGAGGCCAAGGAAGAGTTAGAAAAATGATTTACAGTCTGAAAAGTATGTCTTGCCATGAATCTTAAGGTGCATCAATCTATGGTGTGCCAAAGGCTGTATCTCCATGGTGCAAGTAGCATGGGATAGTTTATCCAAACTAGATTTAAATGCCTTGCCCAAAGAAGAGGATAAATGGTGTCTTGAGGACAGTCTGACCTGCCCTGAGAAGTAGTCTCATACTGGTCAGTTGTGTAACCAGATCCAGTGGCTGAAAACAAAACTTAAGGAAAAGAAGTGGTAGTTGGAAAAATAACGCAGTTAATCGTAATGAATGCAGTTAATTACTGAAACATGACTTAGAGCAAAACATGGGGTCAATGCGATGCCTTGGTAAAAGGGAACTTATTTCTTTGTAACTCTTGCTGGTAACCAGTTGAGGTAGTGAACTGAGTTAAGGATATATTTGTATAATATTATAAATTTCATTAAAGTGTTGGAAAATTTATTTTCTTTTTCTTTCATTAGAAAATAGCTTTACTTTGTTAAAAAAAATAAATCTGAATGAGCAACTTTTAGAAAGCTCTATGTGTTACCTTTATATTATATTTGTTAAGAACTGTTCCTGCTGGGTGGTTATTCCACTCTCTCTCCTTTGGTATTGTAATTTGCCATTAGTTGAGAAGGGAGTCTGCCTTCTTTTTTGCTATTTTATGATATGATAACATACTTACTGTCAGGAAAGCAAATAAATGAATGATAAAGTGAAACATACGCAGTGTTATTGGCTGTTGGTGATTATCCACTTCATCTACTGCAGAATCTTAAAAATTGTTATAGATGGTTTACAATATTGAATAATCAAGGGAACCTGTAGATCAGAAGATTTATTTATTTATTTATTTTTATAACAGGTTAATAAACTGACCAGTATTTTATTAAAGTTTCTAGTTGTTAGGACTGGAGATTTCCATATTGACTTGGGTCTGTTTAACAGCCATTCATCCAGGTAATGTAATTTGGTAGTAATTTTTAGACTTCATAGGGTAAATACTGTCAATATCTGCAGACTCCAGCATCTCAGTTTAAAGTGTATTATTTTTGGTCATTTTGGAGAACAAGAGAAGTATCCAGATGCAGAACCTCTGTTAGGTTTTATAGGTGCAGCAAGACAGAAGGTGAACCAACTGGCAGTTTCTGTTAATGGTGCTCAGAAATGTTTGTATGTTAATATTGAGGGGCAGCAAATCATGCTGTTGTCCAAACTCAAGAAGAGTACTTGACAGAAACCACAAGGAAGAAGTGCCCCAACAGCTGAGGGAGGAGAAAGGCTTTTATTTCCTTTGCTTCTGTAGGTGATTCTCATTGCCATAACTTGATCCTTTTCCTTGGCAGATTTCTCATAGTCTTTGAAGAGCTGACTGTGAGGGTTATGCACGATCAGAGGTGAATGGGGTAGTCACGTTTTTTCAAGTGTTAAGAGTATGAGGGACTCTCACCTGTTGACAGTGACTAAATAAATGTGGTACCCATACTCTGCCCTTTGCTTTAAATGGATGCTGAATACATTATTTAGTGTCATGCACGTGTATTTGTTTTTTTAATATATGCCAGAAGTAATGTGAGCTTACACTGCAGAGGAAGTAAGATGCTTATCACGTGTGTTGGTTTTGGTCCATGTCTGTTCTCCCCCTTCTCTCCATAGGAAAATACTGTGGGTTTGGCTTTCAAATGGATGGTTTAATTACTTCAAAAAGTAATGAAGTCACAGTACAGTTCATGAGTGGAATACACGCTTCTGGACGTGGATTTCTTGCAGCTTATTCAACCACTGACAAATCAGGTATTTGTAATTACTTGGTAAATTTTCTGTGCTGGTAAAAATAGGGCTGTCTAGTAAAAACAGAACTAATTTATTTATTCACACGTTCTCACAAATTAACTTCTTTAAATACAGTCTTCCTGATCCTTCTGCATAGGAAATTGGACTGTCAGTTGCTATAAGTTACTGTAGTTTTAAAGAAATGGTATCAAGCTTACCTTGGATAGCAGAGGAAGAATCACAGTTATCTGTTACGAATGAAAGAACTGCTTCAGATGCAGGATGAAATACATTTTTTCAGATAGTAGTTAAAGTGGCTAACTAACAAGTTTTCTTACCAAACTGTATATATTTTGTACAGACCAACCTTGTGGAAATTTTGTTTCAGTAACAGTATCCTCAGCTTTTTAATTATATAATCTGCTGACTACTTTTTAGTCTTTTTGCCATTTCTTTTTTTTTTCATGGTTTTGGTTATTCTAGCCTCTAGAAGAGGTTGCTGTACTTATTTTGCATCTCCTTACACTCATAAAGGTGAGACATACATGGTCCACAAAGAAATGGAGGTTTGCCAACAACTGCTTCACAAGGCAAACGGCTTGAGAAAACCCTATCTAGAAGTAATCCTAAAAAAAGCAGATAAAGAGTTTTAATTTGTATTTTGGGGGTTTTGTGATGCTTTTCTCTCTACATTTTGAACTGTGTATGCTGATGCACAGCAGACAGAAAGATGAAATTTGAGATGCCAGTCATGGGTGCCAATCACATAGCAATCTAATGTTTGTTCCCTATGCTGCCTGGTTTCAGTACTGTAGGACTGTTAAATGCTGAAAACACAGGCTTGTTTAGTTAGCTTACTAATTTTGTGAAAAGAATGAATGTTTGTGTCTCTGAATTATCTTAGGTTCTCTGGAGTACAGCTATAAATTAAAATTAAGTGGCACAGAAAATAAACTTTTGTAGTGTTTCTCTTCTTGTCTGTGTCACATTCTCATTGGACTTCCCAGTTACTCCGACAAATTATCAAGGTTCTACTGTACTACAAAATTTGTTGCAAGAAAATTTAGTAGGAATGTGGGTTTTTTCATTCTGAGACTTTTGGTTAAGCCACAGAGGCTCAAATGTGTATTTTTTTGTGCACTTTAAAAAGCATACTCAAACTTGTTGTCTTTATCATCCTCTTGACATAACATTTTTTCTTTCCAGACCTAATTACGTGTTTAGACAATGCAAGTCACTTTTCCGAACCAGAATTCAAGTAAGACTGATTTTTACCTGTTCCCTTCCCGGTCTCTTTAATGAAGTCACTTTAGTGTTTCTCCTTCACTGTTACTTACACCCGATGCAGCTTGAAAATTGGCTGTCCAGAGAACTTAAGAAAGAGACTAGTTAGGGTTAGAGCTGAATAATTTTGACATTTTCACTCCTCCTTCCTCTTTCTCTCCCATTTTTGTTTACATGCAGTATACAGTAGAACCTCGCTAATTTGCACTAACACATAGGAGCTAGTATCTCATTTCCATAGAAAGAATACTGCTTCTATAAGCATGTATTACAGCAGACATACATCTTAAATACTGAAATTCATATTACAGTTACACAAGGAGCAATAAACTATGGAATGTGTTAAAAATTACAAACCCATTTCACAGTTTGGGGAGAATTAATGAGGTTCTGTGGAAACATAAAATGTTGTATCTTCTGATGGGGGAAAATTACATCATTTCACTATTTGCTTCTTCTCCATTTCCATCCAAAGCAAGGACAGTGTTTAAAGCTGCAGACTATTGTGAAACACACAAATTTACTTTTTGGAGAATTTCAGCACTGGCATCATGAAATGTTTTGAAGTAAAACCTTTGCATTTCTCTTTCATTTTCCCAAGTTCCAAAATAGGGCTCTTACTCAGCATGTGCTGAGGTTACTGAATCCCACTGTTTTCATGGTACCTGCAACGTTGCTTCAACTGTTGTTGAACTGCAGTGGAAATGTTAATAGTTTACTCCCATTCACTGTTAAATCTTGAAGATTTAATAGATTTTTGTATGTGCAGGATGAAGTGGCACTGGAACACCAGCATGGGCTTGCATCAGAGGTGCAGGTGTTTTGCCTCTTGCTTTTCATGAGCTAGGACCATTAACTGAATTTAGGCAGGTTCTTTTATGTTCAAGGGAGCTATTCCTTTTCAGATCTATTTTTAATAGATGCAAAACAAATAGATGTCCAGGTCTCTAGTTTATAAAATAAAATTCATAATATTGGTACATGACTAAATTTACAGAAGCCATGCAGTATTTATATTATAAAATGCTGCCTTTATTAATTAATTATATAATGACTGGAATTATACTTTAAGCTGAGACTTTTTAAAAGACTTTTTCATATCTCTTCTTCTGTTGTGTACTTCTCTTCCTGAATATTTTGGTTTTTTACTGATTTGATATGCTTGTTGTAGGGGGGTTGGACTAGATGACCTTTAGAGGTCCCTTCCAACCCAGTACATTCTATGATTCTATATAGTCTTAGGTAGTGATATATGAATGATAACAATGTATTGTAAATAAAAAAGATTGTAGCTACTTTATAAACATTATAAGAGTTGTAGTTTCATGTGTATCTTGACTTGATACTTTGTTCTCTTCCAGTAAGTATTGTCCAGCTGGATGTGTGATTTCTTTTGCTGATATTTCAGGCACTATTCCCCATGGATACAGAGACGTAAGTAAAAATATCATAAGCTCACGTGAATTTTGGTACAGCAGCAAGTCAATTACAAGTCAGTCATAGTTGTTCACATTAGTTCTGCTGCCTGGGTTCTGGAATTTGTACCTCCTGAAGTGAGTAGCACAGTACTCATTTTTTGCACAGCAGCTAAATGGCAGGTGCTTCAGATGTTGTCATCTCCAAGAAGTGGTGTAGCAGAGACTCGGACATTTTTGTAAGGCCTGCCAAGAAGGGTGGATTAATGAAAATACTGTTTTTTACTTCCTATTTTGTTTCTGTTGGCTTTCTCAAGTTGTGAAGTTTGGATTTATACAGAGAGAACCAGTTCTTTTAATGGTATCCTTTGGTTTTTCATACTGAAATTCCTCTCTAAACAGAGGGTCTCAGTGGTTATCTTAATTTTTTTATTACAACATGAGAGATGAAATACTATTTGTGCTCAGCAGCTCTAAAACCATTTGCAAAACAGAATTAATACTGTAACATGAATAGTCCTACAAACTGGAAATGATGTGCTATTTACTTAGAACACTGTAAAAACCTATACACTGTTTTTCTGATGTCAGCTCTTGCAACTGAATTAGTGTACCTGCCATAGGACTGAAGGATGTTTGCTTTATTTTAAAGTAATTCTAATTTTGCTAGCAATCTAGTAAAAAAGAGTAAATCTCTTTATGTTAAAATACTCTTTTAATAAGCCATTAGATCTAGCACAGAGGAAAGACAATTATTAGTAAGGAAAAGATTTTAATGTTAAATATGAGCCTAAGTGCACTATGTTATGTTCTGGTTCACAGTGAGTCCTCACTAAATGGCTGCAAGGTAATTTCTGTAGCTGATTACAAGATGAAGCTGATTCTCTGCCTAATGTATTTGCAGCATCTGTTGGAGTTCTGCTTGTTGGGAGGTTTTTTATTTCCCAAATCTGGAGAAACTGTTTTCTATAGAGGAAAAAGGAAACTGTAGGAAATCAATGCTCTGTGAGTTTCTTTTTGTATACTTTATTTCTCTGAATAAAAAGGCAGAGAATTTCACAGAAGTCAAGCTGTGTGGAAAGAAATAAAATTTTCAGCACTTTAGACAAAGTTTCAGGTAGAGATGCATTTCTTTCAAATAATTAACAGCTGCTTGATGCTTTAAAAAATATCCTAAATCTTGATTATTTTGTGTGTGACCCTGGTGTCCACAGTCCTTGAGGTTGTGGAGCACTCATTGCTGATGTCTTCTGCTGAGCAGGGAGGAGAGAGCTGCATCTGCTGCACTTTCAAGGGAAAGTAGGAAAGGACAGAGGAGCTGTGTGCATGAGCAAGACACATTTATTTAGAAAGCTTTGGGGATATTTGGGGATGAGGAATAGAGTTAAGAGTTTTTCTATATGAATATACTGATGAGAATTATGTTTGGACAGGTCTTGGTGAGCAGGTTTTTTTTGCCTGAGAGCTTGAGATCTAGGGGCATCATGGCCTGCTGCACCATGCACTTATTTCTATAGAAGCCACAATGGAGAAAGTTGTTGCGTTTTTCAAATAATATGAGAAAGAAAATAATCCATGAAGTTGTCCTTCTCTGGGAAGGACCTGCTGATTCCTTCTTAAAGAATTGTGGTGAGACTGTGTAGCACCCAGTGGACTACTTGGCAGTGCACTGCAGCAAATGTGTTTAGTAGCAACAGGTAGCAGTAGACTTTGCTTGCACAAGCAACTGTTAACAGGTGATGACTGCAGGCTTTTATTTACTGTTATTTATTGACTTGGACAAGTCCATACTGGGGTACCACACTAGCAGTGACAAGCTAAATGTGGTTTCTGGAAGGTATATTGGGACATACCCAGGTGGTCCTTCACAAACAGCTTGAACCCACTTGATCTTTGAAAACTCAGGTTGATCCCAGTCTCGTTGGATGTGAGTGAAGGGCTGCAGAATTGCAACATGTCCGTGCATACCCCAGTGCCGCACGTTGCAGGAGCACCTGTAAATAGCTCTGTCTATGCCTGTTGCACTGCGCGTAGGCAGTCATCCTCCAGAAACCTTGGTGTACATAGTGGACAGGTGCAAACCACTGCTGATTTTTTTGGACTGCCCTGTCTCTCTGCTCCTGAGCACTACAATGTTTGCTGGTCAAGCCACTTTGGTCTGGAAGGGTTTGCTTCCCAGCTGGAGATCTCCTGGGCTAGTTTTGGTTCAGGAGACAGAGGCATCTTGCTGTGCTCACCCTGTGCTGTGGCTGAAGGACTCGGTGTAGTGAGTCAGTCCTGCTCTCTATGGCACAGTCTGCAAGCCAGGGAAATGGAAGTGTCACTGTGACGTCTGTTGGTGGATCCAGGCTAACAGCCTTCCAGGAAGAGGAGAAAAGAACAGGATGTCCTGCAGAAAACTTTGAGTAACCATTCTCCATTGACCTGTGCAACCCAGGTAGTCAGCTTCTTTAGAAGGAATTGTTCTGTGGGTTTATATGGATCAGATTGCTGGATGAGTTAAAATAAAAAAATACGACCTATCGGCTAAAAGCTATAAAATCTGCAATAGATCACTCCTTAGTTGTGAGAAAATGAATAAACATACTTTCAATGTGCTTTCTATTAAAATGTTTCCTATTTATTTATATATTCAACTTCTGTTGTCTAACATAATAGATTTATTGTAGGCAGAAAGTCTGGCTGTCTGGCTTGTTCAGACTGGTTCACTGTGCTGTTTTTTTGGGCTTATTTAATTACATGAGTTACATTCAAAATACATCTGGGAGAGGATGCAGTGAAATGTAGGACCTTCTTTTGATCTTTTTGTAAATTCCATAGTAAACTGAAGACAAATGGTTTCTAAATAACAGTTAAATAACAACATTTTAAGGTAATAGTAACAAAGACTATAACTGAACAATGTAGTGTTTACAATATTCAGTGCAGTATATAATTTATTTACAACATAGTATTAAGTTTTTCTTTTTTCCCCCCTCTCCAAGTCATCATCACTTTGTATGGCTGGTGTTCACGCAGGCGTTGTGTCAAATACTCTGGGTGGCCAAATTAATGTTGTAATCAGCAAGGGCATTCCGTACTATGAAGGCTCCCTGGCTAACAATGTCACCTCAAAAGTGTAAGTGTACTTCCTGTGTTCTCCTGATCTTTAGCACATTTGATCTTGGTAGTGTCTCATTGTCAGATTCATTTCAGCTAGTGGGGCTATGTGTTCCATGGACAGGTCTCTTCTGCAGGTTTCTTTTGCTACAATGTTATTGTTTTACCAGATATTTTTAACCTCTAAACCATAAAGATTAATTTCCCAAGTTACGCAAGGAGGTTTTATCTTCCAAAATGCATGGCATAACTATAAATTTCTAATGCTCTGTGGAAAAATAATAATTTAATGTCAACTTTTTACTTGCAGGGAAAAGAGTGTAACTTGTCATTTTATCTCATAAGTGTCAGGAATGAAAACAGTCAGAGGAGATTGATTCTCATTATTATGATTAGCTTAATTTAAAAGGGAAGCATTTTAATGAAGTCTTGTGTTTTGCTGGGCAAATGCTTTCTCTGAAAGCCTTTGACTCAGTGTCGCTGGACTAGGTTTCAGTTGAAAAGGTGTTTGTGCTGAAAGCACTGCAGCATGGTGACAGGAAGTGTAACTTTAATTGGGAGGGGCTTGTTTAGGCGTTTGTGTGTAGGTTTCAGTGGCAAGTGATCAGACAGGAAAATTAAATTGAAGACAGTTTGTTTCAACTTTCCTCACTAACTACCGCAAAACCCATCATTGTTCTCTGCAGGGGACCATTATCTACAAGTCTCTTCACATTTAAGACGAGCGGTAAGCGTTATCACATGTTGATCCTTTCATACAAATCTTGTGAGTAGAAGTAAGTGTGCAGGTATTTTATTTCTTAATTTTTGTTCTAGTTAGACTTTTCTTGTTACAGCATTGCTCAGTAATGCATATTGTTGAATTGTTTTACTATCTCATTTTGATGATTAATCATCACTACATTTATAGATACAGTGATGTATAAGGTTTTCTGCAGACAGAGATTCTTTCAGCGTATGTTCCTGTATTACAGTCTGATCTAAAGTGCCTTGACTCCCATACTTCAAACACTGCTAGAACACAGCTGGGCTCTTTAAGAGTTGCTCTTTATTTGTAACAACTGCACATTCTACATTTTTCCAGGTTTACTCCTTCCTCATTCCCTGCTAAGAAAGCTATAGCAGAAATCCCAAAATGATTTCTCAACTTTCTGCACCCCCTTTACTTTTTTACCTCCTACATTCTTGCGTCTCAATGCTATGTGATAAATTACTCGTTTCTCTTGCTCTGGGAGGACATCTCTTGGGCCTTGCTCTGTGTGTAAGTTGTGTTCCTTCTTGACTGCCACGGTTTGCTTCATACGTGTAACACCAAGCAGCAACCTGGTACACAAGTGTTAACCCTTCTTAAAGCTTTACTGCTTTGCGTGGTTTTAATTTCTATCAATTACCTGTTTTTCAAATAAATTAGCTGTAGTTTTCTAAATGGAAGCTAGATCTTCTGTGAGTCACTTTAAATGCCATCTGTTTTTGGAAGTATTGTGATGACAGTGGCCTTTCCTTAGTCTCTTTAACTGGTTTAATAACTGTAACTATAACTATATATATAAAAAAACCTAACAAAAGCAATACATCTGTCTTCTGTAAGGATAAAGTTAAAACCAAAACAAAAAAGGGAAAGACACACACATACTTCTCAAAAGTAAAACAAATGCTTTTCCTGACATAAAAATAAAAGTGATGGTGAACTGGGATATAAAGGCAGGAATCTGATGGGCAGGAGTGTTTGGAGATAGAAGTGTGTACAAACAAGCAAAAATTAGAAAATATAATTCACATAATACTCAAATAATTTCTCTCCCAGACCTCTGCAAGAGCTGGAAGAAGGAATTGCATGTCTAGTGAACTTACACATAGAGAATATTAAACACAGTGATCGAGGCAGGGTTTGCTGGAGGGATCTTGGCTTTCAAAATGTGATCCGCTGGTGTATATGAAAGTAATTAAATGGCCTGGAAATATGAAGACATAGGACAAAATGCTGATCTAGACTATCTGGATTTCATTGACATATTTGAGAAATTAATTGAATAAGCTAGAGACAAGATGCTGGTCTAGATTAAAATGTACATAGTTGGGTGGCCTAGGAGTTAGCTGAAGGAAAAAGAGGGCTCTGTGGTATGAGTTATCAGTCTGTGCTGAAGTTACTAGTGTGGTTCTTCTGTAATAGTTGGGTTTGTGACTTGGTACAAAATAGAGGAGTATGTTATTAGTGCTAGAGGTGTGGTCAGTGCAGAAGAAGATGAAACTATTTGTACAGGAAGACCTGGCTGACTTTGAGACTTGAGTAATAGAAATTAATTGAAGAATCAGAACAAAAAGTGTAAGGTCAGGTAGATAAAGACTGAGGCATTTCTGCTTCAAATTGGCAGTGTGTTAGATGGAAATGACAGATGAGGGAAAGGATTCAGTTAGGGAAGTGCTGATGTGATCCTGTGCTGTAGCAGGTGAAGTACGCACAGTAGAGACCACCAACTATCAATGCCATCACACAGAATGTTGGCAAGGCCTTATCTGGGATCCAGTCATAGAATAGTTTCGGCTGGAAGAGACCTTCAAGATTATTGAGTCCAGCCTTAGTCCTAGCCCTGTGAACATCACTAAATCATGTCCCTAAGCACAACATCTACCCATCTCTTAAACACCTCCAGAGATGGTGACTCCACCACCTCCCTGGGCAGCCTGTCCTAATGCCTGACAACCCTTTCAGTAAAGAAATTCTTCTTTATGTCCAGCCTGAACCTCCCCTGGTGCAACTTCAGGCTTTGCCACCTGTGCCTCCCTTGAGGGATGAGCGCATGACTTTATTGCAGAGGAGGGCTGCAAGGTACCCACAGGCGGAGGGGAACCTCATAGCAAAAGGGAACCCAGGCTGCATTGTTCAGGCTGGCTGACTGAAGGCAAAGATTGCTCTCCATTGATATGTCTGGGGAATACACGTGTGAGAGGGAAAACTGTTGAATGAGATTTTAGCAAAGAGCAAAATGGATACCAACTACCCACAAGGAAATATAGCCATGAATTTAGGAAGTGTTTTTTAGACATAAGTAGAATGCTATGTGGGAAGAAAGTTCTAATAGGAATGGTGACAAAAAGATAAAACTTTTCAAGGATGCGTTTGAGGTCAAGGCTTACATGCTTTGATGTATTGTTTGAATTATTGTGATCCTGAGGTGGGTTTAAAAACCATGAAGTTACATAGACACAAAAAAGGAACGAGTGATACAGCAGTCCCTTTCCCATTCCTGCATCAGCCACAACTCCCCCAAAATTTCTCATCTAGTGCTCTGTGTGGGTGGTGGTTGAGGGAATATCCCTGTTACTCTTAAGCAGACATAAATCACAGAATACCTATGACCACAAGTTTGGTTCCAGCATCACTGTTAGAAAGCAGAAGACTGTTTTGTTGGTAGCATTGTTGCAGAATAAATGTAGATAGCATTTTAAGTCTTAAACTCCAAGCAGGTAAAATCATTGTGTAACTTGAATTTTCATTTTGAATCCTCACCTTTTCTGTTGTTCAGGTTGCTATGGGACACTGGGGATGGAATCTGGGGTGATCCCTGATTCCCAGATCACAGCATCATCTATTCTTGAGTGGTCTGACCAAACAGGACAAGTGAATGTTTGGAAACCTGAAAATGCCAGACTAAAAAGGGCTGGTCCTCCTTGGGCTGCTTTTATCAGTGATGAACATCAGTGGTTGCAGATTGACTTCAATAAAGAAAAGAGAATAACAGGTAAGTGAATCCAGTGTAGCTTTTAAGTAGCATTCAAGAATTTTGGTTACTGACATCCTTCTTTCCAGTGCTTGGTCTTAGATAAAGTCCAGTTGACACTTAACTATCATTACAGCAAAGTTGGTTTCATGTCTTAGGTAACACCCTGAGGAGCCTGGAGTTAAACAGGTGGAGTTTCATAGTAGAAACCACCTCTTCCATCAGAATTTGTTGAAGTGTTTCCTGTGATTTTATTGGATCCTTGACGCTTCCCTTTTTCTGCTGATGGTCTCCTTGGAGGTGCAAACCCATATCCAGTCAGCTCAGACCACCAGTACCTCTGATGCAGGTGTATTGACTTAGTTCTAGGTTTCCCCAATTGCCTATCATGGCTGTAGAGTGAATCCAACAGTGGAGACAGGAGCAGTTGCA
The DNA here is from genome assembly GCA_013401335.1 of Brachypteracias leptosomus. Lineage (NCBI taxonomy): Eukaryota > Metazoa > Chordata > Aves > Coraciiformes > Brachypteraciidae > Brachypteracias > Brachypteracias leptosomus. Next base: position 41,106 of record VYZX01026625.1, read on the forward strand.
GTGCCATGTGAGATAAGCAGAACAAACCGCTGTCAGCCTCCCCTTCACCTCCTTGCCTGAAAGCTGGGGGTGGTGGGCCCTTCATCAGTCTTTTGTGCTTTCCCTCATCAAACAGACCAAACTGCAGACCGATGCAGCCAGAGTCTAGGTTGTTAGGCTCTGCTCCTTCACCAAGATTGTGATGAACCAGCCATCATGATTCTAGTAGCTGTTATTATGTGGAGAGACAGCTGGAGGTGCTGTTCCACAGTCCGCTTCGGATGATTTGCTTCATGTTTTGGGAGCTGAGTGAAGGAGCTCATGATTACCTGTTCCTGCAGCTCATGCTAATTAGTGAAGCACTGAGAATGTGTTGTATCTTCTGTTCTGATGTTAGTGTTCTCTGTTTTAATTATTCATTGATGATACAGGTGATATGCCATTGTTAATAGGCATGTCTGCAATCTGACTTAAATCAAAAATAAAGTGGCTTTAGGTGGAGTGCTTTGTAGAGTCCCGGGTCTTAAAACTATCATGAAACATCTTCCTTTGATCAGTTTGGGTTTGTCTCTTTCTCAAATGCATGAGTTGGTTTCTGCAAACTCAGCTGTACATGCTGCTATCAGCAGTTTGGCTTCCTGTCGTTAAGCAACTGGGGTTTACCAGCAGCTTTTGTTATTACCTCCCTGGGGACTATTTGGATTTTACATGACTCCTCCAGTTCCTGTGCTAAGAAGCTTTTATGTGAGTTGTTCTGCAGCGCTCAAGTGTCAGCTTTAAGGAGCTACAGTTCTTTCAGTGATGCTCTTAGGTTGATGGTACCAAAGCAGGTTAGAGCGGTGGCTGTCACGGCAGCTGGAGACAAAGAGTGGGCCATGGTCAAATGAACAGGCCCTTTCCATCAAGGAATGGGGAAAGAGTGCTGCTGAGCAAGGTTATCTCATGAGGATTAAAATATAAAAGTAATACTAAGTTTCAATGACTGTAGAAGTCTCAGACCCTGGCACCTTGGATAAAGTTTTTGAGCTGTAACTGGACTAGTGAAGGTTCCAACTCCACACTTTGGATTCAAAAGCTGATCTATTAATTTTTACAAACTGGTACCAGTTTTTTATCTAACTGGGCATCTTCATTTTCACAGGTATTATAACTACTGGATCAACCTTAGCAGAGTACTACTATTACGTCTCAGCCTACAGAATTTTATACAGTGATGATGCACAGAAATGGACAGCATACAGAGAACCCGGCGTGGATAAAGATAAGGTAAAAATACCACACACTTTCTAGGTATGTTTTATGGAGATTGTAAATATTTAATTTTAGTACGGTAAGGAAACACCAAGTAACTTTCCTTCTCGGTGTAATTTTGAATCATAAACAGCATCTCTGTAAAAGAAAATATGCAAATATGTAAGGATTTGAACAGTTATGAAGTTCAGAGATTTTTATTACTGTTTGGGAGTGGGAATATTCTATACAAGAAAATTCTGTTGCCAGTGGCAGGCGGCTGTCAGGTACTGCGTCCTTTTAAAAATAAGATTTCTTTCAAAATAGGTTGTGTGTGTGAAAATTTAAGGTTTCATTCTTAACACTCTTGTGGTTCCAGAATAAATGTAAGGGCTTGGGTAATTTTCCATCTTTTACAATATTTCTGTCAAATCTTAGTTTCGGATTAAATACTGGTAAGGTTCTTCCTTTCTTGTATAATAGAACAGCTCTTGCAGAGGGGAGTTTTCTTAAAAAATGAAGTCACATGTTTAGATTGCAATGCTTTGCCCCACAGAAAAGTTACCTAAAGTTAGCAGCAAGATATTCTTATTTTTCCTGTGTTTACAGTCTTGCAGTACTTAACAGTGAAAATGAGAAGACTAGAGTCCTACATGGTCTTCCCAGTGATTCAGATCAGATTTTCTTAAACAACTGAGAGGATTCTTGGTAACCTGTACATTTTTAGAAACTGTACTTATGAATGGTAACTCTTCAACTGTGCTTGGTTTTCTTCTGTTGTTTGTGGGTTAAGAATGTTTCAAGGTAGGATGTAGCATCCTGCTGATGGAGTGAAAGGTAGAAGTATCTTGTTTGTTAAATTAAGAGGTTTTTGAGTACTGAACATAATCACAGTAGGAAACTTCCCTGCAAGGAGGAGACTTTACTGTCAGGGCTGGTCCACCTCCTTGAACCTACATGTGAAGTAACGGACTGTTAGCATGAAGTATTTGAGGAAAAAAACCCAACTAAGTCCAGCATCTTTTCCTAGTTTTTGAGTGCCCCCTTCTGGCCATAAAGTAAAATCCCAGCTAGTGAGCTGCCTACATTTAGGCTTCATGTTTAGTTTTTTGTCAAAAACCTTTGCAGCTGTTGTCTTTTAATTTGAGCATATTGTTTTTTCTTCATGTTCATGAAATAAAACACGTTGTGGAGCTTGAAATCACAGGAAACAGGGTTTGTTTGTTTTTTTGCAGTCTTTGTGTGATGAGGTACAATGCATGAAGAATCATAGATATCTACCTGTAGTTAAATGGTAGAAAACAGGGTTCGATGTGACTGATCTCTCAGGCTTCAAAATAGCAGATTTGTCCTCTGTCTGACATCATCTCACTTGATACAGCTTTGCTTCTGGATGCCCATGCATTGTCCCTTTGAGCCTTACAGAATTGCATACCAGAACGACCAGGAGGTGCTTATCCCTGGTTTTTGAAAGATATTTGAAATTCCTAACATTGTTCAGGAGACTAGAAGATTTTCCCAGGCTTTCCTGTAGTCTAGGATTTTCCTGTAGCTTCTAGAGATCTATCAGTACTCGAGAAAAGCTTTTCTTAAATTTTTTATATATGAAAAGTAGAATAAAATGCTTTAATTGGGGAAGAATGACGAAGTTGCAGTGTAGGGAAAGTTTTGTTTGGCAGCACAGAGGCAAATGGAGTTTGATAATACGTGGAATATGAAAGTGATTAGTCATCAAAAAACTTGGACTGTATTAAGCTCAGAAGCAGAGGGGGTTTTTGTGCAAAAATATTAAATGAACAAAAAATACTGAGCTGCAGGTAAGCTGAAGTTACTATCATAACATCAAAAGCTTGATGAATAAAAAACTACTTTGCTACTTTGTTAATCTTTCTTGATTATAAGAGTCAATGCTAACTATTCCTGTTGCCTTTGCTGTTACATGCTCAGCCTGAGAAACCTGATGTGAGACTGACTCAGTGTTGGGCATCTGCGTTCCTAAGCTGTAACTCCTGCTTGTGATGTTGGGATGGCCAGGTGCAGCTTGGACCTTCTTTCAGTGGTGGGCACTGACCTGGCACAGCACCAAGGACACAGCACAGCAATTCGGGCTGGGCCCATCCCCGCAGAGTCACCTCTGTGTTTTGCTTTTCATTTGCATTTTTACCAAGATAAATAATCGTCTGTAGCTACAAGCCTGTCAGCTTAAAAAAAACCACAACTTTTTTTTGCCCTAATTTAGGGGAAAAGTGACTGTGAAACCTGATCTTCTGTGCTCTTGCCATGTCTCTTCAGATTGTGAATTCTTAGACACGCAAACTGTGACTGCTTTGCGTTATTCACCTGTTATTTCCAAAATAACACCATAGACTTGCCCCTGCATTTAATCTGTCTTCATTGATTGCCAGCAATTATATTTAAGAACAATAAGCTTAAATTCAGAGCAGGACATTCATCACCAAGATCATGGGCTTGTAAATCTGCACTGCAGTAAGCCAGGCCAGAACAGAGACCACACACTTTCAAAGCAAATACTTTGTGCTTGCCCAACTAGATTTTTAGTGTCACAAATGGGTTAGCAGTTAGCTTGATAGTGTTACTTGGATATGTAAAAATTTAAATGCTTGTTACTAATTGAAGTACTCAAACATGAAGTACTGCATTTAAATTTCAAGTGATTTATTTTTCCATGTCTGACGAAATTGGCTTAAGTGTCTATTTGATCAGTCAGTGCCTTCAAACATGAAGACAACTAATGCCCATGTAAGGACAAACCAAAATTCTTATGCATAAGTAATAGTAATGGGGCTTGTGTGTCTTTTGAGAGCACAAAGACGTTATGTACAGCCCAGGTGCAAGTCCCTTAAAGGTCCCTGGGGTTGTTGGTGGAGGTTTATGGCTTTTGAATTGATAGTTTCCTGGAATAATTGTTTTCTTTTAGACCTTTATAAATATTCTAGTAATTTTGTTAGAAAAACTAAAACACAGGAGTGCAATACAAAAATCTCGATCTGGTGTATCAAGGTTGAAATACCAGTGATCTGCATTGATCAGAACTGTGCTAAAAATTCTCAGTGGCTCCATTTTATGCAGACACATCAGCTGTTACACAGTACAGTGTTTGTCCTTAAGAGTGGCAAGGTGCTTTATTGTTTCCCAAGTGGTGTGTGTGAGCAGAAAACTTGCTATAATATTTATTTTTCAGGCAAGTGCCATTATTATGTTCTGCATCATGTCCAACATCATCTGCCGTATATGTATCAGTGCTTTAAAAACAAATGTGTTCCTCAGTTACTGTCACCTCTGTGGTGACTGTGTTGTAATAGCACCAGGAGCTGCATTCGCAGAGCCAAACCCCAACTGCTGTGCACTAACCTGGGGAGACAGTTCACTCCCCACCTGAAGACATGATACCAAACCAGTCCTCTCAAAGAAGCTGATGAGGTGATTTGCTGGGTTGGGGTACTGGGCCTAGTTTCTATACTTCTTTAAGCAGCTCAGTACAAAGCCAGTAGTTGGCTGTCAGCGTGCTTATACAGTGACTACCTGCTCACTGGTGTTAAATTTCAGTTAGACAAGCCCCTTCTGTGTTCTCCCATTTTGACGAGTTCTTTGTGGGGCAGGACCAGCAGTGAAGGTCAAGCTGTAGCTCATCCTTTATGCAGAGTCTATGCCCTTCTCCCCCAGAACAGCCGGGCTCTGTCTGGGCCTGAAGAGAGCACCTGAACCCTTTCCTTTCTGCTTGCGATTGAGCCCTTGTAGACAGCAGCCACTAGAGGACAGTGTGGTTACATGCTGGCTGTGTCTCGTAATGCTTTCTAATAAACGCCATACCCACCCAGACTGTGTTTAAAGTACTAGGCTGTGGGACGGCACTGCTTAATTCCAGATTTCACGTTGTCACAACTGCTTGCTAGATATATTTGAAGAGTAATACCAAAAAGGCCCGAGTTAGAATTACTCAGTGCCACAAACGTGTGATGTCTTTAACAGCAGGCATTGCCCGGGGAGCAGCAGTGGGATATTACACAGTACCTTTATCCTGAAGCAGTTGAGTCCATACACGTCCACACAGCCTCTCTTTCTGTAGCTATGTATTTCATAGGGCTGAGTGAGTGGAGATGTGCAGGGCAGCAGTACCATTCTAGGGTGAATTTTCAGGATTCTGTACTGCTTATTTTTCCTAAATAAAACACCAAAATTGGTTGTAGTTACTTAGTTACTGTTGTATTTGTATAACATAATGTTTGTTTTGGTTTTTTTTTTTCCTTTTCTAGATATTTCAAGGGAACACTGAATTGTACCAGGAAGTTCGCAATAATTTCATTCCACCTATTATTGCACGCTTTTTTAGGATTAACCCCTTAAAATGGCACCAGAAAATTGCAATGAAAGTAGAATTGCTAGGATGTCAGTTTAGTATAGGTAAGGCAACTGAAAACTTTACAACTGTGCAAGACAAGCAGTGACATAATTTGGTAAAGATAATATTGTGGTTATATTTTCAATGAGAAAAAAGTATTTCCTAGCTGTGGAATCCTTTTGTAACTGATACTTATGAATTTCTACAAAAAGTTATTACACCTAATGTGGAAAATACCTAGTTTAGGTGTAAATAACATAATTTAGAAAATAAGTGTTTCAAAAGATACCAGTCACTTGCTTTCCATGTTATTGATTCATGGGGGGGGGGGTGTTCCTCATTATATAACATGAACAAAAGCTTTAGAGCAAACTATTCCAGCTGTTTTCTCCTGAAATGGAAACATGGAAAACTAGGACTTAAAAAAACTTTTAAATGGATTATTTTCTTTTTAAAGGCCGTGCTCCTAAAATCACTATGCCACCACCACCTCAGAACAAAAATGATGACAAGAATGATGACTTCAGTGATGACTTCATTCATTCGGTGAAGACTTTGTTACAAACAGATAAAACAACTTTCACTCCTGAAATAAAAAACACCACGGTGACTCCGAGTGTAACCAAAGGTATCCACAGTTAAGCAGTAGAAGTGCTCGAGAACTCCTTACAGTACTTTGGGATATATTAAGTGTGCTCTCTGAATTCAGATTTTCTCAGCTCTTAATGTATTATTATAGCAAATTACCAATATTTTCTTTATAATATTTACCAGTTATTGAACACAGATGATAAAAATTGTACAGTTGGATACTGCATGCAGAAACAAACCCAATCTTCCAAGACAAGATTGGTAGGGGGAAGGTTTATTCAAAAGGGTTTGTAATGATAGGACCAGGAGTAATGGTTTTAAGCTAGGAAAGGCTAGATTTAGACTGGATGTTAGAAAAAAGTTCTTTAACATGAGGGTGATAGATCAGTGGAATGGGCTGCCCAGAGAGGTGGTGGAGGCCCCATCCCTGGAGTCCTTCAAGGTCAGGCTTGACGGGGTTCTGAGCAGCCTGACCTAGGTAGAGATGTCCCTACTTGTGTAGGGAGGTTGGACAAGATGACCTCTAAAGGTCCATTCCAGCCTAAAACATTCTATGATTCTGTGACATGCATATACACACATATAAAGTTCCATCTTTAAAAACCTGTTCAGACTGAGCTCGGCTTTCAATTACTGAACAAATTTTGTTGGAGAAGTTGCAACTTGGGCTTCCCTTCAGAAGTTATCAGATGTAACTGCTTTTTTATGTAATTTGATAATTTCTTAGGACAACACACTTTTGACATAGCTAATCTTTTATGGAGCAGTCACGTTGGCATAAAATTCACAAAACATCATCTGGCATTGTGTCAATGGTCAGAAAAGGGAGCAAGATCACTGCAGACATAGGTAGTGGTGAAGTGTCCTTGGGAGGGCAGACCCAGCAAAGGCTAATTGTGGTTAACTGTTAAGGTGCTGTGGTATTTATTTCTTACAGGTGGTTCAGACTTAAATAGTCACATATTCTTGGGACCTTTTGATTTTCCTTGTTAGTAACAAATTGTTCTAGCAGAAAAGTCTTACTTATATTAAAGCAAATCTGTTGATTTCTATGAAAATCCTTGCAGAAGTACCAGCTGTGCATACATGTAGAAGCTAGATGCTGACTGATGTTTACACCGTGGGGCATCCAGCAAGGTAGCTTAGCTGGGGGATCTGGTGCGATAGACGCTATACATTAAAACTATGTGCTTTACCCAAGTAATTTTCAACTTAAAATCTGAATTATGAGAAGCTCTTCTGTCTGACACCACTTAATTTAATGGCTTTCAGATGTGGCATTGGCAGCAGTTCTGGTTCCAGTGCTGGTGATGGTCTTCACTACTCTGATTCTTATCTTAGTTTGTGCGTGGCATTGGAGAAAGCGGTAAATGAATAGATTAATGAAAGTGCTTTAAATGAATGTTAGCCTGGTGTGTGGGAATGAAATGCTGCATGTATGGCTATGGGAACTACACCGTCCACGCTTGGGGAAGGGTTTTATTTGTTTCAGAAATGTATTCTCTGTGTGACTTGACAAGCGAGGACAGTGAAAACAGCTTTTTGTAACTATTTTCATTAGAAGAGCTTTTACTGAAAAATGGTTTCTCCAGTAGCGGCAGACTGGTGATGGCAAGCCAGTTAACTGGTGCTTATACTTTAAATCTGAGGACCAGTTATAACCAGAGTGCTAGTTGCTGAGTGTTAATTAATGCATCTTTTGATAAGCAGACTGGCTAAAATAACCTTTTCCTTTTTTCCACAGCAAGAAAAAAAGTGAGGGCACTTACGATCTACCTTACTGGGATCGCGCAGGTAACAAAATGGTTTTATGAAATCCTTTACTTGGCCCTTTTGGTTTGATGCATATTGCAGCAACACAGACAATTTCCTCTAATACCAGCTTCTTTAATTCTCACTAGCCTGTAGTCATAGTGAACATTGAATTTCTTCTCTGGACTACTTAACTGCTTCATTCTCTTTTTTTTTCAGAAATAGAAAATGCCTTGTATCCTGTTAGAGCTTACAGCTTCAGATTTTCATTTTTAGTAAACAAAGTGTAGAACCTCTGAATTATACAGCATAAGTGGAAAAATAATTTATGAGAATGTCCTTATATATTTGATAATCATATATTTTGTACTTTTTTTGACCTGGAAAAAACCTTTCATCTTGGTATATAAGATCTGTCAAGTTTTGTCTCTTTTCACTGCAGTAGGAAGCATGTGGGATTGTTTGCAGCCCCTCTTAGACTTATTTTCCATACTACTGTCTTGTGTCCCATTAACTTGAGATCAGACAATTCCACCAGGCAGCTCTTAGCAAGTGTCCTGAAGATGCTTGTGCTACAGCACAAAGGGCTGCTGAAGCAGCCAGGTTTGTACTGTTCCTGTGAATGCATTGCACTTCGCTGTCCTCATGCTGAAAATTTCCACAGCCATGTGTTTGCTCACTGGCAGTTTTAACTATGCCTTATCCTTTGGACAGGAAAGCTTTTAATGACCCTATTTTTATTTATTACATGTCCATTTCTGATAGGTCACAGCATTGTTATCTTAGAATATTAGACTCAAAGTATCCTGGTTTTAAATGTCAACGACAGGCCAGACTTTTTTTTCCTCTTTGCTTAAATTTAAATGTTCAGCAAGCAAGTCTGTTTTAAAAGGAAATTTGGCAAAAAGCAGTATCAAAATAAAGTTGTTATGCTTCTCTGTAGAACCTCTGTCGCCTCCCCAGGCTACCTCAAATTTTGTTAAACAGTGTTCTGTGGTTTTGAGTCTCACATTTCTTGGCCTTTACCTGCAGGATGGTCTCTTACAGTTGGAGTGAAACATGTTAATGGCCAGCAAAACTAAAATGTCTCTGGCTACTTGGAGAAGGGATGGGCGCAACCTAACAAAGCCCACCCTCCCTGCCTTCTCCCAAAAACCATTCATGAGCACAGTTGCTCCTTTTTATTTCCACCAAAGTGAAAATCCTCTTTATGAAGGTTTTTGCAAATATTCACTGATGAGCCCTTTTCAACAATGTGAGTTAAAAACCTGACATTAACAGTCAGAAACCACGTTAATTAAATGTACTCTTAAGGTTAAAACTGAGATTGTCTAAATTTTTATGTAAATACTTTATTTACAAATTGGAATAGTGGCTGACTTTTTAGTGTGTGTTGTATTTAATGAGTTTATGAATGTGATGAGTAGCCCCAGCACTGCTGCTAATGGACCTTAAGGGCTAGATTCACTAGACTGCAGCAGTTCTCCAGGTGTTTGAGGGGAAGCATTCAGGCAAGTTGATGGGGTGAGAGTCATGTTGTCACCTCCACATCTTCAGTCTGCCAGAATATGTTAAAATCTTGTAACCTTAGGGTCATGCAAATACTAATAATTGAGTTTTTTACCTGCTACTACAAAATAGAAGCTGTGGTATATAAATATTCTAGTAGCTTAAAACACAGTATATGTGCAGTCTTGGGTGTTTTGTTTTATTTGTTTTAAAATCCATATGAAGGCTGGTGGAAAGGAATGAAGCAGTTCCTCCCAACCAAATCAGCAGAACATGAAGAAACTCCTGTACGCTATAGCAGCAGTGAAATTAGTCACCTAAGACCAAGAGAAGTCCCAACGATGCTGCAAACAGAGTCCGCAGGTACATTTTAATAGTTTTATGGGCCATGTAATATATATATATATACACACACACACACATACGTATATATATATGACATGCAAAACATATCAGGAATTTGGCTGCATTTAATTATTTCCTGTTTGTTTTGGGGAACAGAGATGTGTTAATTACTAACATAGTTATGTTAGTAAGCATGTTTCTTAAAATGCAGGCTTTTTCAAGTCTGTTCTCAAAGTATCATAAAAGTACTTGACTTGGTGTGCTGCAGATAGACACTTTGACAAGTTAATGCAGTAACTGAGTTTCTTTACTTGTACTTGTTCTTGAACTCCATAAAGGGTTGAAGGATTTCCTTGGTTACATTTTCATGCACTGGAAATAATTTCACCCCATTCTTTCTGCACAAATCTGAAATATGGCACTTGGTTCCCTGCACTGACTGTGTGCATTAAATAAATCTTTTGATCTAGAAAAAGTGTGACTGATAACGGCATGTGCCCCTTCCTTCGTGAACCAGTCATTAAAGGAAGGTGGCTTGACTGTGCCTTTTGTTCTGTGCTTACATGCTGAGGGCAGAACTACACAGACCTGCAGGAATTACGGCTACAGAGGAAGAATTACTTTCCTCTTTTGGGCTGCTTGTCTGCTTTTCCCCAGTTAGCCAGATGTCTCACCTCCAGCTTTCGCAACTCAGATTATCTTTTCAACTAAAACATCTCATCTGACCACATGCAGGCTTCCCCCCTCAGAGAACAAACACTCTGCCCCAAGGACCACTTTTTATCCAAAATCAGTCAGGGTAATTTCATTTAATTCTAATTTTGCACAGAACAATCTTTCAGAAAACTGTTTTGAGGCATATTTACAGCATGGGAAATTGCAGTTCACAAGGGAAGAAGTAGAAACCTGAGAAACTGGGATATTCTGGCTATCCCAATGGCTTTAACTAGTGGGTGGAAATGACTTTTTTTCCAAAGCAATTTGCACTCGCAGAGATGGACCACTGGTTTGATGTAGGATAGTAATTTTTGTGACACTGTTGACAGGTTCTATTTAATGTGATGCCACTGTAAAAAATATTTTCATTAAGTGTTTTTATTTTATTTTGTTGGGGCTTGCAACACAGAATATGCTCAGCCACTGGTAGGGGGAATTGTTGGCACGCTTCATCAGAGATCAACCTTTAAACCAGAGGAAGGAAAAGAAGCAAGCTACGCCGATTTGGATCCCTACAATTCACCCGTACAAGAAGTTTACCATGCATATGCGGAACCACTACCTATAACTGGACCAGAATATGCAACTCCAATAATCATGGACATGTCCAGCCATCCCAGCGCACCTCTTGGTGTTCCCTCCATTTCCACCTTCAAAGCTGCAGGGAATCAAGCTCCTCCACTGGTTGGAACTCACAATAAACTCTTATCTAGGACAGACAGTGCATCATCAGCACAGGCGCTGTACGATACACCAAAGGGGCAGCCGGGGTCAGGTGCTGCCGACGAGTTGGTGTATCAGGTACCACAGAGCGTGGCCCATTCCACTGGGAGTAAGGATGAACTGAGTTAACTCACGAGTAAGTTAGAATGATGGCTTGTTTTTAAAAGCCAATTCCATAAAGCTGACAGTTTCATTTTTTAATTGTATTGTTTTGATATTGTTAGTCTTAAATAATACAATGTTGAACCAAAAGGTGTGGTATTGGAGGTCAGGGAAACCAGTAACTCTGCCTTTCTTTAAGCTGTATTTAGAATTACAGCTTGTCTCCTGCAAAACCATGGACGTTTTTATTACTACTGTACAATTGTCTGTCAGACATGAGAGAAGAACTCTTCAAGATTAGTGTCAGTAATTCATAGATGTGAATGATAAATTGGGAGAAACAGCTTAAAGTACGAAAGCCAATAATTTCTTGCTAATGGTACTATTTGGGGATTTTTTTTGCTCCTGACTTTCTAAGAGCTGGATGTAAGCACTATAGCTTCTAAAATTCACTATACCCTATAAAAATGTTTGCAAAACTTTGAAGAACTACTATCATGAATAGGGGCAAAAATCCCACTAACTTCATGGCATAAAATAGTTTTGATTCTAAATGATGTTATTTCAGCTTTTGTTCACAGAATTAGGAATCATCAGCTATGTACTCTTCAGAAGGTTCCAACCATTTCTGTTAGCCTTCCAGAACTAGAATCTGCTGTCTGTACAATCTGTTTTCTGCCTCATCTCCTGAAGCCACACAGCCTTATGCCTTCCCAGGGATCCAGGAGGCATGAGAGACAAAGTCGTATAAGCAAACTGCATGGCAACTGCTTTTACATTTTTCCCTGCTAAGTGAAGGCTACTCTGAATAGTGTCTGGCTGGAATTCCCTGGAATTCAGACTTCCCTGATGGTCAGCATGCAGGTGTTTGAGGTGACTGAATTTAGAAAGGGTCTCCCTGTCCACTTNGAGTATCTATTGTTGTGTGTTAAGATGTGAGCTTATACAAAGAAAGATATGTATATACTTTTGTGAGTGCTTAAGGAAGCACTCAAATATTCTATGGTGCACAGTTTGTGTTATACACGCATTTAGCACATATGGTACGTTTTAGCACAACTGACAAACTTTGCCTTTGGGCTTTTCTTATGATTGTTCTTATAAGAAGTATCAAAGATTCCAAAACCTTTGCAGGAGAACCAACTTGTTCCAAAGAGTGTCTAGTTCAGACGTATTTTATGGAATTTGTATCCTTTGAATGTTCCAGTGTTCTCTGCTATGAAAACATTGCAGTCAGTCCCTCTTCTATTTGGGATAATGTAGACTAGTTTTAGCTAGGTAATCATGAAATGAGAATAATTTGGATGTTGTATTTGCCATTTTTTATCTTGTTAGGAACAAAGCACATCTTTTTAACCTAAGTAGTACAAGAAACGCACAATAAAAATGCTTTATTTTTATTGTAACAGCACTGGTGGGAGGATGCTGAATTAACTTAAACATGTGAAATCCCCTACCTGCACATTAGCCCAGCTTTATGGACTTCAGTGGTTACTATATGTTTCTGTGATGTAACTCAAGTCAGCCTTGTTTGTTGTCCAGGGTCCTTAAACTGGGTGGAGAACATCCAAATCTAAAAGACTGTTCCAGGGGGCTGCCACCATGGCCTTATACCAGTATGGTATCCTAACTTACCACTTGAAAATCTGTTTGCACAGGGGCTATGTATAAACTCAGTAATCCAAACTTACTTGTGCCTGTTCAACATCTAGAATGTGTTGTTATATACTCTGTGTGCTACTTTAAAGCCCTACTCTACAATTTTTTTGATCATTCATTCTCATTCATTGAGAATGACTTTTATTTTTTTCAGAATTGGGTGTCTAAGCCAAAATGTGAATGTAAGTAAGAGTAATATGTAAGACCCCTTCATGAAAAAGAAATTCCTGCCTATAGTTGTACTTTTGATGTTATTGCAACTTTTCCTGCTTGATAAAGCTAGTCTGTAGTCTTTGTAGTTGTTTTGCTTAAACAGGTAAGAGTTCTTACCCATCAGCAACAACTGTGACTTTGACATTATCTGAGCTGATTGTATTTGAAAGGGGTGGGATGTTATGTGTTTGCATCAAGATGTGACATACTTATTCCAGCCAAGTTAAGAGACCTCTGCATTCTCAAACTGTACCAGTTTAGGCTTATAAAAATTAATCTACCATAAAAAATAAATGGATGTGTTCAAGTCAGTAAAATCATGCTTAGATTTAATTTTCCCTGTAGAACAGCTGTGGATAAACAGTAGGCTAAGATGGTGTGAGAATTAAACTGTCTCAATCATGATGGATATTTTCAAGAATTCAAGTCCCTTTTCTGAAAGAAATTGGGCCAAGCTTTGCTCCCTGCTTTCAACTTGGACTTGTTACCTTCTAGGGCTCAGAAGATAAGTTTGAGTATATAACAGTTGCATTTAGAATGTATGCTACAAACTGTTAAACATTGATTCCCAAATGTAAGTTGCATAACACACTTAAGATTAGAGTTCTGTTTATGATACAAGCAGAGGTACATTTAATGGGTCTCTCTTACATGTGAAGACATATGGGTATAAAATGTATTTCAGTCTTGTTTGGCTTGAGTATTCTCCCAGAATGTATGTTCTTACCTCAGCATGTATTGTAGTTGCTCAGTATTTGTATATGTTGCTAGAACTTAGGCTGTATAAATAGTGAAGGGTTTTTATATGTATGTTAAAAAGTATTTTAAATAAATTGTACATACATATTACTTGGAATGTTTGCATTTAACACCTACCTTGTATCTGATTCATTTGTAGTTTAGAAATGAAATGCAAGGGTTATTTATGGGTTACCATACTACAACACAAGTTAAGCCCTGCCTCCAAGAGTTTCCTGGCAGTAGGTAGCAACCACCCAGAGGACAGGCTGGTCTATGCTCCATCTTGCCAAGCCTTAGAACTAGTAGGTGACACTTACTTCACAGAGCTCTTTCCGTGGCTTAAGTCTGCTGCAGGGGCAAGTGGTATTTACAGGGGGGCACTTCCTGGGAGTTACCTGCTGCTGGCAGAACGCTGGCTCCAGAGTTCCAGAGTCCTGTGTAAGGAGAGGCTAAGGCACAGCACAGGCAGCTGCCCTCTGTTAATGCCGTGAGGAAGTCAGGCTCCCGTCTATGTCACTCACAGTCGTTTTTCCTGCAGTTGAGGTGGAACTTCCTGTGTTCCAGTTAGTTTGTGCCCATTGCCCCTTGTCCTATGGCTCAAACTCAAAAGGTCTCAAAGCTCCACCCCATAGAGGATCCCACCAAAAAAGCTACACAGTTTGATGGGAACTGAAACAGGGATGTACAATTTACATTCTCTACAGTCTGGCAGACAATACCTTAAACAGCAGTGCATAGAGACATGAAAATAGCATCTGTCTTGAACTAGTATTTGACGTATTATTCAATCTCATGACACAACAGGCAAAATTTCTGATTCGCAGGAATCTTGCCAAGATTTAAGAGTTGGTTTTAGCTCCTGCACTGAAGACAAAGTAATATTCTATACCAGAAATAACAGTATTGTAAAACACACAAAAATGTAAACTGTGGAAATAAACCAGCTATGATAGACTATATTCAGGATTCATTCAGGATTGCATTTGCAGAAGAAAAACTAGAATATTCTCCAGACACTGAGAAAAATACTGCAAACAAACTTCTTTCTTTTTTTTTCTTCAGGTTTTACAATGACAAATTTGGAATAAAAACCAAAATGGAAAAACCCCCAATCTAAATCCCTAAGGAAGTCCCTAAACCACCTATATTAAAAGGTAACTTACTCCAATGTCTTCTGCCCAAGACGACTGATTCACTGGGAGCAAAAACTTGCATTTTTTAGTAAAGCTCAAATAAATGTCACATAACTTAAGAGATTTCCCAGCTGCATTTTCATGGAAGAAGAAAGCATTGCACTGGTCCAAAACCTCATTAATGTAAAAAGGCAGCCAGAACACAGCTTGTAGTTCTCAGCATTTTAGCTATAATCCTGGAAAGTCATCTTCCTTCAGACAAGTGGGCAAAAAGACCTCATGTTCCCGTCCTCAAAGAATTACTCAGCATCCTGTCTTAAGTCATACTTGGCACAACACCCACCATATAAATAAGCATGCATCACATGCTTACAATATACAGCGTTTGATCCTACTAGATAAATTTCACTATCTTAAATTATTCAAGACACAAAATTATTTCAGAGATGCAAACACTAATAATAGTTCATTAATCACTAGCAAAGGACAGCTTTCCAAACACTGACAAACTTTTCATATATAATACATGCAGAAAGCAAGCTCCTCCCTCCCCTTGCATCCACGAAGTTTCTAAGGCTTCAAATAGGTGACACTTCTGCTGAGGACATTCTCTCTCCCAGCAGCAGCTAGAACCCTAACATAATGTTAAGTCTCAGTTTTGCAACCAGGTTAATGAAGGACAACTTCCACATTGGTTTTGGTGGGGCAAGGTCCAGCACACCATTGGAATAATTAGGTCTCAGAATCTGCCCAGGCAATGCATGGCAGGGGCTGAACATACAACAGGTGCCAAGTAAGCTCTGTTGTAACGTCCAAAAGGTTTTTTGGGGTTTGTTGTGGTTTGCTGGGTTTTATTATTATAGTTTTTTATTTTTTGTGTGTGCTTGCTAAGTCCTGGTTGTCTTTTTTATACCTACCTAACATCAGTCCTTCCATTACTAGCCTAGATGGCCAGCAGCCTAGCTTATTATTTTACATTCCTGAAAGTATTGATAAGCATGCATTACATAGCTGTAATAAACTACGAGACGTGTGGTTAACACCAAACACTTGCACACTCCTTCAGCACCATAGACTTCCAGAATTTCCAGAGTTGTCTTCCAGCCCAGCTGGTAATCACAGCAAACCACAACACAGTGTTATTAATTAAATTAATTTGACATTTCCCAAAATTAAATCTCGCACTTTGATATAAAGGGAAAAACACCAGCATTTTAACAAAATTCCAGTTCCTAACAGCAGGTTATAACCAATGATGTTTCAATTATGTTTTCACAGTAAAATAAAAATAATTTGTGATTCTATGCATATTTTATAGCTTTTTTTTTTAACACAGTAGAGGAAGATAAAACCATATACACAAAGAACTGGCCTCCTACATAAAGCAAACAAAAGAATTCTGATTATGAAACCAAACTTCTCTCATAAAACTGACCTCCACTGGCAGTATTCCCACTCCAAACAGTGGCAGATACTAAATTTGCCAGTATCAAGAAACTGAAGCAATTATTCATAATTTCAGAAGTTTTAACATTTTTTGCATCTGTATCAGATTTTAAACTCATACCATAATGAAACAAACAGCCACTACTAATAAAGCTGCCTGCAAAAATTAATTCCCACTGAGCTGACCTCAAGGACAACTTGAAATACAACTGTATTACTATTTTCAAAACTTGTGCATATTTCCAAATTTTACTTTTTATAAGGCACCTGTATGACTGAGTGAGCATTAAATAATTCCAAGAATATTTTTTTCTGTAAGTCATGATACCAGCCCTCTGATAAATTTAAAAAATATACCCTCCCATACTCTCAGTTGTAGATGATGCTATCACCTTTTTATTTCCTTTAACACCAGAAGAATTTTGACACCAAGAGACTAACATATATTGGTACAAGAATCTTCTGTTGGTATAGCTAATCTTTTTCCTTAACTATGCATTTGAGACACTTATTTTTTCTGTCAGTCTCCACCACCAATGACTTCTCTGATTATCACTCTGCAGGATAGGTGCCTAAAAATTCAAATGCCTAAGTCCAACTATATACCAGTTGAACCCTCCTTCATAAATGACAGTTTAAATACTCTACTGATGAATTACTTTGTTGGTGCAAACAGAGAGGGGTACAAGAAATCTATTTTCTTGCGGGAACAGCATTATTATACTTTAATTTAGGGCTGGGGTTTTTTTAGGAAAAATTAGTTATGAAACATTAGACTTCCACAGGATCTTGGATGCAGGACTTCTCAGAGCCAGCAGAATGACGCACAAGAGTTCCAAGGGGCTGTATATACAATTTTATACTATTTCAACTAAGTTTCTTCCCCTTCCATTTTGCATTGCATTATACATTGACAAATTCACTATATTCAAGTTCTGCAGTTCAAACAAATATTTTCAGAAGATCTGCATTTGTGTAGTTAAAAACAAACGCTTACCTGGCATTCCTTTTTGTGTGTCTTCAGACTTTGCTTGAGTATAACCTCAGATGGTTTCCATGTCTTCTAACCATGGAGCTTCATATAGAACCAAACAGAAATATAACATTAACAAAGAGTTTATTTTCTTTAACTAACTGATCATTTGTCTATAAACACATACACAAAGAATGTATTTACAATACTTATTTATATAAGTAAGTGCATTGGCTGGGATGCTGTGGTGGGTTTACCTT
>VYZX01026627.1:0-164110 GCA_013401335.1 Brachypteracias leptosomus
AACCTGGCATTCTATGATTCTCTGGATGGACACACATGTTATAAAAGCAAGCAGGTTACCAGACAAATCATAAATCAACAGTGCTTGAAATTAGCTGAGAGTCTTAATCGCAGAAGAAAATTGAATGCAAATATTCAGCAAAGCTGGAAATGAGGGATGCTCTCATGTGGTACAGAAAGTTTGTGGTTTGTTCATTGGTCTCAAAAAAGAGATGAGCGCATAAGGTGTGTGGGTGGTTCCACTGCAATGTGGATGGCTCAGACCAGGCTGAGGAAAGGGGCAGTGTATTTTCATCCCTTTCAGCAGGCAGGCTTTTGGAAGCCAAATATAGTTGTCTGAAGTTGTGCCTGGGGTGGGAAATGCTTGCAGCAGGGCTTTCATCTCCAATCTCTGTGTTTTGTAGCCCACCAATTGCCTTACTGGTGGAAAGTAATTACTAAAGGTTCTGTACTTGTGCCTGAAGACTGGTGTTGGTTATCTTTGTAGATGGGCATTTGGAGAGACATGTTGGGAAAGATTTATTTTCTTAATTGAGGCAGAGTGGCAAATGAAAGCCTGGGTCTCAGGTTACTGGAAAACATCCCCACTTTGTTCAGCTGAGCACCTTCAAATCCCTTGTAAAGGAAAAAATACAGTAGATCAGTGGGAAAATGATTTTGTGGTAATTACAGAATCAACATTTAAAATGTCCTTAGGAGAAGCACTGGCTGAGGAGCAGTACCCTGCTGAAGAGGGCTTATAGGTAGAGGGAACAGGAGAGTGGGGTGCCAGCTTTAACAAGAGAGTTCACAAGCTTTATGGATCCTGACCTAAACACCAGCAGTCCTGCTCTGAAACCACTGCAGCTCAGATGTATGGAACCTTAGTGGGTGCAGTTTCACGTGCAGTTCAGCATCACTGGCAGCTGTCACAGAAAAGAGCTATTTCCAGCCTCCAACTTGAGGTTTCAAGCTTCTCCATCCACCCTGCACTGGATACAGCAGTTGCACCATTGGTGAGTTACCTGGCCCAGCGAGCTGATCCAGTGGTGAAGTGCACAGGGTTCTTGTGGCCAAGTAAGTTTTGAACCAGTTCACTCAGCCACTCACACTGTGTGCCAAAAAGGAAGGCAGAGGAGTCTGATGGCTGGTGACCTTAGACTGTTGAAGCCTGGAGATGAGAACCCAAGTGGAGCAGCAGAACAGCCCAGCTCAGTCCGAGTGTGAGCTGGGCCATGTTCATTATGTGCTTGTGAACTGAAACACTGAGCAATGGACAGGGTGCAAAACCATCGTGGGTTTCATGGATGAAAGGAGAGATAAAGTGATGCCTGTAGCATTGATTTATTTAATTATTGTAACCTAAAGCAGAAAAAATATGGAAAAGTTTCCTTCCTCCTAACAAAGGCTTGAGCTGACACTTCCGGTTCCCTTAGCAACGGCATTAAACAGGCAGAATAAATAAAAGCAACAATTTCCTCTACCAGCAGCTTCTGAGAGGAACAGGTTCAACGGTGTTTAAAATGCCTTTGTGTTTGTCCAAGTTATAATTTTTCTTCTCCAATTCATCAGATTTGGACCCAGGGTGCTCCTGGAGACATTTGTCATAGCTTTTGATAAAGGTAGTTTGCGTGGTGGAAGCTCAAAAATAAGATTTTTGGTATTTGCATTTCACATTTTTTGTATTTTCCTTTTCCTTGTTCCTTTATAAGCTCTCCTGTGCACAAATTACAAGCTTCTGGGCCATTTTCCTTTCTTGGTGCACCGATGCAAAGGCAGAAGCCAGGGGGTAAACTGTTACTGTTCTGTGATGAAAAAAGCTTTGCATCTTCCTCAGGGTCCTCATTTTTTCCAGCCCTGCTAAAGAAGTAGACCTTGCTGTCTTCTGCAAAAACTCTGAAGATAGAAGGCAGCACATGGAAGTGGGAAGAGGGCTCTTGAGCTTCACACAAAGGACTGTTTTCCTTATCCCATCCAATAATTCCCTCCAGTTAAAAATAGTAATTCTATTTTTTCAGGGAAAAGCCAGCAGGTATAATGGGGATGATGAAAGGGTCATCTAGAGGCAAGTTTAAATGTAATTTTTTCTAAATTTTAGAAAACATAAGAAAAAAGTGCTGGTTTTTCTTCTGCAGGAGAGCATTTTTATTGATTTCTGTAAAAGAAATCTGATTGCCAAATGTGTTACACTGAGTGTTTAGGACAAAGGTGTATGAAAAAGCTACGTGAGTCTTGCCCAGGATTGTGGTGTCTTGAAGAGGTATCTCCAGGAAGGAAAAGGAAACATCTCTGCTGCTGTCAAAGAACATGTGTATTAATAATGACTCAGTGACCCAGTTCTTTGAAAGCTTTGGAAAGATGAACAATGTGCTCGTTGTCTGTTACACTGCCTTTTTGCTCACTGAAGCACACGGGCTCAGCACCTCTGGCTGGCTGTCCTGCTGGGAGAGGGCTCAGAGACTTCATCAGGGTTGATTTACCTGGTTATGCTATGGAGAGAGGGGTTAGATGGGGAGATGTCCTTCCTTTCTTCTTCACAGGTGCTCACAGAAAGAGATAACTTTGTCTTATGGAAACTAAGGTGATAGATGTATTTATATTCTTTTTTCTTAATCTACTCCCTAAACTACTCTGTAACTCATAGGAATTACATGAGATCTGGGCTCCTCTAGGTTGCAGGAAGAAAATCAAAAAGTGCAGAAGTGAGTGGCCTGTTCTCAAGGAATGTATACAAGTGCTGTTTTGTTCTTTCACTATTTCTTTTCTGTTTCACAGAATGATTCAATCCCTCAAGACGACTTCACGCCAGACGTGTACAGGGTGTTCCTAAACAACCTCTGCCCTCGGCCTGAGATCGACCACATCTTTTCAGAGTTGTAAGAAAAGATGCTCATTTATTTATTTATTTATTTTCATCCTTTCACTGATTTCCTGGGCTGGGGATGGCAAATTAAGTTATCTAGACTACAGCAGCTTGCAGTGATTGCCAAGAACAGATTTCCATGTCAAGCAGGGCTGTTATTTAACCTTGGATCAAGGATTCCAAGCTTTTGCCTCCATTTCTAAGTTTTAAAGTAACTTGTTCCTAGAGGAGCAGAACTGTCAAGTCCTGTTTTTCTGTATGGATTAGGATAGTTTAGGCTTCCATGAAAGTCAAGGAAGAAGAGTACTACAGAGTAACAGCATGCAATAGGCATGAGAATCTGTATAATCACTCCCAAAAGCTTAATTAGTAGTTGCAATAAATGCAGTAATTTTTAGGATTTATGCATCATGAATTCACGCTGTGAAATTAAATTAGCAGCCAGCTACAACTGATTTTGTGCTTTCTGTTACAAGCTGTATAACTCCTGTTGCTTCTGCTCCTTGCAGCAAGTCATTGTGCTTCTCAGTTTCAGCAAAGCCTGATCAAGTCAGAATATGAAGCAATATGAAAGCAAAGTCATTTCCAAAATACATCCCAAGACCACCAAAGCAACTAGTGAATGTATCTTTGCAACATGAGTGTGCTCACATGCTCCTTGTGTGCTTATTTTCTCGAAGGTTGAGGTTTCAGAGGAGCACAGTCTTGGCCTAGTTTGATCAATTGAATCCAAGGGTAGACCTTCCCCTGCTCTCTGGCAGAGCACAAGTAGGCCAGTCTCAAGTGCTGTAGGCAACCCTAAGCACGTCACCTGGCTCAGAGGCTTCCTGGATCTCCATCTGGGTACAAATTGTGCCCAAACTCTGCTCTTTTTACTAACTCTCTAAATAGGCATCTTTTTGCTGGCTTTGCAGAGTGCCTAGCATTTTTTAGCAGGTTTATAAAAAAAACCCCAACCACCCCCCCAAGCAAATATTAGAATAATGAAGTGAGGGCTGCTGTTATTCAGCAGGAAAACCAAATAGTTAGGGCAGGAATGCCAACAGAGTGTTTGTGGCAAGCTCAGGATTGAATTCCGCATAATTTTCTCTTTTATTTTAATTGCTTAGTTCCAGGAATTCAGTGGAATTAAAAGCTTTGAGCATTGCTCTAACTCTTCCAGTTGCTGTCAGTAACACCAAATGCTTTTAAAAATCTTGCTCCTAGATGTTTGATGAAGAATGTTTGTCACTACATGCTGGCAAAGTGAATTAGTCCAGACACACAGTGGGATGATGTTTTTGTTGTGCCATAGTTTGAATCTTGTTTCGGTTTCCCTGGGAAGTTACAGAACATTGAACAAGATTTCAAGGAAATGTATTTTAATGGCTCTGCTTTAATTTTTCTCTAGTGGTGCCAAGAGCAAACCATACCTTACTGTTGATCAGATGATGGAGTTTATAAATTTAAAGCAACGTGATCCACGGTTAAATGAAATCCTTTATCCACCATTAAAACAAGAACAAGTTCAGCAGCTGATTGAGAAGTATGAACCCAACAGTAACCTAGCAAAGAAAGGTTGGTGGTTTTTATATTCTCACTGTACTTGTTTTCTGATTTGAAACAATGACTCAATTATCCTACAGCACATGCTAAAGCAAAATTTGGTTCAGAATCAAATTGCATTTCCAACTCTCTGCTTTTGGATTGTACAGGCCTGTGAGACATCGTGTGGTGCATTTTTAAATGTGTTTGGTTGGGATCAATTTAGGAAGGATGGGGCTGGTTTCAGTATTTACTTTTCAGTGTGTGTAATTGATAGTTTAGAACATTTGCTCTGGTCTCCAAACTTCAGCAGGAATTTTACTATCACACAACTATTTACTAGCATCTGAAATGTAAAATTTAAAGAAAAAATCAGTGATGATGAAAAGAAGATGATGATAATTCTATGATTCAATAACAGTACTGAGTCTGTCCCTCTGCTTTCTGATAAAGTAATACATAAAGTAAGATGTGAGGGTAGCTGAGTGTGTTTCATGCTATAATCACAGAATATTCCCTTTTGAAAATCTTGAGTGTTGTCAGGGCTTGACTTGGGCATTTCTCCAAACCCAGTGAGAGAACTCCTGCTGAAATTTCTGCAGCTCCTTGCTACCACCACAAATCTTAAAATAGCAGTGAATTTGTGTCTGCATCCTGGTTTATTGCAATCCACATATCCTGATGATTACCCTGGCTTTTCATGTGCTTATGCCTTAGAAATGTAGGGGCATAGGAACATACTGAAAAACAGATCTAATATGAAAAAACTGGTTTGATCCAGAGAAAACACAGAGAGATCTTTCCCCAAAGCCTAGAGGTAAACTGGAGGCGCTCCTGCTCCTCACGCTGGAAGCCTTCTGACCTATGTGTCTTCCTGAAGGAAACCTGTGGCTCTCAATGCTTCAATCAGTGTTGTCTCATGGCAAAACGCTTCTAATTTTTTCACATAAGGCTTCTTATTCTTCTAGTCCAATTAAATTTAGTGTTTCCGGAGGTTTTGATGGAGGGTTAAATCCTGCTTATTTGTCATACTTATGCAAACTCTCTTTTGATGTCAGTGAGAATACTAGCATGAGTAGGTGAAAACACATTGTGACCTCCCTTCTCATCCGTGCAAATGTTAGAATATCACTCTATGCTTACCTTCTTTTAGCAAAGTCTGATAACTAAAAGATCCTTCTTATTGCCCGAATATTGGCACTTCATATAAACCAGATAAAGGATTTATTAGAAGGAGGTATGCTAGAAAAAACCCCAAATCAAAATGAAATCCCCTTCTGACTAGCAATGAGGAGGAAGCATGAAGCAAACTTCAGAGAGAAGCGTGTTATGATAGTTTTTGCCATCACAGGTAGGATTTGTGGGACACCTCCCCCTTACCCTGATTAATACTGGTGCACACACTTGCTGCAGACACTTGCTCTTCCATAGGTGCCTCTCTTCCTGTAAATTATTTATATTGCTCTTACAGAGTCAGTTTTCATAGCACATACCTATTTTAACAAGGGAAAGGCAGGTCATAAAGAGTTAATTCCTTTTGTGTTTTGCTTGGTTGTTTTTCTCTTCAAATTTGTGCACTGAGGTCCAGCAAGCTCTGACAGAGCAGCCAAAACCCCCAGGACACCTCTGTACTGCAGACTGCTCTTACATAGCACCCTGTCTGGCAGCTGAGCTGTGGTAACTAGCACATGCTGCTCACCCTGCTCCAGTGCAAATCCCAAGCTTACTGCCTTAAAATCACAGGAATTGGCTAATGGGGAATGACGTGAGGACACAATATATTCTGTACATCTGCTCCAAGTTGGGAATGGGATTCACTGTATATTAAATGAAGTGTAGGTGTGCACTCAGTCCTACACTCATGGAATAATTGCAAACAAATGCTGCATGTCTGTAAAATGTCACCAAAATATAACGGTGCATATTCTAAATAATGATTTAACCTTTTAATAGGGTGTTTTGTGAAGGGATTGTCACTTGGGCTTTCTGCTGTCAGAAAGGATTGTTCATAGCCTGAATTGCAAGGTTGGCAAGAAGTGACACTTCTGTGATGCTTTACCTGCCACTGAAACCATACTTACTCAGACCACTGAGCAGAGATGTTATTTTCAGTAGACCTGTGGATGTTCCAACCAGTTAGATGTGATCCACTGTTCCACACCCGTGAACTTGTTGGCCTTAATTTCCTACCACCACTGCTCAGGTACTCTGCTGTATTTCTTGTGGTGTCATTGCTTATACCCCCTTATTTGCTGGGGCCAAAGTTAGTTGAGAGGTGGGGCTGGAAGCAGGATGTTTGGAATGGCCCCAATGCTGTCAGCAAGAGCAGGTAGAAACCTTAGGATACCCAAAATAGGTAATAGGGTAGCAGAAACCTTCATCCAGCATAGTTCCCAAAGAAACTGGGACCAAGCAGCTCCATGAGGAGAGATGGGCTTAGAGTAGTTGTCCTTATGCAAGTGGCAGGATGGGAAATGGAGTTGCAGGTGGCCTAAGGATGACTTCATTGCTGTTGTACCAGAGCAGTGTGGCTAAATAATTGGACTTTTGGAGCAGTTTTGCAGAGTTTTGGTTCAAGAAGCAAGCCAGAAGATCTGACAACATGGTATATGTATTTGTTCTTTCTTGGCAATGAGAAGTTACTCTTTGAAGTAAATCACAGATCCAGATCCAGAACAGAAGAAAACACCATAAAGAAATGGAGAAGTTGTGATTAACTGCTTGTCAGTAATGAGCGATTTGAAGTACTTTGTGGTGGTGGAGAGACTTTAAAGTCTTGTTTGCAAGAATTAGATGATATAAATTGCCAGCATTCATGCCAGTTAAATCTCTTTTCCTCAGAATATTCTAGAGTTTGAGCATTTTCAGCTGCTCTGTGTGTGTGTGTTTGTGTGCACATGCCTGCACACAGGTATATTGTTTTGTTTCCATCAGCTGCCTTTCTGACTAGCTCCATTCATTATCTTGTTTCATTATTATAACATAAGATTGCAGAGAGGTTAGGGACAAACATAAACATAAATGGAGAAAGTCTGCTCACTTTCATGTTTGTTTCTGTAGTACTTCTATGTTTAATTATTTAAGCAATCTATCTGAGGTCAAGATGTCACCTGAAATAAAGGGCATCATGTTCAGCATCCTCATGAAATAAGCCAAGCTCATCTGTTTAATTTGAACTTAAAAGCCTGTATAGTCCTTGTTTAAACTGCAAGAGAAAATTACTTTTGCAACAGCCTGAAACAAAGTTGGTCACAAATGTCCCTATTTTTCACGTATTCTGTAAGACCACGAGGTCTGGATTTTCACAAAGTTAGACAAAATATATTTTTTCTTTTTTTTCTGTACACAGTAGCACACATGTCAAGACGCAGAGTTAAACTGAATACTTGCAATTCACATGGATTAAAAGCATTTGCTAAACGCATTTATGCTGTGGGTGTAAGATTTCTGGTTTGCAACATGTAGATCATCCTGGCTTTGATGTAATAAATTGCTGACCTATATGCTTAAGTTGATGGGTGGAGTGGAAAAGGAGTATAGTTATGTAAAAATCTCTTATGCTTCATTTCTTTGAACATCATATGATTTTTCAATTGAAGTTCAGTTCCCAAGGTTATTCAAGTGAAATTTCTGGGCAGTTTTAGCCAATACCTGGGTTACTTTTAAGTAAGCACAAACTTCTTAGCAAATAAAATTTTATGCATTGAAAAGTTCTTTTAAATAGAATTAGGGATTTTTTTTTTTCTTGCAAACTTAAATCCAGATGAATAAAATGGAAACTATGTGCCTTTGTACAGCAGTCTGACTCCTTGCTCCCACTACCCTGCTTGGGCAGTTCTAGACCTTCACTTGTCCAATGATGGCATCTTCTAATTTCCCATCTAACTGTATTCATTTTCTGGGCACATCCACAGCACAACAATATTCTCTTTTAATTCTTCTTCTCACACAGCTAATTAAATGAATTTCTGAAGAATAATTTTACTGTCTCTCAGCTTTCACAGCACTAGTCAAATGCATTTGACATCTCGTAATTCTCCATTTCTCTGACCACTATTATGGCCCATTTTGTGTGTGTGCTGTTGCAGCTAAACTGTAGTATTTTGAACACTTTCAGCAAGAGCTGTCCATAACATTTTAAACCTTTACAACGTGGCTCTTCGGGTTCCTGGCAAAATCAAATGCCAGTGTTCTTAGTGGATAAGGGCCTTAGGTTGCAGAGTTTTGAGTTAAAAGGCTGCCCTGTGTTGCTGCTCCTCACTGATGTATTTTTAGGTACTGGGATGAGATTGAGCTTTTGCAATGTCAGCAGATACAGGGGCTTGACATCTCCATGGGTTAAGCATCTGGAGTAGTATTTTATTATGATTGAAGCAAGCCATTGTGATTAATGCTTTGTGTCATACAGCGAAGGAGATTAATGCACTATGTATAGCACGCTCCCTTATCAGGTGGAAGCAGAAGGAAGTTCCTGGTGCTGCTGAGCAGTCTCTTACTGTCAGCAGAAGCTACTGGGGGGCTCTGAGGTCTGTTTATGGAGCACCTTGTAGTTTGGTGTTTTTAGGTTGTAAAGCATTTGCATTGAGTGGCTGGCGTGACTGTTAAAGGTATTTATTCCCTTTCAAGTTACTGTGTTGATAAGAAGATGTGTATTGGTAAATCTGTTGCCAAGGAGGTGACTGGGAATTTCCTTATTTGCTTTTATTTTTAAAAAGGTTTTATAAAATTAAGTTGTTCAGGATCTCGTTAAATTATGGATGGGAGATGGGACGTTGATGCTGAGTTTCAGGTGTCTCTGCTTGCAGTGTCCAGGCTCCCAGGAGCAATAGTCCTGGTTTCTAGAATTATTATGAAATTCGCTGTATAAATTTGGTACAAATTTTTCAGAAATGTGCTGGTTCTTCCAGTCTTAATGATGCAACTAATTTCTAAAAGTTTTTAAGTTCAACGGGGCTCTGGAGCTTTGAGAGCTCAAATCCCATTGCCTCAGTTTCAGCCTTTTCTTCTCCAACCAGTAAGTCTTTTGAAAACCAGTAACAGTCTTGGCTCTAGGGGCACCCTGTGTCTCTTAGAGACTCTAAGCAAGCAAGAGGAGCTGTACCCATGTACCAGACTAGCAGTGAAGGATAAAAAACCAAGGTCTGCTAGGGAAAGGAGAGATGAAAAAGCTGAAATTGTGCTATGGCAATAAATTATGTGCTTCCCACCGCCCTCGTTGGTGGGAGCAAGACAAGGGTTAGTTTATTATTAGCCATTATTTTTAGACTGGTTTTTATTGAGAGAGATAGCCTTGAGTGTAACATAAGCTTTAAAAATAGAGTCTGGAAGTGTTCTGCAGGTTTTCCTGGCCAATGGATCTGTACACCAGATTGTACTTAGTAGAAGGCATCTTTGAGATAAGTAATGGCATAAAGATGGTAATTTTTTCTCTTAAGCATGGATTTGTTTAAATACTGTCTCTGCCTGTTTAATTTTAAAGGGCCAAACCTTTAGCTCTGCACCGAAGAGATCTTTCCTCTACTTCACATTTCTTTCTCCAGATTTACTCAACTGTACCTACTTGGAAATAGTGTATGTCAGCTTCAGTTAGACAAGTATTCAGAAGGATTGTAGGGGAACTGATTCCATAACTCCCTTTCAATTCCAGTATTAATTCTGTTTTGCTAGTGCCCATTTATTGGTAATTGTTGTGCTGGTTTTTCTTAGGTAATAAAATAATTTAAGCAATTAATGTCAGATCAAGATATATGTAATTTTATACAGCATTTCCTCCGTGTGTTTTGCTCATGGCAGCCTTAACACCAGGGAGTATTCACTTCAGCACAAATGTGATTTTCCTCCCTTAAACACCAATACGTTTAAAACATTTTCATCCCACCGCATTAAAATCACCTTTTAGTAACTGCTTAAGAATAATTACACATTGGAGCTGTTTGATAGCAGAAGGGGGTCATTTCCTAGGCAACAGATTTTAATGGCAAAAACAAGTACCATGCAACTGTGGCTACACTTTTAAGACATACTTCATAATATTTAAAGCATAAATGTTGATGTGTAAAGCACTCAGGTAAATGTTGGGGCTTTCTGGCACTGAAACATTTTGTAGGAAGTGTTACAAAATGGTTGAAATCCTAACTAAACTTGGAAATTAAGAATACTTACCAAGAAAACCATTAATTTTTGGATGTTCAGTGCTGTCCAGCATTCCAGTTGTACAAGAGAAGAGCTCTCAGCATTGTAGAACAATAGATCCTATTCACAATTTATTACTCTTAAAAAATTTATAAGCCACACAAAAGTCATAGCCTATCCCATGCTGTCAGCAACAAGTGCTAAGTTAGGTAGCTTGCAAAAAAGCCATTTAAAAATTATTTTTAAATATATATATGCAGCAAATGTTAGAATAAATAATGTATCACTGTAAATAAGTTCATGGAAACTGTACTTGTCCAAATGAATTTGCACAATATGTTACTGTAATGCACTGTCTTGTCTTTTTAGCTGCTTGTTGTTTAGTTACTAGTCGAGCTGTAAAACTCACTGCAGATCTTGCAGTTTAGAAGATTGTGTCTCAAGTGAAAGACTGGATGTTGTAAAAATGTTTTAGAATGCAAAATCCTCAATTATGAGGATTTTTTGCATCTCCTTTAGAGGTAAAGTGCTTAAACTTTCTAACTGAACTGTAACAACTCGATAACAAGGTGAAATGATGTGGACTAGTAGAAATGGATTTTGCAACAGTGAACAAGGACACAGTAGTAGCTGGCTCAGTAACAAAGTAGAAGTTTTTACCTTTTATTCTTTGGCTGCATTTTAAAAGTGTAGGAATTGGCTTGGATCTGAGGCCCATGTGCTTATGCACAGGGTTAGTTTTTGCTGTTGGCAGTAAAATTAATGAAAATATCAAAAATACATTTAGGGTTACAGGGAGGGCAAGTTTCCTAATCTTCTGTGTATAATACGGATACTTTGAAAGAAGCATGAGTTTTGCAGAATTGCATTTTGGAACTGGTATCTGGTACCAGGAATAGCTTCACTGATACCAGTGAAACTGCTGAATGTAAAATGACAGACTTATTGTGGAATTCATATCTTCAGAGCTGCAGAGCATAAACTAATCATGATAAGTTCAGCAGTGAGGCCAGACCTGTGCTAACTAATATGGAAGCTGAACATGCCAGTGACTCTTTTCCCACATCCTGGAAACCTGATAGAAGACCGCCTGAAGGACCCCAGGCTCAAACCCTACAGGCAATTTAAACCCTGTGTCCTAACATTGAAAATGGATAAAAGAACCTAGTGTGACCACAAAGCAAACATGAGTAAAGGTTTTGGAGCATACGTAGTGGCTGCATCATTCCCTTCAGCTGGAGCTTTTGCTTAGAGATAGGTAAAGGGGCTCTTACATCAATACTGCATTTCCAGGGTTATGGAGACACATTTTTCTACATCTGCCTGCTTGTGTTTGACTCAGCCTCAGACTATCAGAGCCATAAGTAGAAAACTTATTCTAAAAGTAAAACAGCTTCTTAGTACTTGTTGCTGTTTTACTGCCTTTTTTGCAGAACACAGGGAGGTATTCCATTTTAGCAGCAGGATTTATTATTTGAAGATGAATATCAGATAAAGTTTACTTCTGAAAACATAAAGCAGCATGGACTCAAATGCTGAAGGAAACAAATGTAGATAAACTTTGAATAAACATTTTGAGGTTTGCCTCTTCATTACGACTGCTACAAATGTGGTGTTTTGCAGCTGCAAAGGGTTCACGAGGACAAAGGGAGGGAAGGCTGCTGTGATCCAGCAGGTGACATCTAGAACTGGTGGCAGAAAAGGGCAGTTTTCCTGGCTCTGTCACAAACAAGCTCGTTGACATTTGGCCGTTCCCTTTTATGTGCCATTTTGTTTTTAACCTCATACTTTTGGTTGCCTTGACTAAATACACAGTTGGACTCTGCTCTTGGGGAGCTAGCAATGGCCTGTGAGTCTTTTGGTGCGTATGAGATCTGTCATAACAGGGCTGTTAACATAGACTATGTGCACTGCAACAGCCATATGAGGAAGTTTCCCTTAGAATGCCAGATGTAATCATCTACTCTTAACAACATCCTTTAGCTGGAATCGGACCGTGGCCTATAAATACATCAGGGTTAAACACTGGGGAGGCAGAAAGAAGTGGTGAGCTAGAGGACAATGTTGGCAGAAGAACACAGAGGTATCAAGTGGCCTTGAATAAATTTAGCTGGAAATTAAGAGAAGTTTCTTAACAATATGGTTTTGGCACAGCCTACCAGAGGTAGTAAAGAGAGCAAAAAAAGCAATTGTTATTAAGACAGAGCTCAGTTTGTTTATGAAAAGGATTGTCAAATGCAGTGCCAGCAGCTGCAGGACCAAATTTAAAGAAAAGGCAAGGAAGTCTCTTTAAAGGAACTGAAGTCTCTGCTTTTTAGTCTAAACTGTCGTTGCAGGGCCATGCCTTTATTCTCTTCCATTTCTCTTTAATACTGTTCTCTTCTTCAACTGGAGGAGTTTCTGGAAGTAGAAGTATTAGGTGCCGTGAAGGCTTTTCCTAGGTTTTTTCCCCACCTATAACATGCTTACACTCTACTCTTATTTCTTCCCAGTATATTGCAGAAGAGTCTTTTTGGCAAGTGCATGAATAGCTTATGTGGAGAAGTATTGCTTAAGAGAAAAGAAGTATGTATTTTTAGGCGTCTTTTAGTGCAACTTAGCAATTGGAAGTAAGCCAAAATTTAACATTATTACATCTCCCTGGATCACTCCGAGGCATCCTACTGAGCATGTTTTTCAGAGGTTTGAGAAGACAGCATTCTGTCTTCCCCTATTTGGGAAGACATACTCCAGTAGTGGCTCTCTTTGAAGCCTGTCAGAAATAACTATAGTGTTGCTGGGATTAATGGTATTTTTATCTGTCTGATTTAAAATCTTTCCACTTACCAAGTTGTCTGCCTGTCTTAGAAATCTGCTATGTTGTAAAGTGCTCATTCCACTGCTACCTAGGAACTAGTGTGAAGGTGGTTTTGTAGGGGTTTATAGCTTTAATTGGATCTAAACTATCTGTCCTCTCATATCCTGTAAGGGATATCCTGTCAAACAATTTTGTACATCTGTGCTGAAGAGTCAAGAGCAGCTAGAGAATGGGCTTGTGTCTATAAAAACCCTGCGACACCATGGACTTTCTGTCCACAGTAATTTTTGTAGATGATTGCAGTTTGGCCTCAAAGTGTTCAGAAATACTAAGCTTAAGATGTATTCTGGGAGGCTTGGGTGTAGCTCAGTGTTTGCCTTTGCCTAGTTTGTTCTGCTGTATGAATGAGACCTGCCCTTAGCACCTTCTTCTCCTGGATCATGCTCCTCACCTCAACTGAGGTCCAGAGCAGCAGGTATGTTTGCATGTAGAGAGCAGTTGTGGTAGGGTAGTGGATCTTGAGGGCAGAGCTCCTTGACGCTGCAAGAATGTCTTTTCCATCACTGTGTTGCTCTGCATTTTCTTGCTGCATCAGCTGAAATCATCAAGATGTAGATTCTTTGGGATTTTTAATAGCCAAGGCCCCAGTCTTGAGCAAGAACCTGGAAGAGAGTAGCTGAGGTTTGCTAATGTAAAGACTGCATAAACTAGGCCAGCACTTTTAAGCAAAATTGAATTTGGACCTGGAACAAAAAAGAAAAAAGCAGCAAAGTGAATGCCTGCCAAGGAATAAGCTGCAGTCCCATGTGGTTCTCAGCTAACTTCAGATAGAGTATTTCTTCACAGTCCAACTTGGAGATGATGCTGATCACCCAACTTCAGTTTTGAGACTTAGGAGAGATTGCTTGCCTATCTACACCAGAGTGGGATTTTTCTCCCCCTCCTTAAATTACTAAATATTCACATTTCTCTATATATGTCTGCTAGTGTTTGAGAAACTGCTTTGGTTTAAAGAAAGAGCTATCTGTGGCTGAAAGGAGAAGAGAATAACCAGTAAGAAACTGGTTGATATTATATACAGGGATCTGGTTATTTGTGAACTGTAACACAGATGTGCTTGATTTAAGGTGCTGGACACTTGTGTGTTTATTATTTATCACAGGCATATGCTCTCTCTATATATATATACACACTGTTTGCTATTAATAAAACACTGGTTTACAGTATAGCAGGTTCCAAGAATTGTTCTCCTTAACATGACATTTCTGCTTACCAGAATCTGGGAACCCTGGCCAGTAGAGGTTTTTAAAGCTGCTCTGCAGATTTAGATGATCGATTTCCATTACAATGCATGTTTCCAACATTTCAATTTTGAGGAAGAGAAAACGTTGAGTGTTCAAAAACTTCCCTGCTTGTGTGTGTGTTTTACTGTTTTCTAGCACTACTAGAGAAACGTGTGCATTTCAGCTGCTGTGGGTTAGAAACCTCCTTTCTTGGATGTTTGAAAACAGCTGAAGAAACTTCTAATAAAATAAGCAGCTTGCTGAATGTTGCACAGTGACTTTAAGATCTTGTTAAAACAGGTGGCTCATGCCAACAGACACAAGTGAGATTTGGAAACTTGTTTCTTCTCAGGTGGCACGCGTTTTGAGATGGCAGTATCCTTGGAATGCTCCCAAACTTTTCATTCTGATTGAAAATATTCTTTATCATAAACATCTGAGGTTTACTATTTGGTGTGGCTTGCCTAGAAGCTCACAGGAAATATTTTCTCCCTGAAGTGAACTAAGAGTATTGAGCTATGGTACCTCTTCTGAAACCCATTCAGAAAAGTGATTTTTCTGCTGGGAAACATTTTCTTGCAAAATAAATCCCACTTGTATCTGATATTAGTTTTCTCTGTGCACTTGTACAGATGATAAAATTGATACGATAGCTTCATTAGAATGACAAGCATTTCTGATTCAAACATACTGAATTCTGCTTTACTTGCTTCATGATCCTTACTCTGCAAAATATTCTGGATCTCAGTGTCCTTGGGCATGTGCTATTTCTGCATGGTTTAACTGATCTGAGCAAGCTCTTTTATGTGTGCTACTTAAGCACAATATGTTTACCTTCCCATGTTTTCCTTCGCTGACTGCTTGCCATTCAGTAAGAGTTTATTTTGGATATTGTATGAGTTACCATTCTCTGTTTGTTTAGATTTAGATTTCCCTGTATCCTATTACAGTATGTCCATTCAGAGGTAGAGACATGAATCTTACTCTATTCCTTTCTTCTTGAGTAAGTTTTCTGTTTCTTCTTTGAGAATGTGTCACCAAAGAAAGCTTGTTTTGGCTTGTGGCCAGGCAACTGTCTAACTGCAGAAAGTAGAGCTGAGGGCAGAGTTGGACCCATTATGCTTTAGGTTTAGAAATCCGAAATGAGATTTGAACGCAACAGGATATTCTCCTGGTTTGATTTTAAAGGATTTAAGCAATGAGACAACCAGTAAGTCCACTATGAGACTCTTTCCTAGCACAAGTAGTTGTAGCATTGCCAAGCTTTTTCAGACACTCACCTCAAGTTTTCTGTTGCTTACTCTGGTCTCATTACCTGATTCTGCCTTTGCCCACTCTAGCTGTTCTTCCCCATCCTTATAATTTGTCCCTAAACCACTTGTTGATCATTATATTGTTGCCACTTCAGCTTTACATGTTTGATCTTTCTTGTTTTAGCATATATTGTGACATATGTTGTTATTCATAACACTTCTCTGAATAATCTTCTGTGTACAGACACATTTCTGATACTGCATAGTCAAAAACTAGAGTCATGGGACCACTAACACTGCACCCAGTCTCATTAAGATCCTTGATGGTAATAGTTAAGTAAGTTAAGAGTAACTTGTGTCCATTAAATATGTAGGATTGCCTATGTGGTTAGATTTAGTTGTAGATGAATATTTTGATATATTTGATTCCATGTATATTTACCTCTTTCATCAATGACTTGATAGTAAAATGTTCTGCCAGTCAATTACCTCCTTTTTTGATGCAGCTACACACAACTGCATTGTTGTTCTCTGCATCTCACCTGCTTTTCAGGATGATGGATTTCTAGGCATCTTCTTCCCAATTCAGCTCTGTATTTTGGATTTTTCTTTGCTTGAATGATTAGCTACCTAGCTTGAATTATTTGTGTGTTCTCATTTGATTTCCATCCCATTTACCTGGTTCATTACAGCTGTTTGTTCTTTAAACCCTGTGTTGTTGATTCCACTTTTTCAGATTATTAAAGGCTATGTGAAACCAGACCTACTGCTGATAAGTGTGGCAGCTTCTGGACTTCTTTTGTGCAGTTCAACTTTCAAATTGAAAAAGACCTTGATCTCCTAGTCTGATCTCAGTTTATTTCTATCTATGCTTTCTGCAGATTAGTTTTTTCAATATGGAAAAACTTGAATTTAGAAACTCTATTAAATGCTTCACTAATATTCTGATGTATTGCCCTTCCTACACTAACTTATTAATTTGATAAAACTGTCTGACTAGTATCAATTTTTCCCCCTGATGATCATTGAGAAAATTGCTAAAATGGAGGAGTTTCTGATGACTTCTGTTTGTGGTGTGTAAATGATGGTTGGTAGATATTTTGAAGTACCTGCAGATTTTGACCTGAGGTCTAAAAGTCTTTTTTTGTCCTTAGTGTTTTTTCTAAAATAGGGCAGCACTGACATTCCTGGGGTAAAAGTCCAGCAATGCAACTGCAGGGTTGTGGCATTTTTCAGTCTGTGCTGACCTTGTACTGTATTCCTTCCTGGTGATGACTCTGCTATTAAGAGGATGTTACTGGGATGGTGAAGTCCTGTCCTGCCCTAGATTACAAAACTGAGCAGAGACAGAAATTCCAGTTACACTATGACAGTATAGTATTGGCACCCATGTCTGGAAAGCCAAATGGGTTTTAGCATTGGATGCAAATGCTGCAAGTGTTACCAGAGTGGCTCTGGCACATCGTGTCCCACACAGTGTGAATTTTATGTAAATCCATCCTTGTGAACTTCTCTGTGGACTCACAAAACCAGAAAGCATAGAGTAGCTAATGTGTGCCCAGTGTCAAGAGACACACCGGGGCTGTAGGCATCCTACTTTACACCGTGCATGAAAATGTTAATACCTAATGAGCTGTAAATTGCAGCACTGGTTTGTGAAAGAGAATTCCAAGTGGGGCCTATTGTATGAAATCTCTCACAGAATTATAAAATACTTGCTTTACTTGGCAGTGAGAGGACTGCTCAGTTGCACGGGATTACAGTGGATGTGATTAATGTTACAGATTGCATTGGAATGCACCTGATTTTGCTGTCAGACAGAACACTAATGAAATTCTGTGTCGCTGGCTGGGAGATACGAGGTGCCAGTTAATTGTCTCTTTTTCCTTTTTTGTGTGTTTGTTTTCTTTTTTACTTTAATAACATCTCTTGGCACAATTGTGCCTTCCCGTTACATTATAATTGAGCAGCTAACAGCATGGGTGTAAACAAACGGAAGGCTCTATTAAGTTTGCAAATATATGGAAAGGAATGTTTACAATCCATGCAGCAAAACCTGTAGACTGCTTACAAGCAAATGCACATTTTAATTGTCATACAAAACGTCCACAAGTTTTAAGGGGCAGGCAAAGGCTGGTGCTAAAGTTGCAAGGCTGAAGTGCAAAGGAAAGTGTGTAGTTAAGTGGTGTTTTCTGCTGTCACTTGTACCTCTCTTGTTTTCTGCCCTACTCTGTCCCAAGACTTTGCCCAAAGGATTGGAAGGCTCCTGGAGACAGTCTAGACAAACCCTGGGGAATATCAAGGAGCAATCAAGTAGCTGCACTTACCTGCTGGAATAAGGGGGATGAAGTTTAGATCAAGCAGTTGGGTTGAGAAGTTTGCAGGATTAGCTTTTCTTTTATATTTCCTCCAGACTGCTGCACTGCTGAGGTTGTGACCTTTTTCCTGGGCCTCTGCAGAGGGCTCTGAACAGGTGAAGACGCTTCTTCTAGAAGCTCAGTTCTACTTTGAACCCTCATGGCTCTTATCTTGTGCTTGGCACGGAGCTGCAGGTGTTGAGTGAGCAGGGGTTTGTTTACATCCTCGAGTTGATGAGCTGGCAAGCTCCCAGGGACCCACAAGCATTTCCACGTCCAGAACAGTATGCTGGTAATGCTGGCATGCCAGAGGGGTTGGAAAAACAGGAACTTGTTGAGTTACCTATGTCTCATTAAGCAGCAGGAGAAGGACTGTTGTATCCAAAGCAGCCTGTGCTTTTGCCAGCCCTGGAAGCTGCACGGAAACAGTTTTGTAGGAGGCCATTATCTATGTCTGCGCTTGCACAGGAAAGTGCATAGTGTCCTGTCCTGGTGTGAGGAATGTCACCGGGCCCTGATGACACATCTACATCCAGTCAAAGAGGATTATGAGAAGCCTTGTGATAACACAGTTAAGTCTTCAAATAGAGGATCCTCTGTGAAATATATTCACAAAGCAGAGTCTATCCTGTCAACTGGTTCAACTGACTGGCTGGAATTCCTGCTCCGTGGCAAATTTGCAAACACCATCTCCCAGAAATGGGGAGATTTCAGGTCTCTCAAACAGCATAAGAAAACATTTTATTGATGAATGTTGACAATATCCAAGAACTGTAGAAGAAAGGACTGACTCCATTACCCCTACAGATTTTGTGCATTTTCAATAGGTCCTTTGGCAGCAGTATGCCACCTGCCTGAAGACAGCTTCCAAGAAAAAGAATTTGGGATGACGAAGTGACTTCTGTTGTCTGTTAGAGCTGACAAAGGTTGACCACAGAGGAGCCCTGCTTCTTTTGGGCAAAGTAACCGTTGCATTTTTATGTGCTTTTCTTTGAACTGCCATCCAGAAGCATTTTTGTCTTTGATCCAGTGTAATAGATCTTGAAAGGTTTGGGATCATGTAGCTGTAGCTAATGAGGAAATATTGTGAAATACTCAGAACCTGCCACTTCATTTATGCTCGTTTTTCTTTCTGCCTTGTAACTATTTTGGGGCAATCAGGTGGAGCTAGGGATGCAGAAAAAGATCAAGCTGCTGCACTAACACTCCCCATGTTTCACATAATGAAGCTGATCACAGCCTGGGAAATTCAATAGAATCTCTGTGTCCCTATTAAATATATCACTTTTCTAGTAGGAAATTAATTCTCCTTCCTACCAAATTTCAGTCAGAAACTTGGTTGACTTTACTTGACTGTCAATCTGGCAGTGGTTCTTTAGTCTCTGCATGAATTTCACCATCAAGCAGGTTGTATGGAGCTGTTTGAGATGTCCTGTGGAACCTCTTGCTTATGGGCTACTTCACACTTTGCTACAGGTGAAACACTGAATTCTGGGGACGTATTTGAAGTTTCCTATATGGGCTTCCTCTTCCTTTCTGCAATAAAAGATGAGGTTTGGAGGCAGCAGGTGGGACAGTCACTGACAAACTCCGTGCCAAGCAACTGGCAGATGAAATTGAGCTTCCAAATTAAAAATTGAGAGGAGAAAGGGGATTTGGGGCATGCCACAAAAGGACTGTTGGCGTGTGCACATAAAGTGTAAGCAGAGCTTAAATCCACAGTGCAGAAAAGCGCCACAGGGATAAAACCAGAACTTGATTTGGCTGTGAGGGTACTTTGCCATACAAGGTAAGGGTCAGTAATGGGTAAAATACATGGTAAAGGTAAAATGTTCAAAAGATGTGGAGAAGTCAAGGTCCCTTTCTTTTAGAAGCTTCCTCACCGTTTGGAGAATGGATTTTGGTAGGTATGTAGATGTATAAATATGGAGAGAGGCATGTGAAGGCATTTCCAGACTTTCCAGTGCCTCTAGTACTTGTGAGTTTTTAATTCAGATAAGTTTTTAGAATTGCATGAGAGTTTATATAATTTATAATTTACAGACAAGTGTTCAGCTACACATTTATAATGTTGAGGCATTGGGAATGTCTGTGATTAAGAATACATAGATTCTTTCGTATTCCTTCACAATCCTTGCTCTTCTGTTTTACAGACCTCTTCCACTGCATGATAAAAACATTAAAATTGATCTGATAACGTATTTGGCTTGCACAAAACATTAGCCAGTCACTTACGTGTGCTTTGACAATCAAATATCCTGCAGCTGACATTCATAGGAGAAAATAAAATGCCCATGTTTATCATCAAACACAGCCTATGAGTGTCTTCTGCTCCACATAGGAGCTGGGTGGCTTTGACAAACTTTACAAGTCCTCCAGCTGTGGCAAATTATACATCTCCTTCTTGGCGAGATGTGCTGAGACAGCTCTTGTCCTCTGAGCACAAGTGGATTTGCATTGAGTTGAAGCCAGAACAATTGATTAGAATACCCTTAATTTCTGCTCGCACATTGAGCTGCCTGTCGGCGCCCAGGCGCTGGGCCCTTTGGCGCCTCTGAGGAGGGACTGGGTCGGATTTAGCCGGTTCTGGCCGGCTCCAGCGACCCCACCTGAGGGCACAGCCCAGCACCCACAGGGAAGCGGGTTCAAGAAAGGGCAAAATGTTGCCAGCAGTGAGGGGTGAGGGGAAAAATGTGAGGGAAAGTGTGAGGAGCAACCCTGTGAGGGGAAAAATGTGAGGGGAAAGTGTGAGGAGCAGCCCTGTGAGGGGAAAAGTGTGAGGAACAGCCCTGTAAGCTCTGAGGGAAGAGGAGGAAGAAGAGGAGCTGAAGACCCCATGACAGGCATTGCCCTCGTCAGCAGAAGCTGTTCCAAGGACACTGTGGGAAGAGTTAAGTGTTGGACGTCTAAATAGACCTGGCACCACAGGAAAAAGGAGATGTTTTTATGCCTGTGCAGTTTAAGTGTTTCAATAAAGCACTACCGAGTGCCCCCATAGGGAAATTCTTAGAGAAGAGAGATTTGAGGGGAAAAAAACCCTAAAATTTCTCCCCACAGGGAAAAGCATTTTCACTGAGCACTGCAGCTGTTGACATAGCTTCTGTTATGGTTAAGTCTGTTTGCTCTTCTCCGTCTGGCTTTGCCAACATAGTATAGAATCATCTGGAATCTTGTCTTTCTCTGCATTGCACTTAAGGTTATTTAGTAAGGTCTTGAACCAAACATTATTGAAGTTGATGGTAACGTTTCAACAAACAGTAGTGAGCTTTGGGTCTGCTTCTGTCATAGTAAGTGACATCAGATCAAATTTAACATGGCAATGGTGAGTGAAAAAGACAAGCCAGTTAACTCCACAATTTTAAGTATATAAAGCATACCAGTTATTTTGAAAGTTTCATCAGAGGCATAGGGTTCAGATGATATCAAGGCAATTATGTGTGAGCTAAACACAAAGAAAATGAATCTGCCTCGGCCCTGTGTTTTTGTCTGGTGTGTTTCTTTTCCATCTATCTTTTTATATCTAATTATATTGTTAAATTTTCCTAATATATTTCTGAAGATAAAAGGTGACAGGTCTAATGGAAAAAACTGATCACAAATTATTTTTTCTTGGCAGTGTCTGTGGTAAATCTGTAATGTGCATAAGAAAACAGAGAACAAATCTTAGCAATAAATTGAGGCCATTTCATTTTGGATGACTGTCCACTGAGAATCGTCCTTCCTGCAGTTGGCCTCAGAATATCATTGCTGTTGGTCAGAAACAATCTACTCTTTTAATATCTAGGATACAAAGTCCCTTTGACATCTGCCATCTCTGTTCCACAGTCAAACTCTCACTGGCGCAATAACGTCTGTAATTGAACTTGCAAATTGCTTCACTTTCTGAAATGCTGACTGCTTAATTATGGTGGGGAAAATAGAGTTCTACAGCCATAAGCTCAGATAACTGTGTAGCTCAGAAACTAGGTAATGATATGTGTGAATAATACTTGTTGTGATTTATGTTAATATCAGCAGTGATATGCAGGAGGACCACTCTGCAGACTTTGTTTTACATCAATGTGTAAGGGAGCAAAGAAGCAGAATGAACCACAAAACGGAGAGAAGGGCCTGCCTTCCTTTTATCCCAAAGGTGTTCTAAGTTCACCCAAACAGGCTTTCAAGAGATTGTTCAGTTCAACTGCCATCTTAACCCACAGGTTTTCCATGGGGCATTGTCCAATCCTCAGCTGTATCCTCAGCTTCAGGTCTCCATCAGAAAAACAAGGACTGCAAGGACCCTGTTTTGCCAGTGTACTTTGAGGGTTAAACACAGAGATCACATTGAGATGCTTGAATACTCTGTCAACATGAATCGAGCAGAGTGTCTCTATAACAAAATGGAAGCCTTTCTTTCTGAACACTATGTGATCGTGATGCCGCAGGTTTTTTGAGGGATTGTGTGTACAAAAACCACTAGGTTTCATTTTAGCCTGGAGCAGGAATGACAAAGCAGCTTTCAACTTTCTACTTTGGCTGAAAGGAGCACATTCAAAACAAAACAGAGATACTGAAGATGACTCTGGATGAGCCATTCATAACATCTCTCTGGTAGATTCACGCAGCAGATAGCTTGTTCATAAATCTGCAGTTTTGTGAAAGACCTCAGTAATTTTTTTTTTTCCTGATTTTTCTCCATCTTATATTTTTTCTTGTGAAAAGGAACATACGTAGGCCTCTCTCTGTTGATGATTTACTGTGTGACAAAGCAGCTGTGGAGCCTGGCAAGATTGCACTCAGTCTTAAAATAGTGATGGACTCGATGTTTTTCCTTCCAACCATCTTAGAATTGTTGTCATAAGAATGAAAGATAATTGCATTGCTCTGTATTGTCACTACATTTCTTGTCATATGAATAGGTTCATTTAGTGGCACCATCTTGGGTTGTTATGAAAATGAGGCATCTGGACTTAAAACGGTTGTATCTTTTCCTCTCTGATCAAGAGCCAAATCCACAGGTCCCAGCACAGATTTAAAGTAAGGGCTTTACATGCTGTATTTGCATCATGTGGTTACAAACTTTACAAAAATGATGCAGGGTTGCCCATTACTTTTTCATATGCTAAAAAAATATGTGTACGTTTATGTGTTTCAGGATAGAAAGGGGTTGACCCTAAAAGGAGAGAGTAGCAGAATTAGAACTGATGTATTCTGTTTTTCAGTGCCATAGTCAACTTTTCTTTTGACAAAGATACTATGCAGAATATTTTGGATTAGGGACAAGAGGTAAGATGTTCTCACCAGGCATGTAGCTGCTTCAAGGTTCTTCAGAGATACAGAAAGAACTGTTCTACTCTAGGCAATAACTGAATTAACTAAAGCTATGTGGTTGAGTAAATCTACAGATGAAATCTAGATGAAATAACAAAAATACGAAGCAAAATAAAATGTGTCAAATTCGTTCAGTTAAGCATTAATCTTCAAATATAGACCACTTGTGGTTTTTTAGTCAAAATGTGCAAATCGACACCCTAAAAATCAACTTTGTGCAGAAGGCTTGACAGAGAAATTCATCCTGACTAATAAGCACAGCTCCTCTGAGATCAATGGTGATATTTAAGCTGAGGACAGGACTCAGCTTTCTAATTTGCCAGCAGCATATGAAATGATCATTTATGCTGGTTCTCCAGTGAGATACGAATTGGAAGACAAATATAAAAATTACAGAGCAAAGTTTAGTTCCCCCTTGAAAGGCAGTTCATTTAGTTTGCTTTGCTTTGCAGTTTGGTTGTGTTCATATATACATTCAGTCATTCTCAGAAGAGGTCAAAGTTACTTGTTTCATTGTGTGGCCCTCTTTGGTGTCTTGTTTTCCTCTGGAAAACCTGCTTTCTTTTGTCCCCAGAAGACCCCTTTCCTTGATAGGCTTCGATTTATTTTCTCTGTTCTTACAGCCCTCTGTAACTCTGATTCCCCTGTGCCCTTGATCATCAGTAGTCACTGATTTATCTTTGGTACAGGTAAAGGGATGTGTGTTGCCTGCAACTTATACGGCTGAAAATGAGGTAATAGTAACAATAGAATATATGAGAATAACTAGATGAAAGCCAATCTGGTGATTACGTGGTATTTCACACACACCTTTGTGTAAGTGTATATTAAACATAACATCTGTATGTTGCAATATCTGTGCTTGAAGTTAATTGGTGCTTTCCCTGGCTCTGTGTTTCTCTCAGGACAGATATCAGTGGATGGATTTATGCGGTATCTGAGTGGAGAAGAAAACGGCGTCGTTCCACCTGAGAAACTGGATTTAAATGAAGATATGTCTCAACCACTGTCACACTATTTCATCAATTCCTCACACAACACCTACCTCACAGGTACAGCGTTCGAGAGATGGTTTCTTATCTTGCAAAAATTCATAGTGTATTTGTGGTGATACCAGAAAACAGACTAAAAGCATCAGCAGTAAATGATGATGGAGCTTAGTCCTCAGGGAGGCAATGGTAGCACTTGCTTGTTGTTCTTGCTGCTACACACATACATCAAATATATATTTATTAATGGGTGAGCAGCAGTTGCATTGTTCAGATAAGGTCTGGTCTGAGGCTCAATGAAGTCACTGGAAAATTTCCTTCAATGTAGATAGGTTTCCAGATTAAGGTCCTTATTTGGGAAGGTGAGGGAACGTTGTACTTCTTATGACAAACAAAGATGGCCGAACAAGTATGCAAAGCAGAATATGGGAAACATCTCTGTAGCTAACAAATTTGACCCTAAACATTAAATCTGACAGTTTGAGCTCCATGAAATTTGCATTGATTCAGAGATTAGAAAGGTTCCAACTTGGCACGTAGCTTTCTTGCAGTCCATTCATGTCTTCAAGGACTGGAAGTCTGGTCTCTGACTATATCTAATGTCTGAGCTGAAATTTTTAGGTGCTGTCATGTTTTTCAAAACGCTGAGCACCCAGAAGCTCCTGTTAATTTGATTCAGAGCTAACAAATCTGAACTGTGTTGTTTGCACAGCAAAGTCAACAATGCTTTAAGATTCTGAAAAAACTAAGACAGTTGAGGTATCCAACTTTTAGTGTTCATTTTCAGATCTAAGATGCTATTAAATTGTGAGAAAATAATTATAAATTTACTATTTGGGTTTAGTTCATGTAGAAACAAACATTTTTTGACAAACAGGTGCACAAGGAGTTCTCTCCTATTTGATTTTATGTTTGTTTTGTCTTGTAATGTTTGCTAATGACTTATGTTAAAAAAAGAAGTAATGCTAAGTGTGTGCTGAAAACACAGCTCATGGATAACATTGGCTCTTTAATGTTATTAACAGACTTGCCTTAACTGACCAAGGTCTTCAGAATGCTCAAACATAAACAGAACCATGCAGTGGTGATGCCCAGTTTAAACAGACCTTGCAGTTCTTACTTTCATCTGTTTTCTGTTTGTTACAGCACTTTCTACAGCACCTTCTAGTGCTTTCATAAAGTGAATGAACTGTCATTGTTTCCATTAGACACCATTTTTCAGAGGTTTATATCTTGGCTGTAAAATGTGTTCTGTGCTAAAAACTTGTCATATAAGTATTTGGCTTGACAGCTATTTTGTTTCTCTGAATTAAAAGAAATGAAAATCAGTGTAACTTCTAAGTTATGATTCCAATATGCAGAAATTTATGCTCTTTGGAAGAGTGCAGACATGTCCAAAGCAAAAGCAATTTTTAATTATGATACTTTGCAGGCCTTTTACCTCCAGTATGGGCTTTGTTTTGTCAGTGAGGATTAGGACCCACTTAAACTAAATGCTGCAATTTTATACAGATTTTCTGGAAGAAAACAGTAAAGCTGTTGTATAAATGTGGGAAGCATAAGCCCCCAGGGAGGACAGACGGTGTAGTTTAAAGTTGGTCTGAAGAGATAAAATACTGCTCTACCCTCTACCAGCATGGATTGATAGCCAGTACCATACCACGGATTTTTATTGGGGCTGATCAGGACAGAGTCATGTTGTAAAGGTCTAGAAACACAGAAGCTAAAGAGCAAAGAATTAAAGTTGGGAATTCATGATTAGTCCAACCTATTCTAATTTTTTTTAACTGCACTGCAAGTGACTTAACATATTTCGTAATTTTACAAATTTGCTTTGAGTTGCATGTGAAAGTCTGCAAATATCTGAGGCTGCATCTACAGATTTCTTTGCCTGCATTTCTAAATAATTTCAGAAGCCACATTTGAAAGTATAATCCTCGGTCTTAATTTAACATGATATTCCTGGCTAAATAAACTGAGGGGAGTAAATCAGAGTAAACTCGAGGGATGGTACAAAATAAGTTTGAATCTCTTTCAAATTCCATTTCAGAGTGTGTATTTTCACATTTAGAGGCAGAAAACACATGCCCTTCCCTTTTAGTGGGTTCATTATGTTCAGTAAATGTGTGGCAGCTGGCCAACAATGGGATTAATGATTTGATTTTTATCTGTGTATTACAAGAACTTGACAGCCTTAGAGTTTGCTTTGAGGCTAGACCAGATACAGCAACCACGTTACCATTTGCTTTCTTCCAACAAGGACTTAGTAAAATTAATACAGTTAGTGGTGGCAGACTATTCTTCATCCCCAGAAGATTTCAAAGGGTCTGCTGAAGTGCTCATGGCTTAGGAAGGGAAGCTTTGGCAGCACCTCTGTCCTCATCGTAGCTGTGAAATAGCAACTAGTTATGTAATAATTATTAGGACAATAAGAAAACCCTTCTATCTAGCAATACTTTGATTGCTGTTCTTCATGCCCTACC
This sequence comes from Brachypteracias leptosomus, assembly GCA_013401335.1. Classification (NCBI taxonomy): domain Eukaryota; kingdom Metazoa; phylum Chordata; class Aves; order Coraciiformes; family Brachypteraciidae; genus Brachypteracias; species Brachypteracias leptosomus. The sequence goes on from VYZX01026627.1 coordinate 26,970, forward strand.
CATTGTCTCTCCCTTTGTTAATTTTTTAAACCCAGAAAAAGCATTCACCAAGAAACAACATTATAACGTAAAAAGAAACATGTGCACACTCTGAATTTATTTTTAATTACGCTGATCATTTTCCTAGCCTTTAGTAGAACCCCTTGGCAGTACATCAAGTCCTGATTATTTATTTAGAAGTGTTACTGCTTTCTTTTTCTGAGGGAAATCTAATTTTTAAGAACAAAGGTAGAAGTCCATGAAGAAAGAAGTGATTTATAGTGAGCCTAAGCTAGCTTAAAGAAATGTCATCTTCTACAAACTTTTTACTGTTTCTCATCTTTTTTTCTCACTGGTATCATATTTATTTATTTATTCCTTTGAACCCTTAATGTACAGCTCTGCTTTTTTCTGGTTTCTCCTCAGTCTCACCTCAGGCCACTGCTGTTGTCACAGTGGGAAGTGACTTTGCAGCAGCACCCAAAGTCAGAGAGAAATGATTATATATCATTGTCAGCATTGCACACTTTGATGGCTGTGCAGCTTGCTGCCATGTATGTGAAATGCAAAATACAAAAATCCCAAGCCTTTAATGCATTTGTGTCTTTGGCTAGAAGGAAAAATGAAGGCAGCAGTATGTTCCAGAGCTATCAGTTTAGCACACATAGCCAACATGGGATTACCCCATTCACCCTCAGCATCTGCTTCCCTGCTTGCAGTTCAGTATTTTCAGTTGTTTCTAGGAAAATGTCTCACGAGAGGCATGTTCTCTTCTTTAGTGTTGCTGTGGCCTCTCCTCTACCATCCTCCAGCTTTTCTGTTCTCAGTGATTCCTGATCCTAACTGCTGTTGCCTATTATCTGCATGCAACACTTCCTTGAAACCTTTTTCACCTTCAGAGCCTCTGAAACAGTATCTTCACAGTTTCCAAGATGACAGCACCTTAAGGAAGGGAAGGAAAGCTGGATGATGCCTGCTCTGAGCATGAGTTTGTCATTCCACCAAGGGCAGTTTTTGGCTGGCTGACTTTAGGTGACTGGCTGGCAAGACCCAAGGTGCTACTCTCTTACAGCCTCACCACATCCTTCCTGATGGACTAGAGGGTAGGAAAGCTCAGGGAGCTCCTGCAGCAGAGAGGAGCTGAGCTGAGGAGGAGCTGTAGCTGTCCTTCCACCAGCAGACTCAGCTAATCCTGTCCAGCAATCTAAGGCAGATAAACGAGGTTCTTCCTGGCACTGGGGTCACAGTTTATCTTAGCACAAGGACTAACGGGTAACAAGAAGGAGTAGCAGTTGTGCAGCTCTTCCATCTGTCAGCACTTTATGGGGGTATATTTTACCTTCAAGCTGTCATTATTTTTCATGATTCTCCTTCAGAATATCATAAAAACTTGTGTAAAACTGAGTAAAAGGGCTGAGTTTTCAGAGATGAAGTTAATTTGAACATGATGACTTCAGGTCACCGGAAGGAAGCTACAGACCTCTATCTGGGCCCTGTGGCCTCTTCAGAGCAACTGTGAAAGCTACGTCCACAGTTGCATTGTGTTGACTATAGTCATTAAAAATAATTGAGCAAAAGGAAAGCTGGCATGAAAGGTCTTGGGTGGAGCTTTCTGAGGTACCAGTTTGGTGCCCTGCTCTCAAAAAACCCCATATATATATAAAAAATTGCTTCAATAAGATTCTATAAGATGATGATTCCCATCTGCCTAACTTTCTTGCAGCTTTCTCTGAGGCAGTTTGGCTTTTGTGAGAAGATAACTACTCAATTAGGTGGACTCTTAAGTAAAAAATTCCATAAGTCCTGCTCTGTCATGTTTTCACATAGCTGCTCTAATTTTGACAGCTGAGTCTTCATACTAGCACTGTTAAACCTCAATTATCTTTTTGTTGTCCTAAGGGTCACCTGCCCTCCCTTACCAGCTTCACCCATGCCAATTCCCTCTTTCTTACCCCATACTCTAAGTGAGGAAATTTCTACTTTTAAAAGTGAGTGGAAACCTTGTAAAAGGGAGAGAGAGAGAAAAAGCCAACATTGTATCCTTAAGGCAAAACTAATTATTCTAATACAGATCAGCAAATGACGCTACAATTTCTAGAGGCTTGTCTCCAGTAGCAGCAGAGGTGAACATAAGGAGTTTAAAAAAAACATTGTCTAACTGGATTCTCAAGAAGGAGAAGGAAAGTCAAGATCATGAAAGCATTTTGTTTCCTTTAAATAACATTTCATTCACTACTGCTCAGTGAGTTTTCAGGATCCTCTGTGCCTTCTCTTATTTGCCTCTTTAGGCCAAGCAGTTGAAGCATATTGAAATAAGAGATATGTGATTTGAGGCATATTGAACTAAGAGATATGCCATTTTCTAAATCACCCTTTTTAAGGAGGATAAAACTGTGTGGAGGATTGGGTAACTTCTCTGACTCCAATAGCAGCATTTGAAGATCTTCAAATAGCTGAAATCTGTAAGACAAAGATAGGGAGAGCTGACAGCAGCGGAGGGGCTCTGTAAGTAGGTCCCACTCCCTCACTGCAGTTGGAGACTCAGCTGGCCATGCAGTGGGTAGAAAGAAGACCACTTTCCCAAGTAGGTCCCGCAGCTAGGACAAGGGTTACCCCATGTCCATCATGTGGCCTGGCTGCAGAGTAGGATCTGCCTGAGCACTGTTAGCGGCTGAGCAGAAGTGAAACTCAGAGGCTGGCCAGCCCCAGCCCTCCTGGTGTCCACAAGTGTTGCACCTTCTGCTTGGGTGGGCCTGAATCAGTACTGACAGCACGTGTCTTCCTGCTGCTGGCTGGAGCAAACCCGGCCACACGTCCTGTCTTGGTCCAATGCAAAGTGTTAAAAATAACAGCTACAGGGTGAGAGCCTTATTTTGACTTAGGTACAAGCAGTAGCAGAACATGGCACAGTGTGGGGTCTACCTCACTTGTCCTGTGTGTGGCAAAATAGCTCAGGAAGAAAATACATTTGGATAAACGTACTGTGCCTAAATAAAAGGTATCTGCCAGCACCTTCTGTTGCTGCTGGAGTCAGGAGCCAGACACCAGCAGCGAGAGGCCCTGAGTTTGCACCCTGCAAACTGCAGCCTGGGATCCAGAGCACTGGATGGGAGGGAAGGTTTGTGCACAGCCAAGGGAGGACACAGGCAGGAGGAGGTGGTGCCATGGGTGGGTAAGGGAGCAGAAGCAGCCTCTGTTTCCAGGGCAGTGAATCTAAATATCCCCCAGTTGTAGTAGGATACATGTCATGAAATCCTGAAGTTCATGTGTTGCAAATAACTTGCACTTGGAAGAACAGCAGTATTACTGTAGATGCTCTGTGTGTTATAGAAGGAATACATAATGGTTTCCATTTCCAGTATTAAAAAATTGATCTGTACTCAGGATATTAAAAATATCATGCTGGAATTGTTCCCTTTAGTGTCTGTGCTAGCACATTTCAGAATGCATCTATTAAAGGGATAGTTTGGAATAGATGCAAACAGAGACTTACATAATAGCAATTTATAAATAATATATGCAAAAAATATTTGAGGGAACATTCCTAATATTCCGTATTTCAGAAAAGCTCTTGAGACTATTAAAAGATTTGCTAGCATTTTGCACTCTGACTGGGAGTCTTTCTGAAGAATGAATGTTTTGGAGGTTGACTATCCTCTTATCCGTAGCAGGAATCCTTCCAAAACATCTGAGCCTTCTTAATAAGATAGTGTGGAGAAGTGTCATATGGCAAGTGATGCATGTCATGATTTACTTAAGCGCTTTTGAAGGTTAAGGATCTTGTAGTCCAGAATGCTTAGCAATAATAATGGCCAGTAGTCTCTTGGGAAGTATAGTAGAGTTTGTTAATCGTAAAATAATTTGTTCATTAAGGGAGTGGAGCATCTCCCTTATGAGGAAAGGCTGAGGGAGCTGGGTCTCTTTAGTTTGCAGAAGAGGAGACTGAGGGGAGACCTCATTAATGTTTATAAATATATAAAGGGGGAGTGTCACAAAGATGGAGCCAGGCTCTTCTCGGTGACAAACTATGATAAGACAAGGGGGAACGGGTACAAACTGGAACACAGGAGGTTCCACTTAAATATGAGAAGAAACTTCTTCTCAGTGAGGGTAACAGGACACTGGAACAGGCTGCCCAGGGAGGTTGTGGAGTCTCCTTCTCTGGAGACATTCAAAACCCGCCTGGACGCCTTCCTGTGTAACCGCATCTAGGTGTTCCTGCTCCGGCAGGGGGACTGGACTAGATAATCTTTTGAGGTCCCTTCCAATCCCTGACATTCTGTGATCCAAATTCAGCATGCTTTGAGGGAAAAGAGACAGTATGAAAACAGTTTTGTAAGTGAATGTAGTTTTTTAGGCAGCATAAAGATAACCTGCGATAATCAAAGGGGAAACACAGGAGAAAGAAGAAATAAGAAAAGAAAAAGAAAAAATTTAGACACCTTGTTGACTCCATTTAGGTTTTCAGAACCTTCCAGTGCGGGCCATGTTTTTCCGTTATTAACATATATTTCACATTGTTCCAGCAAGGAGCTGAGAAATCTTATGGATTTCAACAGGAGTAATGTTAATACTTTGTGGAGTATTTATGATTGTTCAAGCTCATGTATCAGGCAGAAATAGTAAACAGGAATTTTCAAACAGAAGGGGTTTTCTGTTATTTAGTGGAAGGTGAAAACACAGAGAAAGCAGACTATGGTGTTTAGTGAAGCAAGCCAGAATGTGTAGTTTCCAGCATAAAACCTAAACACAGAGACAATAGAATGAGGATTAATCTATATTCTATTCTATTTTAGTTTCAATAAAGTATTTATATGTCCCTCAGCAGTGAAGAATCTTTAGTGTAAATTAACTCACTGCCTCCTTAAAAAGTGAATGAATTCCCATCAAGAAATCTGGGAAGTTCTTCTCAGGAAGTCTGCTAGAAAGCAGGAAATTGCATCCATTTTCTTCACATTTAAAACAAGCACTAAGCCAGTCGTCTTCAGTTATCTTTACCTCTCTGCTGCAAGAAATTTATATCCATGTGATTGGAATCAAACCTGTTGCAGCACATGAAGACACTCTGGCTGGACATCCTTCCCTGAATACAACTGGACTTTGTGGGGATTTTGGGGGGTTCTTTTTAATACTTCCCAAGTTTGGGAAAAGCTAAATTTTTCTTGGTTATTTTTAGATTTATATTATGTCATTGTTGGAAACTGGTAGTTTAATTAAATTTCTCTCTACGTAATGCAGTATCACATCAGGAAATTCAACTGACCAACTGATTAGGGTATTAAATATTGATGTGAGACCAAGTGATGGTGCCATTAGTGACTGTGCAGGAGGTTTGTTTTCTCTTGTTTTAAGCTGCATTGCATGTTATGAGAAAATGTGATCTTGCTGTCCTGAGTCACCTCTGAATTTCAGGTTGATCATCAAAGGATAACAAAGTCTTTTAGAAATAAGCCATTTTCTTTTAGTTTATGCATTCAATGTTGTCTCTCAGAAGTTTTTGAATTGGCTTCAGGTCTGTTATTTCTCCTCACTCACAGCAGTTAAACTGAGGGCAGAATCCAAACCACGACACTGACCCTGCCTGAGTTATTTCCATGCTTTCTGTGTGCCTTTGAGTGCTACCCCTCTCAGCCGAGGGGAAAAGATGCTGTTAACTCTAATTATTATTAGATTACTTGTGTTTATTCCCGAGGCCCAAGATGACTTCCCTTTGTTTCATGTTCTCGTGCTGTGCAGCTGGGCAGCTGGCCGGGAACTCCTCGGTGGAGATGTATCGGCAGGTGCTGCTGTCGGGCTGCCGCTGTGTGGAGCTGGATTGCTGGAAAGGACGGACGGCCGAGGAAGAGCCCGTCATCACACACGGGTTCACTATGACAACAGAAATATCCTTCAAGGTACAGCCCCGCAGCACACCAGTGGAGCTGGCTTTAGCTGGGGTGCTTTTTCTTGTGACATGCATCACAGATGCACTGTCAGAACGTTATCGCGTAGGTGGACGGAAGAGAAATGTGAGGGCAAAAGGATATTTGAAGAGGAGATTTCAGAGCACGTGCAGAACGGTTGGAAGAGAAGAGTTGCAGTATTTAGACCTTGCATTAGAGTTTCTTGGTCGTCATGGCAGTTGGAGGAAAAGGGATTATATGGTGTGATAGTCTGTGCCATCTGGGGACTGGGCTCAGTGCCCAGGTCCATACACTGTGCTTGTCCCTGCAGCAAATCTCACAGGGACAGAAATGGTAGACCACCGCCAGGGCTGAAGGACCAGGTACTGCCACCCCAACTGGCTTTGCACAGTGTAAAAAGGGTCTGCAGATGTGCCTGGAGCTGGGAGGATGGGGAGGAAGGACTGATTTGTGTTAGAGCTCCATAGAGCGTGGCAGGGATGAGGGCCGAGATGAAGGCCACAAGGATTAGAACAGCAATAAGCAATGTGTCAGTTTACTCTTCTTCTCTTCTCTGCCTGGTAAGTGGGAGTGGGAGATTAAAGTGTTGAACTGAGGGAGGAAACAGCAGCTATCACAGAAATCTCTCCAATTTGCCAGCCTCTAAATTCCTGTGTGCAGAGAATGGGCTACTCATGCCCGGGTGGGCAGGTCCCATCCACAGGATGCAGACAGTTAGCATTTTATTCACCATTTAAAAAATGAATAACAGAGTGTGCAGGGTTACCCTTATCCCTGCAATCAGATCTGAAGCACTGGAGGATGAAAAATAAAAATTAGTATCTTTGGAGATTGTGATGGGGTATTTGTGTCATTCAGACCCCTAAATGTGTCATCTGTATTATTGAATTTCATCTTCCATTTCTTTTTTCTGTAATAAAAGGTAGATACTATACCCTTAGTAATAACCTCAAACTGTTATCTTCTTGTTATTCTTGAAGATGTTTTTGATCCAACGTGTTAGAGGAGCAGGATGGGTGGTGTTTTCCTATAGTATTAAGGTTGGTAGTCAGCACAGCTTATAATGATACATCAGGATATCATTTTTGAAGTGGGAAGAAATACCTCTTGTCCATCTGAGACACTAACTCACCATGGAAATACATGTCTAGACTTACTTGTGTGCAAGAAAATGTGGGAAAATGTTTATTCCTGACTTTGGTTATGTTACAGATGCTAGGTGTGGCTCCTCCACTAGCTACAGCTTTCAAGCACATTTCCCACACTTGAAGCATGAGTTGTTTGGGTTGTTTTTTTTGTCTTCTAATGCCTTCCTTTAGGAGAAAAAAACACAAACAATACTGCCACACAGACTAAACACCAAATTTCACTGGCATCGGAACAGTCCTTTGTTGTTTTCGTTTTCTCTGACTCTTCATTGATTGAGTTAATCACAGGAAAATGTAAAACAACCTCCTTGCACATTTGTTATTAGCTTTCCAGTTATGTTTATATGAAGCCAATTACATTTATAGGCATGGAGTTTGATTGCTTGAGTCCTTTAATTAAAGAAGATAGCTTTCAACTCCTTCGGTCATGGGCAGGAATTTAAAACAAAGTTAATCTGATTCTTAAAAGGATCATTAGCAGGAATGAGGATTATCCCTGGTTATTCGGATGTTCAACCCTGGGCATTGTGTTTGCAGGAGAGATATTAGAAGGTATTTTAAACCTACCCAAGAATATTTCATCTGTCACTTCAGGGCAAGTATTTTTTCTCCATGCAGAAAAATGTAAAAATATATCAACTGCCCCTGTCTTTTCAACACTCAAAGTGTGTTGCTTGGCTGAGGAGGAGCAAAACGATAGTGAAATAATGTGTCAGAAGTGTGTGAATCAATTCAGAGCCATCACTTGCTCTCAAACGCTGAATCTTTTTACCAGCTCATGCTTTTGGCGTGACCACAGCACAAAATGCTTCTCTTCAGTCTGTCAGTTTTCCCTGCCTCAGAAAGGCTTCCTGAAGTGCAGAGACAGAAGCAATAGAGACTCCTCTTCCTTACGTTGCTGAGGGCTTTGTGGGTTTTTTTGTTTGATTGGTTTTTACCTCACTTCATGATGTACAGAAATCCGTAAGTTTTTTTCTCAGCTGCAGGTTGTGAGCTGCTGCCAGGGCAAGATCTTCTAGGAAAACAACAATATTTTTCATGCCATAACCTGGAGTTTTGACGTGTGTACTTTTATATAAATCTTGGAGACCCGTTTCATGCTCTGGAGTAAAGTATGGAACTTATCATTTTGTTCCTCTCTGACCATAGAGAATTTGCAATTACGTTTGAATGCAGAGCAAGACTGAGTCAGCAGCATTCCTGTTTCTCCACTGATCCAGTGCCCGAGCTTCTCATCCTCAGATTTCATCTGTGTAATCCTGATTTTACTCTTTCAGGTTATTTTTCCCACGCATGCTGGATTTCATCCCTTTTGGCAGCTGAAAATAAATTTATGGATTTACTCCACAGCTTGATCAGTGTGTAGGAGCAAGAGAGGCGTCAGGACTGCTTTTGGCAGTACCTCGTATATCCAGCCTCAAGTGTTCTTAAGCCCTGCTTGATGCTCCATAATCAAAGGGAGGGTGCAAGTGGATGGAGACCAAGCCAGTGCTAATGATCTGGATGGAGAGCATCAAGATGGGAGGACTCAATATTTGTAACCCAGTTCTCAGCACTGCAGTTCCCTTGTGACGGCAAAAATGTCTTAGATGCTTTTGAGAATCCCACTGGGTTCTTTTTCTACTTATATGAAGACTGTAAATTTTGTTTGTATCCTGGTTCATATCAGCAAATCTTGAGATGGTTTGTGCTTTCCTTCCAGCCCTGCACTCTGCAACTCAGCATCAGAAGAACGTACCAGGAGCTCACCTTTCATTTTAGAAGTGGATTTCTTAGTTTTGAGCCTCTAAAAATACAGAAAATTAACAAAAGCAATCCCCAGAGGAGACTTGTTTAAAATAAATAAATCTTTTAGGTTTTAGTAGCCCTTATGATCTGGGAGGTTGTTATAAACTCCAGAGTTTGAGGTTCTTGTAAACTCCAGCATTTGACAGCAGTGCAAAGTCTTCAGTGTTTTGTAAGTTCTTTTGAAAAAGATTGGTGTTTCAGTAGGGAAACATAATTTGTAACAGTGAGTGCATTACTATATTTTGCACCCCACTAAAATTACATTATCAAATGATTCCTCTACTAGATTTACAGTTGCCATTTTCCATGAGAGATGAAAGGAAACTTTACAGAAGTTTCAGTTTCTGAGCCCTCTGTTTGATGATTAGTACGCAGCCAACTGTTTTAACTGAGTAATATTTTTTCCTTTTTTCTTTCTTTTGCCTTAAAGGGATTTCTGTCATCAAAAAAGAGGGAACTAAAACTTGTGAGTCAGAGTATAACTGAGGATTTTATGGATACATGCTTGTGCCCATGATGTTTAGAAGATACGCTTTTGACAGAGCATGTTTATTATTATGCAAAATAGTTTATGAAAGCCATAGCTTCAGGCATGGAACAACTCCAGACAAAGACTAAGTTTTACATTTAAACCATTGGTTTAGGCAGACAAGTCATTTCTTGAGAAATGCCATGCTTGAGGCTCATCAGACATTTCGGGGATTTGATTACAGTTCAGGTTGAAAAATTCGTGTGCTGTAAAAGCACATCCAGAGTTTTCTGGGATGTTTAGAATGGGGGAGTGTGATTTCAGACAGTTTGGGTATGATTTCAGACCTCTTTGGGTCTTTTCTGTCTTAAAAGACCAAAACACTGTTTCTTTAGTGACATAAATATGTAACTGTGTGTATTTTGATTCTTTAGGAAGTAATAGAAGCTATTGCTGAATGTGCATTTAAGACATCACCCTTTCCAATCCTCCTTTCCTTTGAAAATCATGTGGATTCGTAAGTAATTACCATGTTCTCTTCTATGGTGTTAGATTTTTTATAAGCTCTGAGCACAGAATTCTGCGTGGACTTGTGGCAGTTTTATTTTATTACATGATCAACAGCTCTTATCCAAAAAAACTCGTATCATCCTAACCAAGATGATTAGAATGAATTGGGCACGTTCTTAAAAACATCCCTGAATTAGAACCTTTTGTAGAGAAGAGAAAGTTTGAGTAATTGTGAGATAAATTGTGTTGATTTACAGTCTCAGTACGTCCTGCCTGTATGCAACAATAGTTCATCAAAGAAAAAGAGACAATATTTCACCTGCTCATGACCCTATTCTGTGCTATAAGCATATTCTGTGCACAGAATTTTGTCTGTTTCTTGGTGTTAGAAGCAGAGGCCAGAACCACAGGCTAGCTAGGACTGCAAAATAGGTGGTGTGGGTGGCCAGGAACTGTTTAGTTTCTGCCAAAAATACCAGTTTGCCTAACTTGTTTTTGTTTCTTTGTTTTATTTTAGTTTTTAATGACAAAGAAAGGATAATTTTTCTGTATAGGAAAAAAAAAAAAAGTGAGAACACTTCTAAATTTGTCCCAGGGATCTCTTTCTTATTATTATTGGTTTTGTTCTGATTTTTCTTTTTTTCAAGTTTGACATTAACTTTGGTTTTGAATGTGGAGACCACAATGCTCAAAGTGGGGTGACGTTGACACCTAACGTGCCTCAGCTTCAATTGCTTTTTGCTCTTTTGTTTTCTGCTACAAAAACATTTTCAACACTTCTGGGACCAGTTTGGACCAAGAAACTTTTTTTTTAATGTGAAATAAAAAGTAATCTTTGGGGCAGCTGTGAATGATTTAATACAAATCAGAAAAGATGTTGGCACTTTTGCTTCTTGAAGAGGAAAAGGGTGAGGGCTAACTGCTTTTCCGTTGTTTTAGGAAGAACATTCTCGTCATAAGGGAAGGAACTGGTAGAAGAAGCTATGTAAGAATGTTTTTAAGAACAAATGTGACAATACTGATCAAAAATGATGTAGGTAGAAAAATGTGAAATCTGAGAGCTGCTCTACACTACTTGGGTACTTTACAGTCTGAGTTTACGCTACTTTTATGGGCCAATATGTGCTCACTCAGTGCACATTTAAAGGCCACATGATTATGATTCAAACAGCTACCTGTTAAATCCTGTTTCATTAGTTCTGTCTTCCTCTGAAAGACCACACAGATATTGTATTTAACTTCTTTCTCCAGTCAGTCCCCTCCCTCCTTCCTTTTTGGTGTAAGTTGTATCACTTTGGACTTGTGTATTCTCATCTACTGCTGCAGATTTTAACTCACAGATGCTCCCAAGAGCAATCTCTGGTCTTTAGAAAAGATCTCAACCATCATTTTTCAATATATTATATTTTGTATTCATTCTTCTGTATTTGTTAAAATATACATTCACTGTGTTACTATAAAGCAGAGAAAAAGCAACATCAAATTTATTTTAATCAGGAGGGTTACATTTTTCTTCCTTTAAAGTCATTAAGACTTAATTCTTCAGCTATTTCAGGGTGATCTGTTCTATTTTAGGAAAGTAGAGAAGTAAATTGTAGAGTATAAACTCCTGTCAGGTGTAAGTTACACGCAAAAGTGACTTTAGAAGATGAAACATTGTCAAAATTAAAGCTGGTGTGATACTGAAGGAATGTGTCAAAAAGGGAACAGGGTTACTGCTGCATTTCCCCAACCTTTAGAATTTGACCCCCCCAAAAACAATGGACCTTTCTCTTCAGAAAACTCCAGTCATAAATTATCCCTAAGTTTATGATTTGATGTTCTTTTCCTTACATTGCAATGACATAGATTTTTAGCAAAGCAAGTCTGCAAAAACAATATCAAGTATTTTCTCTTTCTGAGGCTTTATTGCTATGGGTGTTTTCTGCAGTAAATCATCAGACTTAATGTGTATGACTTCTAATTTTGCTTTGGCTGAAAATAATTCCTAGTTATTTTACTGACTGCTACAATTATCTCTTCATTTCTTCACTAGTTGTTAGAGAAATCTGCAATTAGTCATGCCACTCACAGAAACCTTCACCCAATTTCTTGGAATGCTCCTTTTGTCTTTTCATTTACTTGGCATATTGTTTTTCTCCTAGATCTTAAAAGATGGGCTTTGCTTAGAGTATTAACATGAAATGTGAAGGTTTTTTATAGAATTGCTGTCAAACAAATAGAATGACATCAACTCCTACTTTTGGATGACCAAATTTTTCTTCTGGTTTTCAAGTCCCAAGAGTCAGTATTCATGTATGAAATGCGGGTCCCAAACAAACCAGTGGAAATTTTGGCATTGGCTTAAACAGAAATATGGTTTTAGCCTCTCTTCTGTATTCATGGCTTTTAAACAGCCTGTGATTATCAGAGGTAAATAAGTTTTACATCCCCACCATAGATGTGACAGCGTTAATCACCACTGGACTTCCAAGTGCAATTTTTCTTCCTTCTGATTTAGGTTCATGAAGATATTTTTAATGCTTTTTGCCCACCTAGGGAACAAATCACTTGTTAGCACATAGTGTTAAAGAGCTCAGTTTGCTTTGTTCCAGTATTTTTCCCAGAAGGACTCCTCTCTAATATATTTATAGCATGTGAAGAATTTTCATTTCCTTTACTATAACTCCACTATGTAGTATATTTCTTCTTGCCTGTTGTTATACAAGAAAAAGTTTAGAAGGAGACAAGCATATAGATTTTAGAGTATATAAAATATTATGTATACCATCATTTCTACTGAAGTCGAAACGTGCACACTGCAAAAAGCCAGTATGAAGAAAAGATGTGGTTCTGTCAAAAAAAAATAGAAGAGTGCCCTGAAAATGTTGCAAAGACCTCAAGAAGACCTTGACGTTTGAAATTGGGCTTGCGAGAAGATAAGCGATCTGCAAATCTGAAAGCAGACACTCTATAATTAGAAATGTGCTGATGACATAGCAAAAAGGTTAAGTGATCCTTGAGCAGTATCCATATAAGATTGCTTCCAAGATTAAATTTAATTACAGTTATTCATATTGCTGGTTTCTTGCTGGAATTGTTCTTTCCAATATTAACAGGATTTTTATCACTTTTTCTTCCCACACTTTAAATTATTTTAGACTCTTCTGGGAAGCAGCTGCATCTTTGTCTTATGCAGAAGGATCTCTGCAGAAGTGATAATAATATAACGTTAGTAGTCGTGCAGCAGTGCCAAAGAGCCTCTGTGATTGACCTTCATAATAGGCATAATACTAACACAGTAAAACAAAGTACAAGCAATGCAGTAATAGTAATGAAAACATTTCTTAATATTCTTTATATCTCCAGGTATCATGTTCCCACTTTATCTTCTCTTGCCCTGGCACATTTTGGGGCCGTATATAATTAGTCTGTGTGCTCCCTGTCCATGTCTGCACAGTGAAAATCATAAAGCAGATAAAGTCAGCTCTTTTCAGGCAATCAATTTTCATTACAATACATGAATGCTGAGAGAATTTCCAATAACAGTAGATGTGGACCAGGAAGGACCTGCTTTTTTGTTTCATAACACAAACTGAGGAAATAGGTTGATGTAAAAAAGTTGGTGTTTCAGTCTGTTGCTCTGGTTCATCATTTTAAAAGAAGGGAAAATAAAAATGAACTGATATTCCAACTTCTAAAATACCATAATAGTAATAATACTGCAATAGTACATAATCTGTACTATGACTAATGATCTATGTCTTGAAGTAATAATATATATATAAATACATATGTCTATATCTGTGAGAGAATACAAAAAACTCCCACTTGGTTAAATGCTTGTACTCCTAAATATTTTGTTATTCCCACTTAAGAGCTTTTTAAAACATCTACACCTGCAGTCCAATTCACAAAGACAAGTAATTTTGTAACATCAATATTTTCCTACTTCAGCCTTGTCTGCCACTGCAAGACTTTTTTTTAATAGTATTAAAATCTGTTAGTTTTTCATATATTTTTCCTCTTCCTTTCTGCCTCTGGGGTGCAGTGACATTGGAATTTATATGCTAGACCAAAATAATGTTGCATTACATTTTTCTCCTTTGCAAAAATGAAAGTTCTCACTGTGCTTTCCTTGAGGTAAACATGTAATTAACCACAGAAGAGCAGAAGAACTTGTTCTAGCTGTGGTGACAGCTTGAAATTTACTAGATTTAACTCTTGCATATTTTTTTCAGATTTTTTTTGGAGTTGATGTGCCCATTTAAAAATGCTGCTATCACATATAATTACTCCAATTTCAGTAATGGTGCTTTCTTGATTCATGGAGCTGTCCTTTGAACTTTCTGAGTTCTCAGATCATGGGGCTATTGAAAATAAACACTGGTGGAGAAGACTGAGATAAAATTCACTATAATGCCCCCCCAAACCTATAGCAAATGCCCAATCTGCTTGTTCACTAAGAGCAAGGTGCCCTTGTTTTCCTTGGTGGTTAGAAGTAACTAACGCACTGTCGCACCCTGTTCTTCCTGTCACCTTCTCCCTTGTGGCTTCTTAGCTCCACTGACTTGCTTGTCTTCATCTTCATTTTCCATCCTCAGCTAAAGGTGGCTTTCAGCTGTTAGTGCAGAGTTGGCTGCACGCAAAGAAAGCTTTAATGAACTGCTGTGGTGCTTTCAGCTGCACGCAGCGCTTGCGAAGAGCTGTGGAATCATTTAAAGCCTCCTCACAATATCTTGTGTCAGTGGCTGAGCTGGTGACCAGCTCACCCCGCATCTGCTCCAAGGGACATGCAGAATGCTGATCTGAGAGAAATACGTTTTCTGATTCAAATGCCACCCAGTCTTTATCTCAGCTCAGGTTTGGCCTTGCTGACCCCAGGAAGAGCTGCAGCACCACGTACGTGGTGGGCAGCTGAAGGCAAACCAGGTACAGCAGTTGTTGAACTCTTAGTTTGCAAGAGAAAAATGCACACTCTCCTTTTCTCCTATATACCCAGCTCTGTTCTGTCATGAAAATAGCTCCATGGTAACATATCTGCTTATACCATTCGTATATCTTCCATGATGTATGGATCACAATTAACGGTGGTTGAGAAAATTATATTAAGCAACAGAAACCTGTCCTTTGAGACTTCTCAACAGTGTCAAAAAAGGAAACTTTTAAAGATACCTAAGCTCAGATGTTACAGATTTTAAACAGGCACATATAACAAAAATACACAGTCGTCCAAAATTAGAAAGAGAGTGACTGTAGCACTGAGCTGCATTTTAAGATGATTTGAGTAATACTTCTGTGCAGTATGATCTCTCTTCAGTCCTAAAACTCCCATCACTGGGATGCAGGAAATATTTCATTTTTTAGTTGCAATTTGGGGAAATTGATTATAAGTAGAGTTTACTTAGATTCAACTTATTTCTAGAGGATGTCATGAAACCACTCAAGTACTTCACTGTGGTAAAATTTGACACTCTCTCTGATTTTAAGTTGGGGTTTTTTTAAAAGTAATCTGACCATGTACACAAAGAAGCTAAACTTATCACTGAGCAGCTTCACCTAGCAGCTTGTTATTACATCCAGGTCCCTGCTAAGAAGGCTGCTTCTCTACCAGTGCCTACCTGTTGCAGCTTTGCTGGTTTTGAGATCCAAGTAATGTCTTCAGCCCCTTCTCCTGTGTGGCTGTGCCTTGTAGACATGCTGAGTGAGGTGACAGGTACCCTTGGCTTGGGCAGTTGAAGAGACACCTGTGCAGGAGGCTGCTTTCTGTGTAACTGTTTGAGTGTTTATGCCTTAGGTCAGGTATGACAAAAAGAGAATGAAATTCAAATGGGGTTGGGAGTGTGTGTTTGTGAGAAGAATGCCAGGCGTGTGTATAAAGGAAAGTATTTAAACTTTGAATAAAAACATTGCCTGAAAGAGGCAAATTAATGGAACAATTATTTCCCCGAAGGTAACATGGGAAAATAAACCACAATGTTAGAAGTTCAATTTCTCTATTATTCAGTTGACTAGTGTCTTTAATTTCGTGTATGATCCTTTTGATAAACTTTATCAGAGGTATCATAATAATTGCACAATCTATCTCGGTCTCTCTGAAAAATTCACAGCAATTGGATCAGGAAATTATATCTAGTTTAGGGCTATCAGATATTCTCTTACTGCTGCTTTCACTCTGTTGCATTAGTAGGACTCATTTATTTCTTTCTTTTCTCCCCTTTAGCCCTAAACAACAGGCAAAAATGGCAGAGTACTGCAGATTAATATTTGGAGACGCTTTGCTTATGGATCCCTTGGAAAAATACCCGGTAATACAGTTTGGTATTTGTCAGATCACAAATATCTCTGTGAATTTCTATTTAAGTGTTTCAGTCCTCTGTCATTCTTCATATATGGCCATTCAAAACAGAGTCCAAAGGAGGGGGATAAGCTACATGGCTTATGGTGAATTAAGCATATAATTTCTGATGCAGAGATTGTTCTGATACAGGGAATTGTAATCTTCTAAATGTGGTTGATTCTCATAGCTGCCATTTTATAATGCAGACTTTCATATTTGAACTAATACTTATTTTGATTATGACTGTAGACATTTCATAAAGCATTTTTCTTTTCTTAAGTGCCCTCAGTAGCCCTGTTTCATTTAATGCTGAGATTACCTCTTGTGCAAAATACATCTCATTTTAACGGGGCTTATAGAGGTTACGGAATCATCTTGTACCACGTGGGCCCTAAGAAATTCCAATAAGCTTATTTCTTTTGTTGCTGTAACAAATTTCCTTTTTCTGCAAGCTTGAACCTGGGGTTCCTCTTCCAAGCCCTATGGATTTAATGTATAAAATCCTGGTGAAGAATAAAAAGAAGTCCCATAAGTCTGCGGATGGAAGTGCAAAAAAGAAGCTCTCGGAGCAAGCTTCCAACACATGCAGTGATACATCCAGTATGTTTGAACCATCCTCCCCGGGAGCAGGTATGAACTGCAGCTCCAAATATATTTCTCCCTAAAACACAAATGCTTAATTACAGCTGTAATTCAATCAATTTGCCTTGCTCTAGCAAGGTAAATATCCACCAGTGTAGGCATTCCTCAGTGGGAAACAACACTGTCATTGATCCAGGAGCCTGTGAAGGCTCGTGGCTGAGGAATCACTTGTGGAGTGGCCTAAAGCTCAGTGATGTGTACTAACATTTACCTGCACTGCTTAGGGAGTAGAACAAGCTGCTAACTCCTCCATCCCTTCATGCCTTTTCTATGTGCCCAAGTACAATACCAAATGTAAATATTTTCTTTTTTCTCTTGCCTCTGTGGCTGCCGTTTGATGCCCTTTCAGACTTAACCCATTGCACCAGAGAGTTGTAGTGGTTCTGCAGTGTCTTAAGATTTAGGGTAGCTGTGAATGAGAGCCCTGTTCCTCAGGCAGGCAAAGCTCAGCCCACTGGTGTCTTGCATTAGTTGGGAACACGTCACCAACCTCTATGCAAAGTGCTATAAGATGTTCTTCTGTTCCAGAGATGGGAACAGGCAAAAAAAATACTGCAATCATTTGTTACCATCAGGAATTGCACGGAGTGCAGCCAATGGAAAGTAGTGTATTACATTTATCTTTTTCATTATTAGTAGAACTTCTAAAATCACAATGAAACAGAAAAGTTACTGTAATTGAATGCATATATTCTGGTAATGCATTGTGAGTGCTGGTATGCAAAAATTAGTAAGAGAGAAGCTTAAAATCTAACTAGAAAACACAAAGAGAAGTGCAGAGGAAAAGATAAAGTGAGGATTTTCTCTGAACCACAGGAGCAGATTAGCAGCAGGACAAACAACAAAATCTGTATATCCTGATTCCCAGCCCAGTGTCTGTTCCCTGCACTATTCTTCTTCCTATTAAGACCAAAATTTTGGATTGCTAAAAGCATAATCACTTATCCCCAATAGTAGAATACTTACAGAACAAACTGAAAGCTCTACTGGAATATAAGTAGTTCATTACGATTTGCCATTTAAAAACTTTTTTCCATTGTTTATAATTTTTTTTGAAACTCTGATTAATTGAGCTGAAAATTTTCATGCTGGCAGTTTGCCTCAAGCTGAATTAAAAAAAATAAATAATAATCCTGCTGCATTTGTGGATAACACTGTTTATCCTATTAAGAAGCAAAGGAGGAGTTTTCAGCTATTGTGTTAAGAAACTTTGAAAAGGGCATGCCTTGGAGTAGGGCTTGCAATTCAAAGGAAGATTCATCCTGGTGTCAGGAATGATTTAATACTGTTTTCTTGATTTGCTTTAGACAAATCCCAGGCAACAGAAAATTAAGTGTGTCTGTGCCAACTGACTCCTTTCCAACACTTGAAATCAACCCTGGGTTCCTAACTCTCCGTTTTTGTTACCAGCACATAGTGAGAACCCAGTGGCAAAGTACATCTGGCTCTTGATTTCTGAGTGCCTGGTCTGCATAAAGGGCAGTGGCTTTGTCTGTCAGGAGTCTCTCTATGAGCTTTCGTAGGAAAAGACCTGGGCTGTGAATCTGGATGCTGCTGATGCAAGGCAGGAGGGTCAGCCCCATAATAGGATGTGTAATTTTACAAATTAACCATGAATACTGTGTCTATACCTATATAACGACCTCCGTTAACTGGAGATTGTAAAGATGAACACTCACAAATTAGAAAACACTAGAACTGAGATTGCAAAATTGATGTGGTCACTTGGTTCATCTGTGACTGCCAAAATAAATTACTTGTAATCCTTCTGTCAGCCATTGTTTCTCCTTTAGGACCGATGCCTCTTCTGGAGAATGCAGTTAGTCAATATTTTTTCTCTCGCTGTCATTCAATACTTGATCCTAGTTGTAGCATCCTCATCTTGCAGTGAATTTCTGTGGGAGTATCCAGACTGCATATGAGCACTTGATGAACAGCAGTGGATTTATCTGAACAATACCTGTGGGAAGCAAAATAATATTAAGCCAGTTTTATCTAAGGACAGCTGAGACTGAGAGAGCTGAGGAACAGTTTAGAGCTGCCTGACAAGGAACATCTAGGATCTGATTTTTCAAGAATACTTTGAATTTTTAAATATTCAGAGCACAGCTCCAGAGATTTCAGCTACAGCTTACAGCTATGAGCATGCAGCATTTCTGTAAATCAGATGCCAGATTTCTGTCTGTGAATGTTTTGATGAATAATTATTCACCTTTTTATAAGACCACTGTGGCAAGACCCCATGAAGAACATGGTTCCATGGGGCAGTGCTCAACAGTCACTATGACACTCCTCTTCACTGCCTCGTTCCTGATGTGCACCTCATTATCAGCAACATGTAAAGCTGGAGTGCTGCAGGCATTATGCTCCTCTCTACCCAGTACCAATTTCTTTCTGGAGCAGGAGAGGAGTAATGCAATTAAAGACTTACTAAAGGAAGCCTAATTCTTAACATGAAGTGCTTCAGTGCACCAACCCCAATGTAATCTTTACATTTAGCAAGTCAGGCATATTATTCAAATAACTCTGTTGTATTGTGTAGCTCCTGTCAGAATTACTGCTGGTCTCCAGGAGAAAGGGGTGCTGATTTAGCCTTCTCGAGATTTTAAATGAATTTTTTTCACAGCAGTGCAAAAAATATGAAGATTCCTACTTGAGTTGATAGCAAACTTCACTGTGTCTTAGCGCTGCTTGAGGTCAGATTTAAACCCAAACAAACCAGTTTTTTGATATGTCTATAAAACATACCATATAAAAGCTAGGTGGTGATTTAGTAGCACTAATTAAAAAAAAACAATTCTGAAACAAGCTTTGCAGAACGCCTTGCAAGATGTTGATGAAACTGATGTAAAAAGCAACTTGAGTAGGGTATAATGTCTGTCAGTGGGAAAAGCTTTCCCTAAAGGTACAGCAAAGCTGCCAAGGCAGAAAAAGAATTTCTGAGATAACACTTGTGAGATAGATTGTAATTTTGGTAAACAAGCTGTTTTAGCAGAATGAAGTAAATAAGGTTTTCAAAGAGGTTAGATTACATTACAAAAAGAACAGTGGCAGTTCTGCAGGTACATATATTTTACTGAAAATAGGCCTATACTGAAAGTAGCCAAAACTTGCTAATTGAAAAGATTTAAAACTTTTAACTTAAACTGTTAATTTCTCACTGATAGGATGACAGTTTTGTCAGTGTAGTGGGTGCTGCAAGGAAAGAATCTCAAGATGACAGAGGGAGAGGAGAGAATTGGCTCCATCATTTCATGATGGCTAAATAGAAAACTGGATAACAACTATCAGACCCAGTGTATGTAAATGCAGTGGTACTTTGCTGCTGCAGGCCAGTTTGTTCTAGCAAATGGAATAAAGTTCTTTTTTTCCTTTTTAGAAATCAGCAAGTGCTGATGTACAGCCTGTGGAAAACACAAAAAGTGATTTCCCCACCCCAAGATGCTGGTGTCTGCCTAAACATTAGAGAGCTAATAAGCTGCACCAGCAAGTACCACATTTATAATCCATTCAGGTTGTTATTTTAAAGGGGTCTGAGAAAGCAGATTACCAAATTCTTCTGAAATTCAAGCAATGTATAACCTTTCATTTTATTAGGCTCACAATAAAATGCCATAAAGTGGCATTTCTTGATATTCTTCTGTCTGCCTCTGTCTATGGGCAGGCTCTTGTCTCGTACTTTGAGGGCAAGCCCTTGGGGCTGGCCTCTCTATTTTCACAGTATTTGTATGCCACCTAGCATGGAGAGGTCCTGTCCTGACCTGGGTTTGTAGTCCCATCTAAATGCAAATAATAATTATGCCATTTCAGCTCGTTGTCCCTTAGACAAGCTCACAGCTACAAACTGGACTTGACCAGCAGCACAGCTGCATGTGCCAGCCCATGTGCATTTCTAATACACAGTGTCTGTGCCCTCCTGGGAAGGGACAGGAGTGATGGCATGGGGCTGATCCCACCACCACTGTGGGCTGGTGAGCAAGAAGGCACCCACAGCACAGACATCTCCTCAGCCTGGCCAAGGCTTGCTCTGCCTTTGTGTCCCAGCAGTGGAATGGGAAAAGAAGGTTGGGTTTGAGCTTAGGGCCGTGCTGCTGGGTGAAAGGCAATGCAGATGTAGTCATACTTTATAAAACACTTCTTAATTTTTGTGTTTGCAATCCTGTGTTATTTGTCCTGCCTTTGCAGTGTGATGCAGGACTTGAAAATGAGATCTGATCTCTTTGGGAGTTTTCCTGTTAAGTATTTTTAAATAAATGAATACCGTGTTGCGTACTTTCCTCCCTGGGCACTTCTAGGAAGAACAAGCTATCATCTGCCTGGTAGCTCAGCAGTGCAAGTTGGCTGAAATCTGCCTCTTTCCCCTCATTTTATGGACTGTGCAAAGTGTTATTTTGCCAATCTGGGTAAATCAAGTGGGAGCTTCCCCTCCAAAGATTGTCACTGCAAATCCTGTGAGAGCTTGGCTGGCTCTTTGCAATGTGTTGAGGTTCCCTGAACCATCCCTTGAGCCTGTTGAGCAATCATGTTATTTTCTTCAATGAAATGTTCAGGAGGAAATGTATTCATGAATAAAAGCCTGACATTTCAACATCTGCATCTGGAAGCAGCCCGGGTAGTCATCATTTGGTTGTGAAAGGCACTCTCATTATTTAAGTCATCTGTGCTCTCCATGTTCAGAAGGGGCCCACTGGGCACGATTCAAGGCGTGCTGGAACAAAGAGGAGTTTCTTTATTGACTCAGTGGGCTTTGGATCAGACCCTAAATCGACAGGAGGAACTGAGAGTGAATTACTGTTCTCTGGAGAGTTTGGGAATGCTGCACAGTGGTTAGATTTTTGTGCTGCCAAAATAAAATTGCCACTGCTGAAGAAAGCTGAAGTGGAATAAAATCTTTATGGAGAGTTGTCAATCTTACAGATGCAGATAGGTGACTGCAGTGTAAGTTCAACCTTCGTTTCCAGAGTCGTCTTAAGATGCACAGTGTACAGTTTTTGGCATCCAGACATACAGGATGAGTTACTGAAGAGAAAGATAAGCTTGATTCCTTAATGATTTAATTTCTGGTGCAACCAAATCAAAACATTTTGTAGGCGAGGAGAGGCTTTTGTTAATTAACAATAAAGTATCTCGTCCATAGGTTTTTGATGAGCACACCGCAGCTGGCAGCAAAGCATGGCATGTGTTTTATTTGGTCCCATTTACTCCATCAGTACACTTTTGGATAAAATGATGAGCCTTATGCATCTTCTTCACATTCTTTGGTTTGCACTGCCCTCAGTCGGTGTGTTTGAGCTGTGCCACCAGAGTCTCTCAAGAGTGAGGCACACCAAAGCACTCTCTGAAGGGAATTAAGTCCAGCCTCTTCAGTCAGGCTCCTGTGCAGACCCTCCCAGCTGTGCTACCCCAATACATGTACCATGATACCTTCAGAACAGATGGATTTTACTGAAGAGCCTTTGATAGTGCAGCACATGAGAAGCTCATCATGTGTGATTTCTTCACCCCGTACGAGCTGTTCTCTGCATTCACTGAAGGTCCTTCAGGGATCCTGCAAGACAGAGGGAGTTTGAACTCACATCTCCCAAACCCTGGGGCTGTGCCCGAGGCATGGGAACATCTCTTCAGAGTAGTTTGTGGTAACACACACTGTGTACACCACACACACCACACGGCTCTGTTCTCAGTGCTGATACTGAGCATCCAGCAGCTGCAAAGAAAGAGGTTTTGTTTGGTTGGGCAATAAGAAATTATCAGTGCTGAAGATGGATGAATCTCTCGAGACATTGTATTTGATTTGTGCTGTGGCAAAAAGCAGGTGTATGATGGAGTCTCCTTTAAGCAGCTCTACTTGCACATCTTTATCAAATTTATCGCTGGTAATTATAATTTCAGCCACTAATTATCTTCTGCTTAAAACTTTTCAGGAGAAGCCGACATGGAGAGCGATGATGATGATGACTATGATGATGACTGTAAAAAGTCGTCGATGGATGAAGTAAGGATGTAGCTACGTTTTACGGTGATGGGTCGGTTCCAGCAGCCCTGGGTTGGCTTGTGTTACCAGGAGCGGGGCTACCATCTAGTGGCCAAAGGGAGGCAGAACACTGGGAAACACCACCAGCTTCCTGAAGTTGGTTGTATTTGGAAGCACATCTTTGCTCCTTTGATTTATATTTTCATTTACTGAAGAATAAGAATTAATAGCACCGCAGCTGATCTGTTTTATTTAGCATTGTTGGAAGAAAAACTTGGCATCCAAAACTTGGAGCTATATTTATTATTTATCCAACGGTACTGATAATGTGCTCAGCACTACAAATGTGTAAAGATAATGCAGTCCCTTCCCTAGGAGCCATGTAAAAAGAATGATTACAGTAGCAGTTTAATTAAACATTTAAATTTTATAGCAAATTTTCACCTGTACTATGTGAAGCTCCTTACGTAAGATATGAACTTCACTAAGCCAGGATCATGGAAAGATCTCATGGCTGATAGAAGACGGGGCTTTGGCATTTGTGACTTCTGTTTGCTGCCATAGACAGATCAAAACTGCAGCATTTTCCCTTGTCTGTCCTAGGGTACTGCTGGAAGTGAGGCTATGGCCACAGAAGAGATGTCTAACCTGGTGAACTACATTCAACCTGTGAAGTTTGAGTCATTTGAAGTATCAAAAAGTAAGTAAGCTGAGCATGAGCAACGTCTTACACTGGAAATTACCTGTCAAGTGTTTGGAAGAAAGAGAAATGCAACTTGGCTTTCTCTCAGTTAGGACAGAAAATATTCCCTTGGTATCCAGCCAAATAAATCCATATTTATTTTGAAACCGGTGTTAGTCTAAATATCAAACTGTATCAACAGTGCTGGTGCTGCCATTTCAAAAACATTTCTGAAGATGTTCTTACATTGTCTTCATTGCCCGTGGCTGAAGAGTAACTCGAGCAGTTTGAGAAAGGTGATCATAAATATTCCTACAGATTGAACAAGTGCTTGCTTTAATTCTGCTACTTTTCTAGAGGATTCAGGGTAAGCAGAGTCTGTCCTTTCCCATATGCAAATTCCCTCTTGCCTGCCTCTGTGTATTTTATAGGAAAGGCCATAATTTCACCCTCCACTGGCTTTTACAGAAGATGCCTCACCAGGAACATACTCAGTGGCATCCTCAGAGAACACTGCAGCATCTCTTCCTCTCTTGGTGCAGAAGCCCCTGCTGTTTGCCTGCCCTTTTTCACTTTGTTCTGACAGGTTTCAATCTGCACTTGGAGCTTTTTAGTTAAAGAAGCATACAGCATTTTAATTTATTGTGGATTCATGGAGGCCTTGGTAGAGGACAGGTAATTGGTGCCTAAGTCCATACCTGTGTGCAAGATTTTGCATTTGCTTGTGATGAATAATAAACATTTCAGAAGTTTTCTAGCTGATCATTTGTATGTGGGTATTTATACAGACAAACACAGAAGCGTCCACAAAATCACACAGAGAGCTGTGCTTGTTCCCTCTAGTAGCGTCCCTTGGGATATTTATCGTCCCCTGTAGTGCTAATGAGAGTTACAAGAACACAGCAGGAAGGAGATGTTCCTTCTGGAAAGGAAGCCATGTGAATCCTAGCAGGACAAGTTGATGCAGCTGTTACAAAATTGTCTTTTGTAGATTTCTTCTGCTCACATGCCTGTGACTTTCTGAGTTTTGTCTTTTCTGAAGAACTGCTGCTAAGAGTCTACATTCGGATTTTGTATCCTAAGTCTTGATGTGACTTTTGCTCAATCGTACTGTTTGTGTGAACTCATAATGTTAAGGACTTAATATTTCTGAAGTTTGTGTTAGAAATATCGTTATGTGGTTGATGTGGCCAGTTTGTTAAAGCAGTGGCCTTATGTGGTAAATGTTGCTGGCTGGTTAAAGCAGTGGGCACTATAGCATGGCTTGTGGGTTCTGGTCTTAGTCCTGGCCTGGACTCACTGCTGGACCTTCATTAAATTCAGCAGAGATGAGCTGAATAAAGAAGGAGTTAGATGAGGATTGTTTTTTTTAATTTACTGCCTATCCAGTTGTTGTCCAGATTTTACTTTTGTTCACCTGACTTCATTTCCCTAAGCCTAGAGCTCCTCCCTCCTTGTCTTTTCCACGTTGTCATCATCGCAGTGTTACAGCATTTTTCTAATTTAATATTTTCTAATTCAAAATGTGCTTTAATTTGTGATCCTGGCCTCCATGGCGAGAATAGGACCTTGCTGCTTCTGTCACCCACACATTTTAAAAGTGCATTTTCTGGTCTTGCATCCAACTTGTTAACAGAAATATTGAATACCACTGGATCTGTAACTGTCCCCTGATTGCCCTCACTAGATATGTCCCCCCTCCGACAGCAAGTAGCTGTAACTGTATTTTTTCAGGTCTTTCAGACAGTTTTTCAATGAGTTGTTGGTCCCCTCGATAGTGACTTCCTCCTGATAAGATAGCACGGTGTAATGTTACGCAAGAGGGAAATGTCTCTCCTACACAGTCTCTTTTTCAAAGGGCACGTTTCTTAATCCTCTCCAGATACTACAAGGAAATAATTGTTCTTATTTTAATTAGGAGTTTGATTAAGCCCTGGACATTTAGTAACTGAATCCTTTAACAGCTGCCAGTTCCGATGTCCTGCAGATGCTCTACTTTAAAATAAGGCTGAGAGATACAGTATTTTACTACAACAAATTCTAGCATCTATATTCTGAACAGGATAAAACCACTATATATGTGTGTGGCTAGTGCTGTCCCATTAGTAAGGGGGAAGGATGGAATAAGAATAATCTCAGTGCTCCAATAAGGAGCTCAGATGGAGATAAGCTGGCTGGAAGAGAGTCTGGAGGAAGAGGATGTTGCTTGTTGGAAAGGAAGAGGAGTCATTAGGAGAGCAGCCTCTAGGGAATGGCAAGAATCTTTTGCCATTAGGAAATAAGAGCTATGAATAATGGCAGTAGCATGATGGTTGCTAATTAGAAATAGGGACCACAATAAAGTTTAGAGGGAGAGAACTGCTTTTGGAACACCACAGTCATCCTCTGACTCTTCAGCATATGCTGAGAATAGTTGGTAGGCTGGCAGCACGTTTTCCTCTCACGTTGGCCCAAACAATCTAGCTCCTTATTTCTTTGGATCCACTGCTTCCTTTTTGGCTTCCTGTAAGGGAAGTGCCCACCTGTTTGTGTCCTGCTTCCCTCTGCAAGACAAGTGCTTTTGTTCAGTTTTAGCCCTCTCCTGCAGCTTCGCAGTTTGACTTCAAGTTGCTGGCCAGGCTGCCCTCCTGGCCATCCCTGGATTGCTGCAGCACAATTACTTCTAAAACTGGATGAGGACAAGCCTTTTCTCTGCCTGGTTGTTTGCTTTCACTAAAATGGTGAGGGTAGAGAGTTCAAGTTTCATCATGTGCACCATTTCCCTCATTTTTAAAGAGAGCAGTACTGAAATATCTAATGGATCTGACTTCCCAGTGCTGTGGCCCCTTCCAGGCAATCTGTGCAGCTGATTGCAGTGAAATGGGAAGCTGTTATTTTACAGGGATCCTTACCCCCTGTACAAAAGTGTAAAGGAACAAATACTGAAGCTAGAGGGGTCTTGACTTAGGCTCTCTGCTCCAGCATGTCGCATGGGTACATTGAAAGGCTGTGCACACATCAAGCAAAGGTGAGTAACAAATGATACACAAATTAATGTTTAGTCCTACTGAGTTAAAAGCTTAGGAGGCACTTTTCACCACTGTCAGGTCAGAAGGTTTGACTAAATTAGAGAGGTCATAGAAGCTCTATATTAGTTCGGGGTTAGGTCTGAAGACCTGCTGGGACACAGGAGTGTACCTTCAGGCTTGATTAGATAGCAATGCTGTTGTGACTGTTGGAGACAGATGTGACCTTACCCTGACACACTGAAGATAACAAGAACTGCCGTAGGCACAGCTAGCACACTGCTCAGCTTAATCTGATACGGACATTAGTTATTATAGCTTCAAATTGGCTCAGAGCCCTTGCATCTGTCTGCAAAGACAATCTACAGATCCAGC
Organism: Brachypteracias leptosomus; assembly: GCA_013401335.1. Taxonomy (NCBI): domain Eukaryota; kingdom Metazoa; phylum Chordata; class Aves; order Coraciiformes; family Brachypteraciidae; genus Brachypteracias; species Brachypteracias leptosomus. The sequence continues at coordinate 53,764 of VYZX01026627.1, forward strand.
AGGGCCCTCCGTGTTCCCCACAAAAGCTGCTACAAGACCTCTGCCTCACACCTGAGAGCTTTGGGCTCTACCTCTCAAATATGTCGACGTGGTATTTTGCAAGCAAACGTGGGAGGTCTCTGGTTGTTCACTGATTTCTGCTGCCTGCAGCTGGCTCAGAAGCAATCTCAGGCAGTACCGATGCCCCTAATTTGGGCAGTGCTAACCTGAGTTCAGCTGCAGCTCTTGAGTATGTGCTGGGTGAGCTCACTGCTGTCAGCAAACACTGTGTGTGTAAATTCGTTGAGACTGAGGTGAAATGAGCTGGTGAACAGCAGATGGGATAAGGGGACTGAACTAAACCAGGTGTTTTCAGCTCATGTATCCCATCCGATTTCATGCTCTAATGTGCCACTGTTTGTATTTCCCCTTTAAACTTTCAGAACGCAACAAAAGTTTTGAAATGTCTTCCTTTGTGGAAACCAAAGGGCTTGAGCAACTTACGAAGTCTCCTGTGGAATTTGTGGAGTATCCTTGACTTTCAGAAAGCTGCTTTCTTAGCCTTTCTATTTCTGAGATCTCTTACAGGGCTTTATTGAAATTTGGAGACAGGAGCTGGGGAAATAGGGAGCCCAAACGAAATGTGTAGATTTGACTGTCTTCTAGATGAGTTAATTGGCCTGAGTTCCAATGAGCTAATTTAAAAGCTGGCATGAGTCCTTGTGCTGTGGGCTAGGACTAGAGGGAATAGGCAGAAACTACATGTTGAAGACCTGATACTTTGTATTCTCATTGTTAAATTTATCATACTGTACAAGGTGGCAGGAGTTGGAGTGAGCAAATTGTCAAAATGTGGCTGACTTGGGTTTTTGCAAAGTCATAGGAGAAAGGTTGCTCTCCCATCATACCTGTAGTTCTAAGAGCACTGAGCTGTTATATTACCACGCAATTCTTTTTATTATTATTCTATTTAAAAAAAAAAAAAACTCTTAAAGAAAAGCTAAGGAGCATTCCTTTTAGACCTTGTGATGCTTCTCAATAACTCTCATTATGGCTGCAGTTAAGAATGACTAGTCGAGATAAAATAGTGCCTTAAAGAAGATAAATGGGAAGCTATTTCCACAGATAACCTGCAGCATGTTCTCATCTCTGAGATTTGTAGACTCAACTGTAAGAATTGCACACTCATCATTTCTGTCTGTATGTAGAGGCCAATTCTAATGCTCATTCCAGAAGAGCACTTTTTAACTGAACACCTCTCCCCACTCCAGAGGAAGATTCACTGTTTACAGCTATTTGGCCTCTATAAATGCAATCTTAGGAAAATCCCAAATTAGTAACCATAGTAATTAATGGAATTTTATGAATGCTATCTTTAATTACCCCATATTTATCATGTCTCCTACAAAACTGTGGACCTCTGGAAGCATTACAGTTGCAGAAATCCAATAAAGATCCCACTGCCATTCTGTAAAGAACATCTGCATTTAACTATTGCAGTTGCATCTCTCTGCAAAGTGCTTTTTGTTACATGTACCATGTCTTAACTACCTGCCATTTAGATACAACAAAATGCAGCTAAGCCGAATTTACCCAAAGGGAACACGTGTGGATTCTTCAAACTACATGCCCCAAGTCTTTTGGAATGCTGGCTGCCAAATGGTTGCTCTTAACTTCCAAACTGTAGGTAAGTTATGCTGCCCTCTGGATTTTGTAGGATGTACATTTCCTCTTCTGATAGAGGTGGGAAAGGCTTTATGCATCAAAAGATGTCTAGTGATTGAATGAGATGTTAATTAACATTTTTAACACAGTTTGTTGTGGTTTTTTTAAGTAGGAATATTCATAATTACCATGCTATAGCTAGTATAATATGCAGACATAATGCTCCCTCTGTATTGTCATCATTTCTAAGTGGTTACCATTAAGCAGCACTTCAGATCTGCTAGGAATTTTTTTCCCTATGTCTTCCAAAATCTCATTATATCAAGACATAAGGGACTTAGACACAAATTCCACTTTAAAAGTGAGTTTTTAAGAGACAAAACACTTGGGCTTCTGGAGGCATAAGTCACTTTTGAAATACAGTGTTGTCTTCTAAGACTCTGTCTGTTCTGAAACACACAAATATTTCCATCTGCTGCATCTCAGGACATATCCATGTTCTGTCTCTGGGCACATGGTACCTTGGTATCACTCCCTTTTTCCTTTCCAGTTGTGCCCCTGTACACACCACCTTTCCCAGGAAAACAAAACTCCAAACAGGCTGGGAGTCTGCAAGTTAACAAAAACCTCTTTGGGCCAGTTTCAAACAAGTGTGAGGCACCCAGCGATGTTAGAAGGGTTTAGAAACATAAGTACTCTGGGGTATGGCAGTACAATCAGTACAACACTGAGGGACTCCAAACCTCACTGTCAAAGCTTCTTTTAAAATTTGAAGCTATTATCTACTGAATAGTCTCTGAGAGATGTCTTTCTTGTCAAAAGAATCCAAGAGGGTGGCCACAATCACATCTGAAGTGTGCCATAAGTAACTGTTTATATTACAATCAGGTTGAAATGACAATAATTGTTATTATTTTGTTGCTTTTTAAATTTTTTATCTATCCATAATGTAATTCTTATCAATATTTTTGACACCTAGATTTGTCTATGCAAATAAACATGGGAATGTACGAGTACAATGGCAAAAGTGGTTACAGGTTAAAGCCAGAATTCATGAGAAGACCAGACAAACACTTTGATCCATTCACTGAAGGTATAGTGGATGGAATAGTGGCCAACACCTTGTCTGTGAAGGTATGTACACCACTGGGAAAAGGGCTCTCATGATGTCAGAGCACAGATACATTTCTGTTATGCAGTGGCCTAGCAAAGGACTACACTGACTCAAGAAAATAAAATGTATTTCATTTCATGGAGTGACATTTCATGTTTAAATTCTGCCTCACATTTCACATTGTAAGATAAATAAATGCATTTTTATTGTATGTATTCTTTTCCATAGAAACAATTGGGAAGCAAATGGATTTAAGAGTAGTTTGGCTGTGGTTTTGGTGACAAAGGGCTGAATTTGAAACATGCTGTTACAAAGTGGTAGATTGGAGTGGAATAGCTAGAACACTGCACTGCTTAGTATAAAAAAAATTTCTAGTTCCCTCTAAGTTCTCCAGCAGATCTGTGGAACCATAAATGTCAGCTGCGAGTCATTGCCAACTGGCTTTTCTCCGTTCCTTTTTAAGGACTTCTAATGAAGTTCAAGGTCTGCCAGGAATCTGCAAATGGAGAACTACTCGTATGAATGTTTAGAGGGATAGATTGCATTGGCTGTGACAGGAGCACAGATTTATACTTGGTATATCTCTAGTTACAAAACCAAAAACTTTGTGAAATCCTGTTATTCCTTTGATGGACTCGTCCATTAGAACAGCGTCCGTATAGAATCCACCTGCAAAATCTCCTCCTGTTTTCATTGAGAGAACACAAGTATTTCCTCTCAGGCTGCAGACAAAAGCAGAGCAGTGCTGGGAGGGATATGAATAAAGCAATAATCTGATGACATGCAAGATGACTGTGTGTGAGAATGACCTTTGGTGGTGACCTGCAATCATGGAAGCTTTCAGTTCCTCCCGTGGCTTTAGAGGCACTTTGCTCTGCAATTTGAGTAAATGGAGGTAGAGGCCATTCAATAGCTATTAGGAGATGCACAGCATTTGTAACAGGAATGAGCATCCAGGAGTCAGGAGACAGCTGTCAGGAGGCAGATGCTTCTGCCTGCCTGGTGAAGACTGCTGGTTGTGATGTCAATGTCAATAATGTCAATACAAGGTACAGCTGAATACGGAGTAAGGTTTGCTTTAGGCAAGCCTCAATTTGTTAAGGTACAGTGACACATATCCCTGTGCCTCTTCAGTTTTCTGAAGTAATTACAGACCTTTCTTTAACTTTCTTAAGCTGACAGTTGTGTTTCCTCTTAAAAAAACCCCAAACAACAAACTAGAAAAGACTAGTTATTTTAGAGTTGTTTTAATAATGAAGCTCCTCACCCTCTGTGAAGACCCTTCATTAGAATATCAACTTTTTAGCTTTTCTCCTCCCTCACAGTTAAAAACATGTGTGGTTTCTTTGCTGCTTATACTTTTCTTCCAGCAATTTTTGAACCTGTTGTTGAAAGCAGATAGAAATTCGAGTTCCACATGTTGTGGAAATAGGCAGCCAGATTGAGGATGAGGATCCAAAAGAGTATTCCTGCTGAGGGAAGGGCAGCAGCATGATCTCAACCACATTATCGCTCATAGGGGAATTCAGGAGCACAAGGTCACAGGAAGCCAAGCCTCCTAAGTTGTTTTTCAGTGTCTATGATATTAAACAGTGTTTTTCTGTTTATTGTGGGTTTGGTTTGGTTTTGCTTTTATTTTCAATGCATACTATCTGATCATTAGTGAGAATCATCCATCTGCATTTCAGCCACTCATTTCCTAATCCACCAAATTGATCTCTAGTGACCCTCCTCTGTTCTGGTTTTAGATAATTTCAGGTCAGTTTCTTTCTGATAAAAAAGTGGGTACCTATGTAGAAGTGGACATGTTTGGCCTGCCTGTGGATACAAGGAGAAAAGCTTTGAAGACCAAGACCTCTCAAGGCAATGCAGTTAATCCTGTCTGGGAAGAGGAAGCCATAGTGTTTAAGAAGGTCAGTGTAACACTTGCATCCAAAACGTGCATTGTGTTTGTTTTATCACTGTCCTATTGGGTAGTTTGTGATTTACTGAAGCCTTGCATTTGTTTGAAAGGAGAAAAAGAGATTCTGAATAGTAATTTCTTGGCGTTAACACTTCTGGTGTTAATTTTGCTACCCTAGTCATGCCAGCTCCTGCTAAAATAACCACGTTTAGAGTCACCTTGATTGTTTCAGTGTGGCAGCTGGAAGCAGCAGACACGTGGATGGACTCCTCTGCAAGCACAGAGCCCAGCAGAGGTCTGGCTGCATTACCATGGTGTTCCACCTTGGCTGAACAACCCTCCTCTCAACCCACAAGCAGGACGATGTGGATATAGCAATAACAACCTGGCTGTCCAAGCAAGCACATTCAAAGCAAGCTGGTCCCTCTTAGCACTGGATTGTGCTGTATAAATACAGCCTAGGTGATGAATCCACAGAAATCCCATCCACTTGAAGTGAGACATGGGCTCCTGAGTTACTCCTGCAATTTGAACAATATTACTCAGACTCAGTTCTCTAAATTTGAGGGAGCAGAGAATACTGAGCATGTTTTAGGATTCTGAAATCTGTATATCTTATTGTGCTTTGCAATATACTTTTTTTAACAGAATCTCTGGATTTTGCTTATTGGGCACAGTTGTTAAATGAGTCCTGAGTCCAGATATTTGTAAATAATTTTTTTTCATGTTTCTCTCAGCAAAGTAGCTCACAGAGATGTTTATAGAATGGATACTTGCAGCCCTGCTTTCTAGAGACTACAGCCCTTTTCCCTGAATATTTGGCCTTCTGAATGACTCTCCTTTGGCAGCCTGCCAGAGCTTAAGTTTGGAAACATCACTAGCATTTTTCTTCTGTAATGAACTTCTAATTAGTGTATTTCATTTCTCTATTTAGTTAACGGTTGTGCCTGACTGCCTCTGTGCTCAGAGAAACATAGCTTACTATTTTTAGTCATGTTGAAAATAAATTAGAGAAGCTCTTAGTTTTGAATTGTTGAGGGTTTTTGTTTGGTTGGTTTTCTTTCATTGTCTAGAAAAATTTTAGCATACCTTCTGAAAAAAAGGCATATCTGTACCCAGGTTAAAAATATGTGTATTTCTGTGTACATTTGCATTAAGTAAGAAAATGAGATGAATTATGCTACACATTTTTTTAAAGTAATGTTAAAGATTTCTAACATAGTAGGGTAGTTTTAGTAATGTTTTTCAGTTTCTTGTTTTCTTTTTTCACTCTTTGGCCTCCTTTCTTATGTAGTGCCAAGAAAGCATCTAAAGCTAGTAAACATCCTGCCTGATTAAACCTCTTTAGCCCAGCCAGGGAGTCTACTGCAGCACTGGAAAATTCTGCTGGGGTTGACATGGTTCATGTAATTCATACATTCACACTCCACAAAACAGGTTGAGTTGCTTGTTGAGTTTTCAACACTAATACACCTGTCAGTGACTTTTCTTAGAAGTAGGTAATCCCACTGGCACAAACACAGAGGGAAAAAAACATGTAGGGCTGTGAGTAATAAGCAGAAAACAAAGCAGCATTCAAGTGTGATAGGAGTTGAGCTGCTGTAGTCCCTTGTATCATATTGAAAATATAAGGTCACTTTGAGTTCAACATACTAGTCCCATCTCTTGGTGGTAAAATGTTTCTATGAGTGTTATTTTGACACACAGGTGCACGCACCTTGACCTCTTGTGTGGTAAGACCTTCCTATGGATGTGTAGGTGTTACTGTCTGCTAGGCTGAACGTTTGGTCTGCTACACAGCCTATGTCTGGAAGGAGCTGCTTCATTCAGAGCAGAAAGTTAATAATGCAACGATATTGTCTTCTAGGTCGTTCTACCTTCCCTGGCATGTTTGAGGCTAGCAGTGTATGAAGAAGGAGGGAAATTTATTGGTCATCGAATCTTACCAGTCTCAGCAATTCGACCAGGTAACCTTTTGTCCTCACTTGAGCTGGACATTGTGTGGTGAAAAGAAGCACCAAGGCAGAATCCCAGTGCTGTAGGTCAGCAGCCACTCTGCAGATTTATAGCAGCTGGGGATTTGAATAATCTGCCTCAACTCTGAAAGGGAAAATACCATATTTTGATAGAAATTTAAATTTGTAATGATCCAGGCAAACCAATAGAATTAAGCATCAGAGGCATAGTTGGCACTTACTGGTCTCCTGTAGATCAACTGTATGTTCACAGTTCTAAGCTAAAAAGTGCACTTGTACACTTCTAAGAGGAAAGAGGGCAGCAAGAGCCAATTTTGATGTCATCTGTGTGAGAATGGGAGATTGCTGGGAATGAAAGCAAAATCTGCTCCTCGATTGTAATTTTTACCTGCATGCAAGGACTGACCTATATGCAAGCTGTTGTATCTCTGCAAAACCTATAAATCAACCTAAAATGACTTTCATCTTTATTGCTGAAAATTAAAAGAAAAAAATCATTACTGTTCTCTTCCAAATCATATAATTATTTCTATTATAATTAGTGGCTACGTAACTGAAAATTGTCTGGTGTGACAAGTCAGCCCTAGTTTTCCAGGCCAGAGACTTGCTAGAGATCATGTTTCAGAAAGATGTGGTTGACACTGGCATTGTGAGCAAGGGAAGTGTCCGACTTCAACGCCAGCTTTGCAGGTGAGGGGAAGGGAGGAGACTAAACTAGGGCAAGCATATGGGCCATAAACATGCTCCCAGCTTCACTCACACTGGAAAAGGAGGAATATCTGTGCCTACCCTGTACCTTATCCAGCCAGTCCCAGCAGTAGCACAAAACTCACACGTCCCTGTATCTAACAGTCGTTGTCTGTACTATTCCTGGAGACCTGATCTCAGGTAATGTATGAATCAGTCCCTTCTTTAGTGGCTCGTGATGCCAGGGCTCTTCTAAGAAGACCTCTAAGCAGTTTTGTCTTAGTTGGTGTGGGTCTCATGGCCTCCCTGTGAGCACAAACAGGCTGGCCATGGGAGGTGGCTATGTCATTGCTCCAGGATTTCTTCACCAGTTGTCACTTCTCTTTCCCTTCTCCTTCCCTTCTTTCTACACTTCTCCTGGCCATGCATCCCTGGCTATTCTGTTGTGCCAGCTCTGATGATCTCCACACCTTTTTTTGTGAGCCAAATCAGTTTATCAATATAGCAGAAACCTCTCCAGCTTCCTTCTGGCTTAATGCATGCAATTGCCTCATGGAAGATTTGCTGAGCTCCCAAGGAAGACAGGTGATTGGAGAAGAGAAAGAGGGATGTGAAGGGTTTCCCTCTTCTGGTAGAAGTGAGCTCTTACCATAGCTGATCATCTGTCACTCATCCCTCATGCAGCACAGGGTCCATTCAGCAGAGCTCTGAATCCTGTACCTGCTTTTAAGCTTGTGCTTTTTAGAAGAAAGGCCTCTGTGTTGAATCTTATAAGGACTTTTAAGAGCTTTTACCCGCAGGCCTATCTTCTGTCCTTTTGACTCCAGTAATCATTAGTTTACAGCATGTGATGGAGAGCAGCATGTTGATTTTAGTTTGTCTACGTGCTGAAAATATGCTGGAGAAGATGAAGAGAACTGAGAAACCTTTGTAATATGTAATTTCTCTCTTTTCTAAGACATTATTGAAAACTATGTCATACTGTCACACAAACCCACAGAATTACCATTATTTCCAAAGCAAAGATTTAACCATTACTTGGAGAGGGAGTTGTTCACATCAGCCAAGTGAGGATCCCCCAGATAAGTGCATCCTGCTCATCACTTGTATCTTGACACTACCCATATGTGCAGCTCCATAATCATGCCTTAGAACAACTATAAGGGTCACTTCTGAAAATTAAATAAGAGCTATGAAACTTTAAAACAAATCTACCTGAAGGTAGTAAAATAGAACACATCAAAAAAATATAAATTACAATTTTAGCATTATTCACAGATGCAAAAATAAAATACTATTTTAAACTGCAGTGTCATGTGCCTTTCTAACAGTGCCTTGTCTGTATACTTATCTCTGAAAGCCTTCTGGTAAATCTTTCCCTACCAGAAGTCCCTGGGGTTGCTTGCACAGTTGGAGCCACACTATAAATAACAACTGATAACAAAATTACATTGGAAATGCTCTGAACTGGTTGTTTCTTATTTTGCAGGCTATCACTACATCTGTTTGAGGAATGAGAGGAACCAGCCTTTGACACTGCCAGCTCTCTTTGTGTACATAGAGGTCAAAGACTATGTACCTGATACTTATGCAGGTAATTCCAGGCATTTTTCTACTGGGGAATATAAAGGTTAATTGAAATGCAAAATGAACTGTGTGTAGAAGAGCACTTGCTTTGTGAACAAACCTCGGCAGCCGATGGATTGTTATGTCTCATCACTCATAGAAGATTGAATCAGCTCTAAACAAGGGTAGGTTTAAAGGCCATGCTGTGCATCTTCAGTGAAAAACAGTAATTTGTGTAGCTGGTTTGCTTTTTAAAAAGAGGCGGCTCTCTGTGCCTCATGTGAAGCAGGATCCTAGCTGGTTGATGCTGTAAGCTTTGAAACTCCACCATAAAACACTGTGCAGACTGTGCATGTCCATGAGACCCAGGCACAAACTCAAAGAGGGTTAGAGTGTTTGGCATGATGATGTACCCCCCTCCATTGGTGTTTCTAGGGCCCAGGAGCACCTGTAAGCAGCAGATCTGTCCAAAAAATATTGTCTCTTTCTTAAATTGTGAGGAGCACTGGAACCATAATACAAAGGGTTTGAAACTGAAGTATTTGCACTATTTCTAGATGTGATCGAGGCCTTATCCAATCCAATCAGATACGTAAATTTGATGGAGCAGAGAGCCAAGCAACTGGCAGCACTGACTCTGGAAGATGAAGAAGAGGTAAAGAAAGAGGTAAGGAAGATTCCTTCTGCAAGTTATGGTACGGTATTTAAAAGCCAAATATTGAAAGTCTCCTGGAATTTTATATGTTCATTCCTTAACACCTGTAACCACCTCACCTGGGATGAGACTGGGGTACATTACAGCTGAGCAGCATTGCACTGTGCCTGGGGCTTCACTGAGGGCAGCATGTTTTGCATGGAGCAAGTTGCTGTTCAGAGGTAAAGAGACACCAAAAGCTGGATTAGCTGCCTGTTAATTATGTTAATGTGATAACATAAAGAATGCTGAAGAGCTGACAAACCACGTTATGCGTATGGTGATTTGCAGCTTTGTTACGTAGCAAGTGCAATATTTGTAAGTCAATGCCTGTTGTTTTCAGGTGTGATGCTGAAGTTCCCCTTACAAAAAAGACAACTTGGTGTCAGTAGCTTTTCCTGAAAATATTACAAATTTTCCCGAATGTCAGGCTCTGTTTCTGGAAAGGTTACTCTGTTCAGAAACGCTCATATATCTCAGATTATGAGCAAACATGCCTTAAAGAGACCCAGTCTAATCATACAATAATTTAAATGGGAAGGGGCCTCTGGAGATAACTGATCCAAACCTTCATAGATCTTAGGGTTAAAATAAATGCTCAGGCCTGTTCTAGCTCAGCTGAAAGCTATGGGAGCCACGTTTTGAGCGGTTAGGTATCTTTTGGGGTATATATGGTTACCTACAGGCTAAACTATAGACCCTATTTTTGTGTATAATTGAAGGTGTTGTGCATACAAATGCATAGATGTTATTCTGAGCATAATTGAGAGTTTAGCTTTGGTTTCTGACAAATTCTATGCGCATCCAAACTTTCAGACTCTGTTGTAGGCATTGTCATTGGGATGTCTTCCAGCAGTGTTTGAAAATACCAACCCTGTCTTCTAAAGATTGGTGGTGTCAGATGTGAGGCACATCATGTGAATCAAAAGGCACTCAGTACAGGTCTCTAGTGAAGATGGAGAAATGCTTTATAATCCTAAACTGCCCTCAGCTCTGGTGCCTTGTCTTCTTCAATTCTCAGATGTGCAAAACCTCATTGAACTAGATTTTGTAACCAAGAATACATTCCCAAAGCAGACCAGATGAGTGAAAGTCATTACAATTCAGTGGCCAACAATCTACTCTTTGTGCAGTGTCACAAGTTTGGCTGAATGAGGACACCGTGAAATGCTCTATAGTATCTTAGACATTTATCTAGGACGCTCTACACATGAGATTCTATTTTAATAGCAAAGCCTTTTTTTTAACATAATCCTTTAAATACCTTAGAGGTCATTTTTACTTTTGAAAAAGTACATTTTTCTTCTGGCCTGTACAGGCTTATTTGTTAGAAAAATTCTGTCACAGAGTATCTTCTAGAGCAAATGGGAAGAGGAAAGATGAATTACTATATGCCAAGGAGCTTGAAAGCTCATAGGACAAAGGAGCTTGTTTTGGAGTAGCAGAGAAATATTTTTAAAAGAAAACTGTAATGATTGGACTGGTGCTTTTGTTAAAAATGTGTAACTGTTGAGTTAGATGCAGTAGCAAGGGACAGGTACAAAAGTGCTGCTTTAGGTGGCAATCTAAACACCACCATTGTTACCTTCTATTTATAAACCCCCATTCTGAGTAAGATATATGGCAGCTGGGCTGCACTTGGAAATCTAGAGCTGCCTGATCATGATAACATTTTCTTCAGCTGGGCTGTTCTGTTCATTTACATTGGCCCACGAGAATCACATTGGTTAATAATTGCAGGTACATTCACTAGCAGCACAGCTAACTAAACCCAAGTGTGTTTGGCAGAAATGTGCACGTAAGTGCACCTGTATTCTATTTTCTTACATCCAGTTTCAAATTCACACGCTGTAAATGCTTGTGTGCAAAGCTGTGCTGTCCCCTAGCACAGACTCCACCTCCCTGCAGACTCCACCTCCCTACGCCTCTTTCCCTCCCCTCACACACATTTATTTATCTGAGCTGGGTTCTTGCAGCTGGCACAGGAAAACTGAGAGGTTTTTCTTTGCTACCTAGAAGCTTAAACTGCATCTCTGTAAGAAGCTCCCCAGGCTTCTTGCAAAATTGTAGTCTAATAAGCTACCTAATAGCAAATTTTTTTGAAAAAGAAATCAGCCTTTCTTTGGGCTTCAGATTACACTGTTTGTTAATTACCAGTGTAATAACATAAAGAATGCTGAAGAGCTGACAAAATTTACAGCATCTTTTCTGTATTTATTTGCCATGTTCCCTTCATGAACATGACATGAATTCATACCTTTAGCTTTGTGGTCAGTTCTTGCTTTCCAGCCTGGCCTTAGAACAGGTATTCTTGCAGAACGATCTCCCAACCCCAAGACATTGCAGCTCCTTTTCTGTGTAGAAATTAAAACAGACCATATAGATACATACCTGTATGGATAGGTATCTTTCTACTTAGCAGATATATTGTCTTGCAAAAGACATGACAATGTGTGGAGTACAAAACCATTTTCTGTGAATATGAAAACTATAAATTACAAGGCTAGGTTACATCATGTTTTAAAAAGAGCCTAAAATATTCTTTGCTAAGGAAAAATCATGTTTACTCTGTGTGATAAATTATGAGAAGAGAAAGTGCTTTTTAATGAGATTAGATTGCTTGATGTAGTGAAAATTACTCTTTATTCACTTCCTGATCCTGTCTCACATTTCTGCTGTAGTTTCTGGAAACAGATGTTTTGTGTCCAAAGCTGACAGGCTGTATTAACAGCTTCTCAACAAGCTGTGATGCAGAATTTCACACCACATACAAACCCCCTCCTCCAAAAGAAGATAATACCCCCTCTCCCATGCGGTGACTTTTGGGGGACAAACTTGCCAGAAGTTAAGAATTCTAGCTTTACTTTTATTAAATGTTGCTATGTATATAGCAAACTTTTTTTTTTATTAAACTTATTAATTGGATCCTGCAATGAGTATGTTTTAAGGAGAATTGAGGGAATAACCATGTCTGTGTGTTTGTCACAGCTACAGCCTTTCCCAGTCACATTGTTCTACTGTCATAGATGTTGGCTAGATCGTGGTTTTCCTTGTTTTACTGCAGTCATTCCTACTTGATATAAATGAAGCTGTTGGCATTGGATTTCAATTGCATCATGTTTCTGACTGCAATATCTCTCTCCTATAACTTTGGTAGGAATAGGCTGCTGAGACAGAAATCCTTTTGCAGTATACACTATGTTGTTAGGGTCAAGATGAAGGGAATCAGCAGCAGGAGCAGCACAAAACAGTCAGACCCAAATGTGTTTTGCCTCTGTTGGTGCAGCCCAGGCTGATATTTTGCAAATGTGGAGTAATAAGGGGAAAACACCATCAAGTGTGGTATCCTGCCTCTGCATGTAATGTGATTACCAGCAATGAGTGAGGTAGAAGCAGCTGAAGGAACAAATCCAAAACTACCCTGAGACACCATGGCAACTGGCCCCTCGCAGGGACAGCAGGAAGCAGGGCTTGGCCATTTCAAAATACAGATTGCTTTGAATGACCTTCTGTCAGCTGAGTGCTGGCTGCTTGCTTAAAACCTGATGGTCACAAGGAAAATTAGATGATGTTCATTGCATAGTACAACATATGCTGTAAGCCTGAGCCTTTAGGAAACTGGAGAGAAAGAAAAGATTGTGGAAAATGCTTCAATATTTGGATATCACACGTATTTATGCAGCAGGATGGAGGTACTGTTTACAGATTATCCTTGGAGTGTAATTGCAAGAATGTAAGATCTTGGGAATCAGAAGTATGTCTCTGTTCTGCTAGAACAGTGAATATTGATAGTGCTGCATGTGTCTATGAAATTTAAAAGTGATTTTGTGTACACGTTTTGTTCACAGCAGGGATTTGAGTAGCATTTTCATGCCAGCTTCTACATTATTTCTCAAAAGGTTTTATAGCAGAGAACAATGCTTTTCAATATAGTCCAGATTCCACATCTGCTGCAGCTCGTATATACTGTGCTGAAAAAACGTCCCTGATGAGTTATATCCACTTAAAAATACTTTTTCAGAATAATACATGCTCTATTTCTTCTTGAAATTCACTCTGCAAAATGAACCACCTGGATCACGATGCCTCTTAAGGATATCTTTTTTTGTTTGTTTTCTTCTAGAATGGTTTATATATAACAATAACAGAATTTTACATTTTAAAAAAGAGGCTAAACCAGACCTGCAAATAAAAAATTTTAAGTTTGTTAGCTGGGGAAAGTAATGCAAATGATTATGTGTTTTCAGGTTGACCATGGAGATGCACCATCTGAAGCTAACAATGAACCTAGGCCAACACCAGCAGAAAATGGAGTAAATTGCACTGCCTCTCTTACACCGAAACCAGCAACTCAGGTTGTCCATAGCCAGCCAGCACCAGGTAAAAGGAGGAAACCAAACAAACCAAAAAACACAAACAAAAAACCACAAAGAAAACAGAAAAAGTCTCATGTTTTCAAAATAAATCGGGATAATATTTTTTCATACTTTTCAGAACAAAGGTTTTGAATTTGATTTGTTTTTATAAAATAGGTAGAAATTTCCCTACTACTTTCATATTCTGTTAGGGCCTTTCTTCTTCAAATATACAAATATCTTCTATTTAAGAGTTGCTTTTGTGGTGGAACTGAAGTTCATCACAAGCAAGAAAATTTACTGGGTTTTTTGTTGTTGTTGTTGCAAGTGTAGGAATCTCTTTATTTTTTTTTTTACAAATATGACTAATTTATACACATAGCTACATCTTATTCCACACACAAAAGTCTCAGATGCTTATATGTTTTGCATTGACATATGCTTGTTAAACCACAGTGTTTATAATTTTATGGCTGCAGTCTCCATAGACTTGATCTAACTGACTTCCAAGGAGCTGGATTCATCTTGTGTACAGAATTTTTGCACTGACATCATAATATAGGGCAGTTGTACTAATCACCAGCCTAATACCCCTTAAATGACTCATGTGAGTGGTACCAGTGAGTTCAGTAACATCCTCCTCACCAGTAAAACAACAAAGCTGAGGTGGGTTTTCAGAAGGTTACCTCTTTGTGTTGGTTCCCAGGATTGGTGGTGTTTTCCATGCTGCTACTCTTCTGCTCAAGAGATGTGTTTTCTCAGATGATTAATAAATGCCCACTGTGTCACAATAATGGCTGTTGTTTTGAAACAACTAGAATTAGTCATCTCTTTTACCTCTAGGTTCGGTGAAAGCACCTGCAAAGACAGAAGATCTTATTCAGAGTGTCCTCACAGGTAATAAATACACAGTTTATGCTGCATGAGGGATGCACTCACTTGTTTGTGAGGAGAAGCATGCTTTTTATGAACTAGGCCATGTGGCTTAGACATTTCTTTGAATGATTAGAACTGCAGTAACTCACAGAAAATATACAGACGATGTTTTCTCCCTCAGCTTTGAAGCTGTCAAATGTTTGAGTACATTTCATGAGATCACTATTGGGTGCCAATAGGGAATTTTTTAAAAATACCCCATTGTTGTGATTTCACAAGCATGTTACCATCTAATGCAGACAAAAGGCCAGCATTATTATGAGATTTAGAAGCTAAATTTGCTCTGAATATTGCAGACAGTAGTGAAACTGTTTTATCTTCATTAGCCTTGCAGTGCTCCCATTGCTCCCACAAAACTGAAATTACCATTATATTAAGCAAGCTGACTTGTTGGTTAGATAGTGTCCTACTGTTCTATTGGGAGTCCTGTCCTCCAGAGTGGGAGGGGGTCTTCAGTCTGGTTTTTCCAGAGCTGTGACCCCAGATCATGCAAGTCATCATTTCTTTCAGTGCTGGTTTGTTGTTTGGGTTTTTTTTTTTTTAATTGCTGATTTGGGATGAGCTCCTGCAAGCTAACAGACACTGAGCTCGAGCTGTGATCTGGGTTCACAGAGCAGGACATCCTTCATAGCTGCTGCTGGAGTGAGAGCACTGGAGCACAGTTCTCAGCATTTAGCTGCTGATCCTTTGCTGGACTGACAGCCAGGTGGCCATGACTCCTCTGGTGCAGGAGACTTCACTTCTTCAAGTCCAGACTTTCTCCAGAAGTCTCTGCTGATGTGCCATGATGATACTGGGACAGAGGCCTCCAGCCAGTGCTGATGTCAAGGCAGGAAGCTGAAGTGCTGTTTGTGAAGCAGGTTTAGGCATCAGAATGTTTTGTAGCCCATCCAGAAAGAAGGGAGACTTGAAGTGTTGGTACAAGTACAAAAAAGATCTGTGGTGGTACCTATGTAAGATCCTGTTTTCACATGTTGGGCCGATGGGAATCTTTTGCACCTGAAAGGTGTTGAGGAATGAAATTACATGGTTTTTATTTTGCTACACATCTTGTGTTCTAAATTTTCATCTCACTTCTTAGTCTCATATCAACTAAATTTGCCACAGTATTTTCAATCTGGTTAGGTTATTACCAGAGAAGTCAACTCAGTTTAAGGTAGCACATTTCACCTACCTGCAGTAAACAACCCTGCTTTGTTCATTCCTGCTAATGACAGTTCCTGGGCTCCCTGATTGAAATCAGGCATTATTAGAAAACTGAAGTGGTTTTTGTTGTTATCATTGTAGAAGTGGAAGCACAGACTATTGAGGAGCTAAAACAACAGAAGTCTTTTGTTAAGCTCCAGAAGAAGCACTACAAGGAAATGAAGGACCTTGTAAAGAGGCACCACAAGAAAACCACCGACCTTATCAAAGAGCACACTGCAAAGTACAATGAAATCCAGAATGACTACCTGAGACGGAGAGCAGTCTTAGAAAAAACAGCAAAAAGAGACAGTAAGAAGAGGTATGTTGGATGTAGCTTTCCTGTCCTTCATTTGGGAGGTCTTTACTCAAGTCTTCTGTTATAGCAGACAATTAATACAGAGGTGAGATTAGAGCACAGAAAGATTCCTAGGTGAAATGTTCAGGGACCAGACTGCAGCCTCAAAGAACTCAAACCTCTCTGGATAAAGTGTTTTACTTTCCTCCTCAGGTCAACTGCAGCACTTTTTAACAGAGCACCCCATCTTATTCCATGCTGACCTCCTTTAGGAGAAGGAGTATCAGTTACATGGAAACTTCTGCCCCATGCTTAATAATATAACTTTATAATGTAGCTTCTTTTTCTAACAAGGAGAAGTTTTTGCAGCCAGCACACATGGTCATCCTGCCCATATTAAGCAGTCGATTTACTCTGGGCCACCACCATGTGCTGTCTGGTGATAGAGACCCAGGTGTCAAAACAGGAACAAAACCTAGTCCTCTTTTATGCTTTTTATGGGTACAACTGATATTCTGAAATTGGGGATGAAGACCATTGTCTTCAAGTTAGAGCCCTGGAAAAAGCTCATGCTAGAGTAGAAGGCATCAGATATATAATTAGGTGAAAGAAACTCCTAAAAGTTATTAAGATCTGACTAGTGTTTAAATTAGGATTGATCCAGGCTGCTTGGGGATCCTGGCATGACTGCTTGGCTTTGCCTTGGCACACACACCCCTTCTGTGCTATGTCTCCTTCCAAGTCTTGCATTGCCCTGTCACTTGTGTGTGCTGATAGAATTCTTATATTATTTGTTTAGGTAATAATAAAAAAGAAGGGTTGTATTTATCATTATTGTTTTGAAATGCAAAGACTGTTAGGACTTATTAATCTTTCCACAATTATTGTCTTGTTCATATGATAAGGAACTATATGTTATTAAAGATCTTAACTCCTGGCAAAACATGTACACACAGAGGTACCATCAGTGTCTGATACTCTTGCAATTGAATTTTTATTTTTCCTAGTAGTGCAGCGTTCTCATTTTAACATAATTTATTTCTTAAAGTAATTAGGAAAGCACAGAAGTCCTTTAAATTTACCTAAAACTGATACAGCTACAGTTCTTAACTCCGAAAACACTGAGTGAACATTAAAAAGATTACTTGATATTTTTTGGTAGGAGACCATCAGAAAAAAAACCTGCAAGCTCTGGCTGCCAACCTTGTTGATAGTACCTCTAAATGTAAGTGGCTGGGATTCAGGCCATAACTTGTCCCTAGGAAGGAGCTTATTCATTTCTGCTTGCCTGATGACAGAATGTCATTGGGCTTAATAAGAGCTTAACACATAATTTATCTATGTTCAGCTGGCCTTAACTCTTGCCAGTTTTCAGGCTTCCGGGCTCAACGCTTGAGTTTAACAAACTCCCTTAATTACTAGTTGTCAACTGCACACACAGTGATATTTTATCTGATATATTTTCCATCATCAATGTGTGTGATAGATAGTGGCAGACAAAACAATGTCATGTTTCTTGCTTTTTCTCTAGCATATTCTATTAAAATTTAAGCAGAAAATCAAACTGAATAAATAAAATGACTCATTTATCTTTCAGCAAAAAGGATTTTGTTTTTTTTTTTATTTTGTTATGATCTGACCATAAATCATTCATGATATCAGGCAATAAAACCCTGCAGTCTATTAGGCGGAGCTGTCATGATGATTTTAGAGATGTGAAGTTTTATGTGCAGATATGGAGAAGTCTGAAGGTTAAAAAATCTGAAGCTGAATTTGAAAAAGGCAGGAATATATTTTTAGGGCTTTTCAAACTTGAAAGTACATATTATCTCAAGCAGCAGACTTCTAATAGAATTACTGCATCTCAACAAAAATGGTGATTTTGACCATTTTAAATTGTAACTGAAGCTATTTGCCTGTAACTGCAAAGTATAAATCACTGCTTCCTCAGGAGTCCCTGCATCAGGTTGCCATAAAAATGTGCTGTCCCTGGTCAGAATCAATCCATGTTTCACACTCTTGTCTAAAATTGGGCCAAGATTCAGTAAAGTCATTGTCTATAGGAAGTTTGAAGTATTTATACACGTGCACGAGAGTTTTGCTCTGAACTTTTATGATCATGCCCTTTAAAAGACAGTCTTAGTAGTTTAGCCAGTGTTTAGAAATAGGCCTTATTTCTTTTTCCCCCAAATACAGGAGAAACATCAGCTTTAAAATGTACAGTGTAATGGTATAATATGCTGACTTTAATATTCATTAGTGCTGTCTTCTGGCTCTGTATTTAAATTATCCTCTCCTATCACACTGACACCACTTAAGCTCTTAGCAGAATATTCAAATACAATAAAAATAAAAGAAATAGAAAGAGGCTACCTTGGGGTTGGTGTCCTCAGATGGATGAAAGCAGCTTCACGTTATTTCAGTTGAAGTAATTCTAAATTGGCAGCAGCTGCAAACTTGACCTGGGAGAGAGAAGAGAGGCAGCAAGTGTTGCAAGTTCTCTGCATTGTAATCTCTGCAAATTTTTGAGTAGCAAACTTGTTTTTCCCTCAGTGTCAGCCCTCTCTGTTCAAGGTTTGCTGTTTTGTCCATCTCAGGCACTGTTCTGAGGTTTCCCAGGCAACTGATTTAACACCCGAGTACAGCAGTAAACACAGCAGCAGAGCAGTGACATAACATAATGTTATTATTATTATTTTTCTTGGGTTTGGTTTAGTGCTGGCCTGAGAACGATAGCTCTTTTGTTTATTTTTTCCTTTGAGCAGTTTAGTGTCATCATGTCTCTTTTCACAATTATATCCATCCTTCTTTCTGTCTTAAGGAAGAAAATACCCACCAAACTGTTCCTCAGTGTTGCTTTTTAGCTTCCTTATTGTATTTTTCCTTTGTTCTGATGTGCTGCCTTTCTGAGCTTTGCCCCCCACTTGGGGTGTTAACTTCCCTCCTAAAGCCAGCAGTCCATGGAGTGCTTTCCTCTGCATGTGCTATGCATGGCATTTCCTGAAGGGGGTAGAAAACACCAAATAAAGGGATATTTTAAGCATTTTATAAATGCAGATGTAAAGTTATGCTCTTAAATTTTTTGCTAAGTGCACACAAAGATTACTTAGTTTTCAAAATACTCAGCATTCACCATTTCTGCTGAGGACTGTGCAGCTTTGAAGTTCAAGTGACATGTCTGGAAGTGGATAAACAAGTTCCATGAGCATCTGTTTATGGGAAATCTTGGCAGTTGTGTTTATAGCTTGTTTATATTAAGTCCAGCTCACACTACCACGATGAGTTAGTAAACTGAAGTTCAAAAGCAACAGCCATCCCATTAATAAACTGTTAATGTCATTTTTTTCCTAAGAGATGAAATTATCAGACTTGATAGAGCTAAAATCATCTTCTGATGTGTGTGTACCTGTCTTTGCAGATCTGAAACGGGCAGTCCAGACCACAGTTCTTCAACTATTGAACAGGAATTAGCTGCACTCGACTCTGAGATGACCCAGAAGCTGGTCGAGCTGAAGGAGAAGCAACAGCAGCAGCTGCTGAATCTCCGGCAGGAGCAATATTACAGTGAAAAGTACCAGAAACGAGAGCACATTAAGCTGGTACGTTTGTTATGTTGTCTGCTTTTCTTTAGCAATCTCAGGGTGAGTAACAAAAGCAGTGTGACATTATAAAGTGGGGCTTGCTCCTACTTGGAGGCCATTTCAGAGCTTGATTTCCCCGTGCTGCAACTTCAAGGGGTTGTTGTGTCACTTTGTCACTAACACTTCTAACAGCTTGGAGGACTTTGGATGGAAAGCAGAAAGGCAACAGGATTGTTACTACTGCTCATACAGAGTCCTCATCTCCAGTTACGTAAGTCCCAGCTTTTGGATGATGTTCCTGTTCTGTTCTGCCACTTTTTTAAACGTACAACACTCAAGGAGGCAAGATTAGTTGGAAAACAAATTGAAATGCTATGAAAATAAATAAATGAAAATAGATTCAAACATTCCCCAAGGCGCAGAGTTGTGCCAAACAGTGTTCCTGTTGTAGACGAGTGCTTTGAGGGGGTGCAGGATGTCATCTGTATATGGTGAAAAAATATTTTGTGTCCCTCAGCCTAAGCCAGCTTGTGTTTTTACAGCTGGAGTTTGGCTGACAACTACAGCAGGATCATGGGCCCTCTGAGCTGAACTAGAGGAGCTTGGGCAGATGGCAGCTGATGCTGATGGATATTCTCAGGCAGAAAACATTTTTAAAGGGTGTTATGGGAGTGCAAACTGTTTCTCAACTCCAGACAATCCTATCTCACAATTTTTTTTCTATTACATGATGTTTTGCCTCATTACTGTTGGGTGAAGGGATTTGTCTGCTCTGCCCTGCCATCCTCAAAGAGCAGGTCAGAGGAGTGATACATGTGGATATTGCTCAGGAAGGCTTTTCACAAATTCATTCCCATGGATCACAGCACAGAGCTGCAGTTCACTGCAGTTCATTTCAAAATGGGAAATGGCATCTCTCAAAGCAAAGTTACATTTTCACTTTTAGCCACTTAGGTAGTGTCAGGGTAAATTCATTTTTTAGCACAGAACCTTCAGACAGTTTTCCCTCTGAGCAGTGCAGGAGTTAATATTCCAATTAAAATCTGCCTTGCTGCTGAGAGATTCTTTCTGAAGTCTTTCTTTTAGAGGATATCCTATTGTCTGTATCTTTCTGCTTTTATCTAAGGAATGAAAAGCTAGATCAGACTCGCTAGGCATCATTATACATTTTTTGGCTCATCATCCTGAGAGGATTATTTTACAGAATCAGACTTACACTAGAGGGGGTGATTAGATCAAATTGGTCCCATTTCCCACTTTAATTCACATGCACTGAACTTTCACACAAGCCCTGTTTGTGTGCCCTCTCCCATCAGCATCCCCACCACAAGCATGCTTTTTGTTTGCAGTTTCAGCAGAAATGAGGTTGGACTCAACACAGCACAGAAGATTTCAAACCAATGACTCAGATTATTTGAATCCATGATTCTGCCATCAAAATGTAGGCTCTGCTTATCCTCACTTAGCTTTCTTTGCTCTCATGCATGCATTTTCAATATCCACCTGACCACTCTGAAATCCGAGCTGTTCCATGTACTAATGCTCAGTGCAAGAGGAATGTTTTCAGCACTCCAGAAAACCTTGAATATTCAGGGGCTCAGGAATCCATTTGGTAATTGATACTGTGTAAATTTGGTTTGTGACCATCTATGAATTACCACAGGCGTTTTAATTCCTAGCAAAGGTAAAATTGCAAAATATATTTTGGTTTTACATTTACTATTCTGAAACTAAATCACCTTGACATACAGAGAAGTAGTTTCTGTATGAGTGGGACATGCACAAGTCTGGCTGAACCCCACAAGTTACGGATGCAATTACACTGATAAGGATGTTTACTTTTGATCCTTGGTAATTAATCAGGGAATGGTGTAACACTTTCGTGTCTACTACAGACTTTTGAGGAAACTTAGATGCATGTATGATGGTTACCTGAAAATACCTATTTTTGTTTCTTAAATTTACTTTTTTAGCTTATTCAGAAGTTGACAGATGTAGCAGAGGAGTGTCAAAACAGCCAGCTAAAGAAACTGAAAGAAACATGTGAAAAGTAAGGTGCTCTTCCCCTTACAATTCATTACTACTCTATGTGATTCTTGCTTAGATACATTTTGAACTGGCTATTTTTTATGCTTTAGAGAAAAGAAAGAATTAAAGAAGAAAATGGACAAGAAGAGGCAGGAGAAGATCACAGAAGCAAAGTCCAAGGATAAAAATCAAATGGAAGAGTAAGTATATCCTGAAATCCCTATCCTTACATGTTATGAGGAGACAAGAGTTTTCCCAGCTGGAAAATCACCCCTAAATACAAGGCAGCTTTTAGTCAGCCTGCAATACCTCAGCAGAGCAGCGGAGTCCGTCTTACTTCCCCTGATACTAATTTAATTTCCTGGGACTAATGTAATCTCCTGTTCTGTGAGCACTGAGAGCCGGGGTCAGCTGCATAGGTGCTGGTGTGTGGGGTGGGGACGTGCCTGTGAGTGGCACGACAGTGATTCACCAGGGCTCTCTTAATCCAGACACTCGTCCTCCCAGTATGAACTGACTCGGTGGCTTCAGTTCCTGCAGGGTCTGATTTCACCTTAACTTAGGTTTGTATTTGTGAGTTATCTTTTCTTCTTAACTCTGTTAAAGCTGCTCTCCAGAGGAAATAGCAGCAACACATTGGAAGGTTTGCTGTACTTCGGTCCCCTCAGGTGCTGTGCTACTGGTTCTCCTCCAGTGACAGCTTGATGCAGCCACTTTGGGTGGCAGGGAGAGGAGAGCTGAGCTCTGAGGGTGCCGTTTCTGTGAGCAGGGACAGGAATATTAATTTCATTTATGCACCACCAGACAATACAAACTGTAGTTGTACAAGTTGATTATATTCTTCCCAAGGGCACAGGATCTAGGTTTGTTTGTCCTCCTCCGTTTGTTTTGGCAAGCAGCTCAAAAAGAAAATGGAGCATTTTAATCTCACACTGTTTGCTTGGATATTTTTGTTACCAGGCTTTATTTTAGTAACATTTAAGGACAGTTGAAAATACAGGAGGAACAGAAAAAAAGAGAAGTCTAGAATATCTGAGTTTAGTAAGTAACAAAGACAAAACTATGTTTGGTTTTCTACAGGTAAAAAGGTTTATACGAGTTTTGGAGCCTCTCAACATAGAATCTGTGCATTTGCTTACACTGAAAGAAAGTCACACACACAATGAACTGCATCAGATAATTTAAGAATCTATATTATAGAATTTTAATAAACATCCTAGAAAAAAAGATAGTAAAATGAGAATAATTGATTATGAAAAAAAGGGAGAAATACTTAATATAGTTAGAGCTGCTTAGAGGGCATGGAAGTCATATTAGAAGAACGTATTTAGACATTATGAAAATACCATAGCAGTAAAAATCAATTTCAGTAGGAAATGATTTGCTGAGAGGTTAATGAGATGCTAGTGAGAAAAGCTCAGAAACAGACAAGTAGAAAATCTGTTTTCCTTTAATTTTTTTTTCTCAGTTTTCCTTTGCCAGGCTTTTCAAAGAGTCCTTGGGAAGGGTGAGATGGGAACTCCATGGAAACTCAGCACTCCTCTGTCAAGAGGAGAGGCTTTGTCCTCACTCTTGCAGTAGGACAGAGAGTAGCAAGACCTTCTGGTGGATCCCATTAGAGTAATCAGGGCTAGGATGTTGTTTACTTAAAGCTTTTACTCAAAATTCAGAAAGAATATTACATAGATATAATACATTGTAATAATACATTGTAATAATTGTTCTTACTTAATTTTTCTAATTCCTGCATGCACCCAGGGCTTGTGCAGGTACTTAAAACCATCAGATTTTAGTGCCACCAGAACAGCAATTTACTGTTCTTGACTTGGGCCATTAGGTTTTAGAGTACTGTCCTGAATCTGGTCAAATCAGGTATCCACAAATGGTTATTTTATGTGTGTTTATCCCTTTGGGGGAATCTCATCTTCTGCCTTTGACCAATGGTTACCTAGTAACTATCTCACAGAGACACTTAAAAGTTCAAGTATTCCCTCCACGTTCAGCTTTACGTAGCACAGCTGGGGACCGAAGTCAGGTCTGCCCTGCTCTTTGGGGGAACTGCCATTGCCAATGAGATGTGAAGCCGTGGAGATGTGGTGCTGAGGGACATGGTTTAGTGGTGTCCTGGTAGTGCTGGGGGAACGGTTGGACTCAATAATCTTAAATTCTCTTCCAGCCACAATGATTCTATGATTCTATGTCACCAGCAGTATCTGCTTGCCGACAGAGACTATTTCTCTACTCTGTAACGTGCCACAATGTGGCAGTGTGCATCTACTGATGATAGTGAGCTCTCCTAGACTGACTTTTGGGCCTTAAGGAACACCACCATCGCCCTGAAGACGTGGCAGAACCCTGTGAGAAAAGCCTGCTGTGAAAGAGCAGGGGGTTCATTGTGGTAGGTCATGGGGCAACCTGAGACCTTCATACAATAAAGATGCAGCCTGTTATGAAAGGCACATTCAGGAGATGGATAAAAGTTAAGCAGGCAGATCCCTGCCTTCAGAACATAGCCTTCCTTTTTTTGTAAGGAGTTGTGGGGGCTTAAGATATGTTGGTGTGATCTCATTGACTACAATAACTTGTTGATTGCTTCTCCCCAGGGAGAAGACTGAAATGATTCGATCGTATATCCAGGAGGTGGTGCAATACATAAAGCGGGTATGTTAGTTTAGTTTTCTTTTGGGGGGGGATAAAATGTCAACTTTCATTTTTTATGTCATATTAAACTGCAGATTTTATCTTTATAACCTTTGTTATAGAGGTTCTGCAAGTGCTGTTTTTTAACAGCTGCAATTTAGACCTCTCTTCACATGCCAGTTAAAAGAAAACTGGAATTTCAGACAGATCTTCATTATTTGTTAGTCAGTATTTAAGGGATAGTGCTGAGAGGGACAGATTTTTAATACACTTATGATTTCATCTTTGAATATCCTGTGTTTCTTCATGGAAAAATGTACCAATTTTTTTAATTGGCTTGCTGTCTCATGAATGCAAAGATTGCTTAAGAAACTCTGAAACTTAATAAACATTTAATTGCACAGTGTATTTTAAATTTAATTACATTTGTACAGTTATGGAAATGCAAAAGACATTCAATGAGCTCAGTAAGTCAAAGAATTTCATTACAGGTGTTAGCCTCTCTGAAGCTATAGGTGGTTTACACTGGGCTGAAAGTGTTTTGATGTGTGACAGCACTAGGAAACATGTGCCACTATTGAATTTTCTCTTCATTTCAGTGCAGAGATAGTTCAGTTCAAAAATTGGCCCATTTTTGCTCACAGAGGTCTTGGTTCAGGAAGCAACCTAAAGAATTAACAAATTAAGTATGTTTAATTCCTGTTGCAGTCAGACACATGTCCGAGTGCTTTATTAAATCAGGCCCAAAATTACCAGCATGTTCATTTAGGACTCTAGGATGCAAATCCTCTCCTTCTGGGAGCAGGGTCCACCTTGCACAGCTTGTACAATAAAAGCTAAAGCAAAATAATGTGATTTTAAAATATGTGTTATGCTTTCAATACCATTAGAAGTCTACAATAAGTCCTTTAGACATTTCTGATTCTAAATCCCATGTGTGAAATCTGAGATACGTTGTCCACACAACTGTTAGAGCAGTTGTGCTCAGGGATGCTTGGAACACTGGTGTGTGAGTTTATACTAGAATTATTTATATTTTTGATGATAACTTTTTAGTTTTGATGGATGAAATATCTGGGGAAGAGGTGGGAAAGTGAGGATGTGCAATCTCTGAAAAAAGATTCTCTGCTATTTTCTTCCAGCTAGAAGATGCTCAGAGTAAAAGACAGGAGAAACTTGTAGAAAAACACAAGGAGATTCGGCAGCAAATACTGGATGAAAAGCCCAAGGTAAAGGGTTTTTGAACATATGTTATACTGCTAAAAAGTGTCCTTCAGGAAAGAAGGTGTTCTTACAGCAGGTAGGCTGATGTTTCTACAGGAGAAAGTCCATTCATAGTATCAAAGCCATTGTCTCTAATATTGAGGGTGAAAAAACAGTCAAGTAGCAGCCTAATATGGAGCACCACTTCAAGTCCAGATCTCATATAATGGGGTTTATTTTTCAGTACTCATTGTTAAAAAGCTTTCAGTGTAAAAGGTGCTTGTGACCAGCAGAGTGAGCCCTTTGCTCTGTTGTGCTTTAGCAGCACAAAACCAAAACACAGTTTACATTGAAAAGAACAAGAGATATCTTTTTAGCATGCTTGCTGCAGATCTCTGTGACAATTGATGTGGGTATATTTTTGTGGAAAACAATGAGTGTTTTCATAATAATAACATTTAATGTCCTACACTGCTTGTTGGGTTTCCTTGATTTGATTTTGTGCACTGCATCTACATGTAATATTCTGAAATACAGTTTTTGATCGTAAGGATTGTGGGCTGACTCTTGCTCCTAGTGAAGCTGGTGGTAGTTTTGCCACCGACTTCAGTGGAGAAGGTTGAGAGTCCTCCACTTGTACATCATTTTCCTGTAGGAGGATCTCTAGGTAATGATATAATCCAACTTCTGTACAGAGGGGGAGACTTGTTTTCAGCAGAGTTCATATCCAAGTAGGATTCTTCACAGCTCATTGTGTCATGTCTGCTTTCATTTTTTCTGCACTTGCTCAATTGTGTGTTCTAGGCTTTACTTCTCATTTCTCGTCTGTGTCCACAGTCCTGATGTCTCTTTGCTTGTCTTACAGCTTGAGTTCTAGCATTGGGTGTGAGCTAATCAGTGTTGTCATGTCATTTCTGTGAACTCTCCAGAGAATAAAGTAGCCTGAGGTCTGAATAGGTAGAAGTTTACAATAGTTTGGAAAAATAAAAATGTTTGCCCTTCTGATTTTCTACTCATCTTTTTAAAAATCATGTTTACAAGTAAGCTGGAACTTTTTGATGTCGTGGATGTAAAGACTGTACATAATATTATGATTTAGATTTGGTGCTGTAGGATCATGAGCTTCTCAGGGATGTGAACTAAAAAGACTGGAATTTAAATGCTGGAATTTTAAATTTCAAAAAGTAGTCTTCTAGTACTTGTAACATTGGCTTTTCACAAATTCTGTGTCTTGTGTCCTTTCTTCTTTTTCATTGATTTCTTTTTTAATGTATCGGTTTACTGATAAATAGCATAAAGCACTGAAAATTTGTCACTAAGGGCTTGGCTTGCATTTTGAAAGGTTGTGCTGGACTGGACACGTTTGACTCTTCCATCAGCTGTGCATGTGCCAAGGGTTAGGTCATGGCACAGAGCAGCTCCAGATCCCTTGTCTTCCCCTGCATCTGGCCACCAGTTAAAGCTCTGTGGTAATCAATGCTCCTCACTCCCTGCTCTGAGTTTCTCCTGAGAAAACCCTCTGCAGTGATGTGCCTCACAGGGCCTGGCTCCAGGTTGTTTTTTTATCTTTCCCATATACTGAAACGGGCAGACTTTGCTAAATTTATGATGGTATGTGCTTCTTGCTGGCATGAGAGGATTTAGGCAAAATGTAATTACTCATTTTATTAAGTCTTTTTTTTTTATGTTTTGCTTCATGGTCATATTTCATGGTCATATTTGGTTCCTTAGTGGCAGAGCGTGTGATATAAAATAGATCAAATGATTTCCCAGCTGAGAAGGACCAATGTATTTTATACAACCAGCAGCCTTTCTAAGGGCAGCTTTTTCAACAGCACCAGTCTCTGGTGTTTCAGTGCTCAAACGCCCACTAAAATTTATGCTGGCTCTGTTAAAAGGGTTTTCTGGCAATATCAACTCAACCCCTAAACCAAAGATTTTAATATATTAAAGAAGGAAAGAATTTTTAGTATTCTCACCAGTAATTCCACTGGAGACAGATTTGCCCTCATCAATCACTGTCATTTGGTTCTTTATTACAGCCTCACAGTTTGTTGTGTTATGACTCTGTGCACAGAGCTCTTTCCCAGCCAGCAGGAATCTCCTTTCACGGGGTGTTGCCAACAGGCTGCCACAGCAGTGGGGTCTGGGTTGGGTTGGTTTTTTAAAGAAGGAGTTCTCAGCTTCCTCTGTTGCTGTGTGTGGAAGTCACCCCAAGAACATTCGCCTTAAAGTGCTGACATATTAGACAACAGCTTTTAGAAACTGTGCAAACTGGATGCAAATTAATTTCCCTGTACTGGAGGCAGAGGGAATGCTTTCTGTTTAAAATACCATGTGTTTAGATGGAAGTACTTAACTCAGGACTTACACCCTTAAACTCTGCCTCTTCCTCATATATATCATTTCTTTTGAATGTTTGGATGCAAGACTGTTTTGCAGCTTTCATTTGCAGGGCTATTGTATAACCAAAAAGCTTTTTTTTCTCTTACACAAGAGTTGGAGATTTTACTTCCTGGACTGATACTTTTAAGACAAAAGGTTGTAAATAGTTCTTCAGCTTCTTGTGGTCCTGCTGAAGTCAGTGCAGGCTTCAATGAGCCAAAAATATTGTACAGTGTCTGTGGAAGTACTGAGGATATCTTTATGACAAACTAATCTTTGGTGCTGTAGGTACCAGAACTTGAGTATCATCATCAAATCTATGTGTGTGAGCATGGAAACAGGCCAGCCACTCCCCAAACATGTTTGGAAAAGGAGGCTACCACCTAATTAAGGAGTCAAATACTGACTGACTCTAGGTCAAAAAATCTCTAATGTGCCATTGTAGTGAAAGCACAGTGGAAACTAAAGTTCAAATGTTCTTTTTCCTCAGGCCATCATTACCAAGCAAGGCCATGTGTAGTTTCTTTTCTCTCAGTGATTTTTTTCCTTACATTATCTACTGTCAGCTTTATTAGCAGCAGCAGCTTGTAATTTTTTTTCTCCCCTGTTCTAATTCTTTGTCTTTTCCTCTTAGTCATTGATACACATTAAGCTTGTCCTGTCCTTATCTTCTTCCCCTTGGGCATCTCTTCTGCTGCATGCTGTGGAGGCTGCTGTAGAAAGACAGCTCTTTAACGTACAGAATTCAGTTCTGCGATGTATTGCTGTGGGTTATTTTAGATTCTCCACTACAGTGTTTCTGGCACTTGTTGTCGAAGCACAGAGGAGAGTGTATCAAGAATGGGCAGGGTCATTGCATCTCAATTTCTTTGTCCTTGACAGCTTGTGCATCAAATTAAGCATAAATCAAGTGCATTTCCTTCCCCCCAACCTTGCCTCCAATTCTATTGTAATTACAAAAATCAATACACGTGAGACATGACAAGGAATTAATTATTTTTCTGAGAATCGACTGAGTTACAGTAAATAGATCCAGTCCTCCTCTAATTGAAATCAATGAGACTTTTGTTAATCGTGCTCAGGGGTCAGAGTTACACTTAAATCTCAGTGTAATAGCCAAGACTCCTGCACCCTTGTAGTCAGCTCCTGCTCCCAGCCAAGTTAACTGAACTCTTTTGGCTTTGGTGGACCAAATTCATGCAGCCCCAGCAGTCAAGGAAGATGTAGCTCCTGTGGTTCCTCATTTTGTAGCCCATGTTCATGTTTCTGCTCACATCCACTCTACTGTTCACCAGCCCAGCTTAGCCAAGGCCTGCCAGATGGTTTGTGCTCCTGTAGAGAGGTGGAAAATGCTGAGGGCTTTATCTGTGGGAAAAGGTCCAGCAGATCTACAGAGGCACCATAACCTGTGCAAACTTTCTTCTAAATGCTGCATCTCTGTGGTCTTTCAGATGGATGAAGAGAATATGGCCTTATGGTATAAAATTTCCTTTTCTCCTCAAAGAGTATAGTGAAAGCAGTTTTTTAAACTTATAAATCAGTTCCTGATAATGGAAAATAGAAGCATCTGATGCATACTGACTCACTCCCAAAGAACTTACATTTATTATCTCCCCATTTGACATGTCTTATTAATTGCACCCGAGGGGAGTCGACACTTCTACATCCAATCAATAATTAATATGAGCACTCCACCTGAAAAATTTATGGGGATATAAAATGATACATATTCAAGTTATGTATCCAGATCCTTCACAGCAGTAAGCCTCTCATAGCTCCAGTCTTCTTTCCATTACGTACGGCTGGAAAGGACCTCCAAGGTCTTTCTTCTTGGGGTTAGCTGCTTTTGCAATCCCATATCACATGAGCCTTAAACAGTGCTGGGCAATGACTCCTTCCTTTGAGTGTCATTTAAATGAAGATATTAGAAAACCCAGTGAAGGATTTCATAGATTTCAGATTGATGCTTTCTGATTTCTTCAAATATCTAGAAACACACTGATCTTTGTGAAGGTTACATGTGCTTTAGGTAAAACTTTGTGGTCATCTTCATGCAGATATTGTCATTGAGTTAAATGGGGCTGCTCCTGACAAGAGGGTCAGAGGTATCACCACTCTCACTTTAGAAAGAGTCAAATACAGCAAATGCATTTTACAGCACTTTTAGATTTATTTCAGTTAACCTCAGAGCCACTCGATTAGCTCATCGGGAAGAGAGCAGCTCTTAGGAACTTTGATGACTATTCCAGTGTCATTTCAGCTCGCTGCATAATTCACAACAACAATGCAGTGTCCACCACAATCCTTTTTTATCCTTTACACCTCTGTAGGAAGCCAAGCTGTCCTTTGGGCTAGCTGCAGTTAATTCAAACACTTCCAGATGCATTCCAGTTCAACCACAGGCAACTCGTCAAGAATTTGGGGGAAGGAGTTTGGAGGGAAAGGTTATTTCAGTTTATTGAGTTTCATGGCACTTTGCATTGCATGGATTTGGATTGAAGGGGGGGAAGCTGCCCTCCTAAAGTCATATTCAGACTAATTGCAAAAAGACATGAAAAAAATGACTTGGTAGCTAGTGTAACATTTGAAAAGTTCTTTTATTTTCTCCCTCTTTAGGTAAAAAAATATTTCTTTTGTTAGTTCATTCAATTTAAACATTTCCAAAGTTCAAAAAGAAATCTCTCTTGAATCTGTGGCTGCTAAACTATAAAATGACTTATGGCATTATCTGCCAAAAAAGAAGAGAATTAAGAGGATTGCAATAATTTACTGTTTGTTTTACTGCTCAGCTTTGGGTTTTGGTGCTTGTATATTCATCAGAGGGGAATAATAAAATGCTTCTCCACCTCATTAAATGGGCAACAGCATGGAGAAACAAATGGAATTTTCTTAGCCTCAGTGAACAACAAATATTTAAAAGGAATATTTAACAAAAGAAAAATAAAATTTTAGACTGATATTTCCAGATCTCCCTGTGATTTGATCTGGCATCTTCTCACTTCTGGCCCAGAGCTGGCATTTAAATTGAAGGATGCAGTTTTGATGGACTAGTCACTGGAGGATCTTGGCACTTTGCTCAGCACCTCTCGGCATCAAGTCCTAAGTGACAATCAGCCTAATTAGCTAATAAACTTTGAGTAGCTTCAGCCCTGATGCTTCTTTAAATGTTTTATTAGTGCCATTGCTAAGAAGTCCCCAGTTGCAGAGCATTTTGGGGGAAACCAGGGTTGTCTCTTTTTTTCTGTTTCTCCCAGTGGATAAACACTGCAGAATGCACTTTCAGCTTGTAAGTTGAGAAGTAAATAATCTCATTTCACTCGTTAAAATGAAACGGGCTGACCTTTATCCTATGCCAGTTTTACCAGTAAAACTCCCTGAAGTTCTGTGAAGCCACTAGCTCAGCACTGGGCCTGAGATTAAAAGACTTCAGTCCAAATGACAGGATGCTCAAAGAATTATTGTCAATTAAGACCTTGCTTGCCTGTTTACATTTTTTTTTTCACAAATGAACATTTCAAATGATTATTTTTCCAGCAGAATAAATATTGCAATATTACAGTGAGAAATGGATATCAGGTCATGAAAGATACATCTAACTATTTGAGGTGATATTTATTGTGTTAATTAAATGTCTTCCAGTGTTGATCCTGCACGTACACATATGTCTTGGGAACACTGGCTTTCAAATCAGCAGCATCACATTTCCAGTGTGAATATGCAAAATGCTTTTAAAAATTATCTTAATGAATTCTGACGTTGTTTCCCATAAATAAAAATGTCACAAACTCTTTGTAGGAAAAATGTAAACGTAAAGAACTCTTTTTTCATGAATGAGACATGATGAAAAATACTAGAAATTTAGATTGGAGTTTATTGGTAGAGGGTGATAATTTTATTACGTGGATCTTTTTACTGGAAGGCAGAGAAATTTTTAGGTTTGGGATGGAGCTGCAAAAAAAATGGAAAATAAATTATTTGAAAGGGCAAACTTTTTTTTCCAGTTTTGTACTAGCATAAATCAAAAGGAACACTATGAAGTTAGCAGAGTCGCTGGTGATTTAAACTGATATTAGTGAAGGCAAGAGTATGATCCATAATGGAGGTCATGTGGCAGACAGATTTGATTTGTGAAGGTTAGTGAGATTTTCCTAGATAACATGCTAATAAATAAGAATTGTGAAGGGTTTTTGTTAAGAAAAGTGATTTTAGAATCCAGCTACCATCTGTGGGCAAAAGGCTTTGCAGAAATTTTTATAATTTTTTTTTTTAAAGAAAAAAGGAGCCTCACTGAGTTTTCTCTTCTAATTCACACAAGTGAATCTGTTGCTTATTTTACCCATCTCAGATCAGCACATGGCTCATGTCTCAGTGCACTGTGGTTAATTATTTAATTAGCTTTCCTGATACATATAAGAAAGATAAAATCCAAATCAGAGCTGTGTTCCCAGCTGTTCCTCACTGGTGTCCAGCTTTGTGTGATGACACCCTACACACAGAGATCCCCACCACTCAGAAACTCGTATCTGGCTAGAGGGAAAGCAATGGTAACTCCATACACCCAAATTCAGAGACAGTGTACCCCAGATCCCCTCCTCTCCTCAGCAGAAAGTACACCCAAAACAGTCCAGTCTTGGGACAGCGCAGAGAT
The DNA here is from genome assembly GCA_013401335.1 of Brachypteracias leptosomus. Lineage (NCBI taxonomy): Eukaryota > Metazoa > Chordata > Aves > Coraciiformes > Brachypteraciidae > Brachypteracias > Brachypteracias leptosomus. The sequence continues at coordinate 86,607 of VYZX01026627.1, forward strand.
AACGTGGCTGAGAGACCTCTTTGGGTTTCAGAGAGGCATCCAGCTTTGCCTCCACCAACAGCCACAGCAGCACAGGGCAGCATATGGCATCCATACTGTTCCTCCAGAGCAAGCCACATCCTTTCACCACCCTTGTTGTGCAACGTGATGGAGGTACTGGATGGGAGGAGAGATTAGCCCAACTGGGTATGAATAACAAGCAATAAATGTGTCATTATTTACCATTATGCAGATAAAAATGTGCGTGTCCCGATTCGTAAGGGCCCACTGCAGTGATGATCCATCAAAGTGACAGGACAGACAATGTGTTCTTGCAGTTGGGGCTGTTGTTTCAGAACATCATCACCACGGGCAAACAAACCCACCTGTTACAAACAAGAACATTACGTGTGTGGGTACAGGGACTGACTCTACAATACTGCCCTGTTACTGTAATTCTCTTACAGACTTAATTTCAGGTAGAAAGCAGTTCAGTTAAAGGGAGAAAAAGTAGTAAATTGCCATTGAAATGATGGGCTGGGTAATAAACATTGAAAAAAGTTAAAACTATCTTTTTTTCCCTTTGTAACATAAATTACTGAAGTAGACCTAACTTCTAATTTTAATATTTGTGAATGGTTACTCCTTCTCAAAACAAGCGAACTTCCTATGCAGGTAAGAGTGTTTCACCATAAGTTGAAGAGAAAACTGGGAAAAGGATGTGAAAAATTAGTGTATAGCTTCTTTCTGCCAGGTCAAGTTCAGGATGATAACATCCCAGAGCAGCACGTTGTCTCTGCAGAAGATGCTCCTCTGTGTACTGAATGTGGCTAAGGATGACAAGAAAATACCAACCTAGAGTGAACAGTTTAACATTAAAAAGCCCCTTATCTCTTCTCTGTAGCCTCTCAAAGCACTTTGATCTGTGCTGTCCCACTCCCTGCTCAGCTGCAGAGCACATCTACTGAGGTTAAAGCAAACTGCCAGCTGTCACTCAGTAACCTGTGCCCCGTGACCCTCTCCTCCACGCACTGGGGTTCAGCATTTATTGCTTTCCACAGCAAAAATTGCCCCAGTGCAGACAGGTGGCAAGCTAGCAACTGCTGCAAAACCAACTGGTGTGTTAACATCATTATCTCTGAAGGAAAAAACAACTGGAAGCCATGTGAAGAAGTTTAAGAGGCCAGGGACTGCAAATGTTTTGCGTCAGGGTGTTTAGCTGAGACTATGCAATATTTAAACCCGAGGAGAGAAGTCCCTGCTAGGAAATTAACAGTGACTCTGCAAAGACAAGTGCTTTGCATGCAAAATCTGAGCGAGCAACAGGACATCAACAAGCTGTTGACTCCTCTTCACCTTTTCATGAGCTGGTGAAGTACTCTATGAAAATACATTATAAAACATAAGCTTAATGATGCATGGTGTGTACACCAAGAGTATATATGAAATGCATGGTAGCGCACACCCACACACTTTAAATATAGGGCATATATAGCATCTTACACACGTGTTCATTGCCCTAAGGCAGAGACAGATTGAACAAGAAGCACCACAAAGGCAGAACCACATGTCTTACACAACTGCATTCATCACTGAACAACATATTTGTTGATTATCCAACCTGCAGTGCAACATGACAAATGACAGGAGATTCAGTTTGACACGGCTAATGGAAAAAATGTTAAAAGAAATATTAATGCTTGGTATGTGAACTCATTAGAGAGATGTTTTAAAATGCATGAAATGGGGAAAAAATGTGTTCCTTAATGAGCAGAGAAATGAAGTCGCTGGGCCTGCCAAGGTTGCAGTATATGAACAGCTTTGTATGTGCAAATTGTTTCAGAGAGTGCTTATATCTTTGTGCAGAACCAGTTGGCAAAGCCATGAAGGAAAATCATGCTGCAATTCTGTACATGAGGCAGCAGCACCCATCAAGTGCACGTTAAAGAGACAGGTTGCTTTTATTATTAGCACACTCGTCACAAGATGGGGACTGAGTTTACCTTATTTACAGTGAGACACTTCAGGATGATAAATGTACTAGTAGAAAGGATAATAGAAATAACAGAAGTTTCAAAAGTATACCTGGATTAAAATATATTTAGAATCATGAAGAAAATCTTAACTGGGGAGGGGGAATTTTGTTTTTAGAAACAACAGAAATTTGTGCAACAAGAAAATGTTGTTCTGAGATGTGCTCTCTTTCCTAGCAGTTTGAGTACTGAGCTTGGTAGGGGAAGAAACCCCTGTACATCCAGAAAGGAGAAAGTGCCCTGCCATCCGTGGTGATAGGGCCACCAGCATCTCAGCCACATTCCAGCCTGTACTTCCCCTGCTACGTGGGTGCAGCTTTCAAGGCTCTGGCAGCTCTCCTTAGTCGGTAGCAGAATAGCTGAGAAAGATGTTCCCTGGAAAGATGGCTTTTCATTAAATTTCTCCTGTGACTCACTTCCAACAAATCAGCATTTTCTGACAGTAGTTGCATATAATTGCAGCAGTTGCACAATACAGTAGTTGTGGCTGATGATAGTATATAGGTTTGACTGCAGTGACTCACTAAGTTCCTATTATTCAGCTGTTGTCTGGAAGGAGGTTCTTGCCAAGAGATTGTGGAGTGTGACTAAGCACATAAACTAGAGCTCTGTACCTGTAAATCATCTCTTTTATGGAGTCCTAGAGATTTGTAAGCTTTGCGTGGAGTAAGTGGATGTGTCTGGGCAGGGGAAGCCTAATCCAGACGTGGTTAGATACGGAGCCCACCTCAAGGGTGGTTAAGGCAAAGTTTTCAACTCCTGTAACATTGACCTTTCTGAGTGGTGCGTCTAGAGATCATTTGTATGAAAATGTCATGAGGATGGTGAAAGTTCACAATGTTTAGGGGTTTTTTCCTCACCCTTAAAATATGAAAGAAAAATCAGAGTTTTGATGTTCATTTGATGGAAAATTTTTCTTTTCAAACCTATTGTGTTTGGGACAGGAAATCTCAGTCGTGGTTCATTCTATCCACTTTGCAGCTCTCCAGCTTGGTCTCAGGTTTATAGAAATGAATGAAGAGAAAGGGTTTTCAGGCATACCATGCCCTATTGATAATGGCAGGAGGTGTATTCTCAGTCCTTTTTCTAATCCTTTTTTCTATTTCTTCACTTTCCCACCTCCTCAAGTTTCACCCACTCTCCTATGTGTCCATCTCTGTCTTGCATTGAGATTCTTTTCACAGTATGTAATTTCTAGTACCCTTTCCATAGACTTTCCATACTTATATTTCTTATATGCTCTCTCTTCCTCTTTGCCATCATTTGCTGCTATTAAATTGCAAGGACTATCTACAAGTACTTGTAGAAATAGTGTTTCAGACTAAAAGACATATTTGAAGCAGCAGCCTGAAGGGAAGAGATGTTAAAGAGCTGACATGATGTGGTCTGCATGTCTGTGAGCTTGACTGTGTATGTGGAACATGTTTCAGATGAAAGATACGATACACAAGTTCCAAAGATGTATGAAAAAATAATCATTCATAAGAACCCCAAAACCGGTGTAATAGGAAGAGTCATATTTAAAGTGAAAGCAGTGAAAAAAAACCTCAACTGAAACTAGAAGACAACAGAAAAATAATGTGGTAGTGGGCCTAAAGAATTTAGATTAAAAACTGAGAACTAGTGAAGACTTGAAGGAGAAAATGAGAAATATAGATGAAAGGATCTTTAGTGAGAAATGAAGTTTATATTTGAAGTTAAATGAAGTTTTCATTTTTATGAAATCATATTTCATGTTTTAAAAAAATCTTTCCCATTTTAAATGAAGCTTTTATTTTATATCCAGTCCAACACGGTAAAAAATACAATGGAATTGCATCTGTCTGAGTGGCAATCTGGAACAGAGGAAATTTTGAAAGAATCTGGAGGGTCCTGGTGGGCTTTATTCTGACAAGCAGTTTAGTGCTTCCAAGTCTCTGCAACAGTGTGCAACCATCATGTTGCTGAAACCCAAGGGCTGCTGCACCTTGTGGCTGCTGCTGGAGTTCTGACTGATGATGTTCTGCTGGTGCAGTTACAGTGTCACGATGAGGAAATGGGCAATTATAGTCCTGCTTTGGAGATCAAGGCCAAGGACTGAGGGAGGATTAGATGTGGATTGCTTAGCAATTGTGATAATCGCTGTCCCTGCTGGGAGGTGAGTGGCAGGTTTGGTGGAAGGAGAGGAGCTGCTGGAACAGGCAGCCTGGAGGTGGGTCTGAGCAGCACAGCATTGCTGACACGGAGCTGGGCAGCGCTGCTACACGTGTCAAGCTAATAACAGCCATTACCAGTAATTTGTCACTTGTTCTGGATTCTCTGTCGTGTTCAGCCCACTCTGTCAAGTTTTGCATGTTATTGTTTGACATTTCCACTGCTGGAGTAAATGCAAAGGAAACTACTGGTTAACTGCAAATGTCTTTCCAGAAGGAGAGTCTAAAGGGCAGGTACATTCTGGTCACCTGTGCAGCTAGGTGGTGTGGAAATAGATTTTTTTAGTAAATAATGTATTCTCCTCTCTAGAATGTGAGTCCAACACATCCAGAAGTTGAATTTGCAAGAGAGTGTGCTATGGTGCAGAGGGAAGTGATCCACTTACATCCCTGCCCATATAATTTTCCTCACTCTCCTCTTTGGCCCCTTAAATATTCCAGTTGAAAGGGCCAAAGGGACACAGAGTTTTGAGGTTAAAGATTGAATTTCACTGAATACAAAATGAAAACTTTTTAGCTTATATTTTCAGCATGAATAGATCTAAACGTTTTCCTATCAAAATCTTTCCCTGCATGTTTGGGGCTTTTTTTCTCTCTTTGGGACCCCATCAGCTATTCACACAGTCCTATTCATTGTTCAAAGACAGTTTCCAGTAATATCCTACATTTCCTTTGATTTCTTTCACTCCTTTCTTAAAGTGAAGGTGACTGCTGACAAGCAATTATACACCAGTTGCAGTGAAACAAACACCCTTGATTTATAAATCAAGGAAGCTTACTAAACCTTGCCTGGCAACAGAAGCAGACCTCAATTAAGAGGAGATAAAACCAGGAAAACTGATTTCTGTGATATGGTAATATTACCAGCTTTCTTTTTATGCAAAATAGAGTCTGCAAATACATATCATAGGACAAACAAAATGCATATAGGAGTGTACAGATACCCTATAGCAGAATACAACAATAATATTTTACTATGCATCTGGTAGCCAGTTGCTCTGAGACTTATATCTTCAAAGCCTTGGGAACAAGGAGGCATTACCATAATGTAGGTAGCTGACACAGAATTTAAATCTATGTAAATTCTTCCCAAGTGATGCTTTGGTTGTAGCAGACTGTCCCAGCCCTGCTGTTCTGAGGTACCAAATGGGCCTGTGGGTTTGTGATCTGAAACTGGGATTCCTGATCTGCCACAGGGAAGACACAACTGTCTGCACCCAGCAGCTTCTGGAGAGTAATAAATGAAGCATTGCTTGCCTGTTGGTACCTGTAACCTCACTAACCCCCTCCTGGCTCATATGAATTTTACTCAAAGGGAAATTATAAGGAAATTGGACGTGGAGTAGCTATAGTCCTTTTGTTCATAATGATGACTATACATGCATGTGTGTAATAGTAAATATTTGATTCTGTATGCATATGCAGGCGTGCTTACTGGATATATTCACAACATATATATGCTATGTTTGTAGATTTAGTTTGATATATACATTTTGGATGCATCTGTTAAATTACAAGTCACAGACTTGCAGGATATAAAATTTATTATTATAAAATTATATTAGTGATTTTAAAACTGGCATGATCACCTTTCTGTTAATTACAACTGATTCCACCCCTATTTTTTTTCCTTGTAAAATTGCCTGCTTAATATTCTGGTTCCCTTCTGGAAATGCAATAAATGGGGAAAGGATTTTCTCCACCCAGAGGGAGCCTTCCTTGGCAGCAAACCCAGTAAAGTGGCATGAGGAAAGGGACCTCAGATGGGATGTTAGATGATGAGAGTTACAGGTGTAATGCCCCAGTGATCTGGTTTGATCAACTCAGGAGAAGGCAACACCCAGCACTGGACATGAGTACGTGCTCTTCACAGCTTAGGGAGCAGCCTGTGCTTGACCACATCCAGGGCAGCAGCTGGTCAGGGTTTCAGAGGACCCATCTCCTTCCTTTCACTCCACAGACAACACAATACCAACCTTCTAGCTCCAGTGCCTGAGTTAGATAAGGTAAATCACTGCCATCCCTGCTTATCTACAGAAACTTCCCTAATGCTCCTGAATTCTATTAGGGAATTGTTAGGTTAAGCACATGTGAGATTAAGAGGTGTTTAGATAATAAGGGATGTATAAATGCAAATTAGATATAGGAGAAAGTCATAAGAAGAGGGTTTCATTGAGAATTAGCTGCTAGATAAATACTTTTTTTCAGCAATCTCTGGGTAACCTGCAGTGCCTGTTCACTCCAAGGAGTCTTTGCGAGGCTTAGGCAAGTACCTGTTTCTGAATGCTCTCGTACAGCAAGAGCTGCAGCGTGTTTATATCCTCACTCCAGAGAGTAACACGTTGTGAATAATGGCAGATTGCAAACCAGAGAGAGGGACTGGCAGGGGAGAAGAGGAGTGAAGCATCAAAATGTCATCATGCATTCATTACGTGTATGGCTTCCAATTAACACGCAGACTCTCTCCTCTTAACGGAATAAATCTGTGCCTCTGGAGCTACAGAAACCCCACTGCCTCACACCAGCTTCTCATCTGGTTGTTTTTGTCACTCTTGTTTATTGTGGTTTGATAGCTTGAAAACAAAACGTTTTCTTTCTTCCGGTCACTTTCCCATTTTTCCAATTGGAAATAGTATTTTTCAGTTGTTTTCCTGTTCATTAATCTGGCATTCCTGCTTCCTGGGATTATCCAGATGCTTTGACCTTCCTGCCTGCCACCTCTGGGTAGGGAAAGCTCTTTCACTGAGGACTTCTTGTAACAAAGTTCAGATTAATAGTGATAGTTTCATAGTCTGACATTCTTTATTATGTTGCTACTTACAGTAATGAAATAGATTTTCTGGTTCTACATTGAGTTTTTTTCTGCTCTATTCAGATAGTCAATTTTTGCTTGTGCAGACAAGATAATTATCTCATTTTGACTTCTTCCTGCCCTAATTATGTAATTACTGTATATCCACTATAAGTTGCTCGGTCATATAGTTCTGTAAGTACATTTACAGGCTACTTGAGATCCTTTAGTGATCTGAACTCCTGCATTTTTCTTTACTTTTTATCTTTTGCTGAAGGGCTGCGTCCTAACATTTTTTTTTAATCTTCTTTACGCACAAAATACAAAAGCTTCGTAATGATCCCTTTGACTGCTAATGCTGCTGTCGTCAGGGCTCCTCTAGTTAGCCCCTTCCCAAGCCCATTTCAGTCAGATTCGTTCGTAGATTGTTGTATTATAAAAAAATAATGTTACTTTCTACCTCACAAAAATACAGAAAATTGTTGCATTTAGAGTTGATAACATGTTGTGGAAAAATTCTCCAACATCTTGTGTTGGTTTCTTGAGTTTCTTGTTTACCTCACTTGCAGAGATGCTCACTATGCAGAGGGCACTTATGGAGGTCCTTTCTGTGGTGACTTACTGATTGTTTTCCTGATGGTAAATGGCTTTGCACAGTTTCCACTAAAAGCAATGTTCCCCACTAAGTTTTATGATGGCTTTTCAGGTCAAGGCTTCTGTTTCTCCTTCAGATATTTGTGCAGAGTTATTGTCTGATGCATAAGCCTATGGCAACATGCAATATTCATAGTACAGGGTTAAAATTATAAGTGCATCATTCACGTTATGTGAACAGTAACTACTTGGCCTTCAGTTTTACATGAAAAGCTGCCTTCAGAGTGTTAATTGATCCCACTTCATCTATTGCTTATCTAGATTTACGCTTCCCTGAGGAAGTATCTTGGCTAGGATCACCTGTACTACCCTATAGTCTCTGCAATATACTATTGTTGTGGCATATGAACCACAGATTACCCTTATTTAATCCTCCAGTTTCCCTTCTTATAAGTTTCCTATCAGTAGACACAGGAGTCCTCAATATTCCTCAGCTGGCCCTCTCAATCCCATTTGCAGCTATTAATACTCCTCCTGTTTTAGCCTGTCACTCACACTTGAGTCCTTCATACATAAAACTTCACATAATTTCTGTAAGAGGCTGCAGTGCTGGATCATTAGTTACTATGAGTGTGGCTCTTGAGACAGCAGCTATCAGGGGAGCCTTCCACCAGCACAGCCCATATTGCTCCTGTCAGGCTTCCCATCACAGCTCAGGAGGGAAGAAAGCAATATCCAACAGCAGCTACACATTATGTATTTCTTACTCATTTCACATAATAGCTCTTAAAAATGTTTTAAATATCTAGCACCTACCACTGTAGTTATGAGTGGTTTTAATATGCAGTTAGAGGTATGCTTTTGAGGCGTTCCTTGTCTCAAGAATATGTTAATTTGTGAAGAAACAAAATATCTAACCTGTATTTTAACTGCCTCTTAAGCAATTTTTAACCCACCATTAAATCATATCCCCTTCTTTCTTTCTCTGCATGTGTTGCACTTCCCTCTCTGTCTGGTGCAGAATAGGGTATTGGAGACACAAAACATTGTCCTTGACCTCCCCATGACTCCTTAATTCCAGTAAAATTACTTACTTGTTGTTGTTTTGGGGTTATTTGTTATTGTTATCCACCACTAAAAAACTAGGATTCAATCCTCTGTGAGTGACATTGGGGGATTATTTCTCTGGAACTATGTTCAGTTATGATGAAGGTTGGACTCGATGATCCTAGAGGTCTTTTCCAACCTAAAGGATTCTCTGATTCTATGGTATTAATCCACAGAAGTGCTGCACATTAATATTTGGGATCAGCTTGTGACCTGAATAGAAAGTAACCCTTTTGGGGGCTACCAACAGAACAAACTCAGCAGAACATGGTAGGTTCCCTTTGTCCTTATTTTACCTGATCTGTCAACATTTCTTTCCCAATTCATTTCCTTGAAGAATTCCCTGCCCCTGGCTTGTGCTCCCTGAGGACGTTCAGTGAGAGGCATCAGCGGGTGCCGTGGCAGCGGCGAAGCTCAGCGTTGCTCTCTGTATATTCCTCTGTCTCGTTCTCAGGGCTCCAATCAGCCTGAGCTTTCCCTGGATCTCAGCCCATCAGATGAAGCAGTTTCTCTTCTCTGCTGCCAGAAGTCAGGCTTTCCCAGTTTCCACTTTTTTCCTTGTTCTTCCCCAATTTGTACTTTTTCATTGCCAAAGTCTCTTGGCAACTCCAGCTAATGTGCAGCTGAATAGTCCTTCTCCGTTGTTACAAAAGACAGGCCCTATTAAGTGGTTTGTTTTCGCCTCTGTCACAGTTTAGCAGCAGAAAAATTTTAATAGTTTTTAGGGTATTCTTGACTACTGCAGATGGTACCTCTTGCTGTCCAGGAGACATCTCTACAGGCGATACTGGTTTCTCAAATGATGACACAATTCAGACACAAATGAGGTGCCTGCAGGACAAGTCAAGTGAATAATGAAAAGCTGCTAGAAGAAGATAAACAGCTCTCAAGCGGCAGCATTTTCTCCTGTTTTTTCTATGTTTATATAGAATAGTGGATTTCTTTTTTTTATTTATTTCTCTGGAGATGGAAGGTTTTGTTATTTTACTATAAATTACTGATTAAGTGCAGTAACTTTGAAGCTGCTATCCTGTCTTGTTAATACATTGAACTTTCATATGTATTGTTTTAGGCTACTATACTTTAAGAACATCCAACACATCAAGAATTGGGGGTTTTTTTAGAATAGTTGAGCTTATTTAGACTGACAAATTGATTTCATAACACATATGCTTAAGAGTATGATGTATAGTTCACCATGTTGATCATTGTGTGGTCAGAAGATGACATAGAGCACTTCATTTTCCTAATGAATCAATCATAGCATAAAGACCTTTAGAGCAGCTAAATAGATAAAGGTAAAATTATAAACACAAATGCCATCTTTGAGGTTCTTCAGTGAGTTTATGCCCTTTTGAAAATGTTACCTATAATGGCATCCAGATGTCTCCATGTAGTGTTATCCCATATATCTTGCTGGCTGTTGAATATTCACCCTTTTTACAGTTGGAAATTCATCTGGTGCCATAAAGAGCAGACAACTGTGGGCTGTAATCATTGCATTCTACATTTCTACAAGGTTTTTTTTATTTATTTTTTTATTTTTATTTGGTGACTGAAATCATGACATCCTCCTCGTTTTCTTTTTTATTTGGCATTCCTTTTACTGGACATCATCAGTGTCTTTGAAGAAAATTGTTACTTAGCTTGGTTTTCTGTACCAGTGATTCTTTCAGCATCCTTTCTTGAAAATAACTACTACTATATCGTTAGAAACATTAAGTTTCAGCATAAAGGTAATAATTTCACCTCCTCGTGCTTTTTTTGGCTCTCAGTCTCTACACATCCATGGAAGTGTGGAGTGTTCTGCAGATCATTTGTTAAAGTTTAATGCTGCTGCTAACTAGCAGTGCAAAAGAGGATGGTTACCCTGGGAATATTTCATCCCTTTCACCTTTTCCTATTTTAGTGTGGATTTGTGCAAATATGATGAATAAGGGTTCAAGAACTGACCAAGTGGGATGCTCTAATTGCATTTCCTCCATTTTCAAGACTTTTATCTTCCCACATTCCTGCACTGTTTGAATTGAATTAATTAATGATGAGTCTTAAAGCTCAAAAAAATGTTAATGAATTAAAGGGGCTATGATGTAATGTAACTGAATAATACCTCAAGGGCAATAGGTGCAAAACTGGAGGTAAGACTCATCTCATCTGAATTTAGATATCTACACGAAACCTGTGTACTCGGGCAAGTCCTCAAGTCCTTCAACAGAAGGAAATTGTGCTAGGAAGCAATTGACCTAACCCATTTTATATGCTTGCTCTACGAGAAGATTCACTGAGTACTAGTAGAGATTCCAATAGGACCTATGACATATATTTTGATTAAAAATGATATTGAGTGTGTGGGTTTTAAATTGTGTCAGCAGAACCAGCTCAAACCTCTCTAATTAAGGAGACAGGCATTACATTTCTTATGTAAAGGATGAATTGGGATTAACTCCTCTGGCAGGTGTGAAACTTCCTTGATGTATGTGAAAATGAATATGGGATGTCCTCAAAATTACTGCACCTAATTTTTTTCACTGTGAAATGAATCTTTTTAGAAGAACACTTCTTGGGTTTTAGGTTATCTGTTAAAGGTTTTTAAATGGTTCTTTAACACAACAAAGAAAGTTGTTTATCTTAGTTATTTATCTCTCAATGAAATTAGTAACACTAGATTGCAGTAGTTCTGAGCTTTTCCATAAACCCTAATTAGTGAATTCCTAAACAACATATTTAATAACAAAAAAAGGAGGGAAAATGATAAAAGTTAAGATTAACAGTGTTTTACACTTGCATTTCATTAACTTAGGACTATTGTTCAGAAAAAGTAAGACTTTAAAAGAGAAATTCAGACCTTAATCATGATCTTAAAGTCAATCCTGTTAAGAGTGAAAATAGTCATTCTAGAAACCACTCAGCTACAGAAAAAAAAAGTGAATATTGCATTGCACACCATCAGCTGAAATTATGTTCTTTTCTGAGACTTACTGTCTCTCGTCAGGCTCTTAGATATATTGATATATATCCTGACAGACTGAGGCTTGCGTTACCAATGTATGTTTTATCTGTTCACATCTAAGTTTTACTGACAGCCATTGCTGTTGCATAGCTTTAGAATGGAGCAGCTCAGTGTTTTGATCAGTCAGATACCTCATTACCTTCCAAAAATTACTAATACTTTGCATCTAAGAAATTGGAAGTGTGGCTATTTAAGTAAGAAAGAGGAGAGTTTATTGTCAAGAAGGAAGACATGTCATATTTCATCTGTCTTTTTGCTTGTGTGAACAACTTAAAGCTAGGTGTACATCCAAATTTTGCTTTCCTGTTTTCCTTTTTAATGCAATAAGAAGAAAAGTTTAGTTTCTGTTGCTCAGTGTCTGCTTAGCCTCCAAAACTGGTTGAAGAAGCATTTACTCAGAAAAAAGAAACTCAGAAAAGTTTCAACTGCCCCTGCTGCTCATCCATGGAAAATTTGGTGGCATCACTTTTCTGACAAAGCAAAGGCAAGGCTGGGGTGTGGAAGTATAAAATGGCACATTCTCTAGAAACTTGATCACAGTCTTCAGAGAGCAAAGAGAGTCTGAGTTTGCAGCAGAATGAGGCCATCCCTGGCAACAGCAGCCAGCGAGATGGTTCATCAGGCAGCGCAGGGACGTGGCAATGGTGCCTCCCAAGCTCTGCTCACCAGCCACGCGAGGGCACAAATTAAGGTCATTCTCCTTTGCTTATGAAGATGAACGTGAACTGCTTCCCCCAGCAGAGTTTCACAGAGATGATGCATCACCCCAGTTCACAGCTGATGGTAAATGACAAGGTACGAGCGGGGAGGGAAGCGTTTTATAGCTGGGTGATGAAGGTGAACCCTGCCTGGCACTCGCATTTCTAGGGACACAGCCACAGTGCTTTCAAGTCCCCAGGAATAGCTTCACAGACAGTGGAGAGATAAAATGAGAGGAACCTTAAAGTAGCGCTTTATGACTTAAAATCTTACATAGCTGAAAATACATGGTAGGCAGACCGTGTTTTTTAATTCTGGAATTTATTCTGTAACCACTTCAGAGAGAGGAAAAAACTCTGTGCTCTCCAGTCTGTGTTGACCTTCCCCACTTGCTTTCATCCTTTACTATCCTTTCAATTTTGAGGGGTTTTTAAAGACTCACTGAACTATATTCTTCTCCAAGCACATGCTAGAGGCTGGTTTTCATTGTGTTCTTGTTCCATTCTCTTCCATTCCTAAATTGGGAACTGTTTGAAATTCCTGTTACTTGGCTAAGAGATTTTGAGCATTTTATTTTTCCTTTTGGCTTACTCTTCATTATAACCCTAAAAGCACATCTAACCTTGTGGTGAAGAGTGCACTTCTGAGAAGAGCTGCCATCAGGCTTGGCAGTTTTGAAGTAGTTGATGATCTGAGTTCATAACTGGTGAACATCTCTGACTCCAGTATGGTTAATAAGGTGATGCTGTGGAGTATATGTCAAAGCAAAGGTTTTGCATATTTTTATTTTTTTTTTTTCCCCCTATAACTGAATTTAGACATTCCATGTGGCACTTTCAAATAAAGAATTCTCTAGTGCACTGTTAGGGAAGCAGAGATTCTCTTGGTCTTTGCCCAATATTACAATATGTGATCATTTTTAAGGACACCTATTGTAGCCCTTGCCTAGAAAAAAGAGGTCAGCCATAACAGATTGTGTGTTGTGTTCACTTTCAACAAAACTTTAAATATTTATGCTTTCTAATTTATAGTGTGTGCTCTGTTCCTTAAATAAAAAGCTGTCCTGAATATGATCCATCTAGGTCTTCTAAAAAAACCCAAAGCAGAGCACTGGCCCAAACAAAACTGATTGTATTGCTATTCCTAGTTTACCCCAGTTCCATACTATTTGAGACATTTCTCCCTTTTGTGATTGCTTAGTGATTGTCTCAAACCACAGCTGAGTAGTAAAAGTAATGATATTTTTCTCTAATATTTTCTCTATGATATGCTCTGCACCTCTGAGAGTGTGATTGAAATATAGCATCACCCATCAAGTAACCTCAAATTATCATTGCCATCTTTCTTCTGAACAAAAATGTGGCAGAACCCAGCATAGACAAACAATCAGGACTCGAGGTTTGAATCCAAAATGCAGGTGGGGTTGTACAAATAAAAGGTTTTGTCTGCATCTACAGCCAACAGACTCCCACAGCTTTGTTAAAGATCATTCCAAAGAATTCAAGTCTGCTACTTCAGTTTTGCCATTATTTCCTGCAAATTTCTGGGACAAAGTTGAAACATTTTGAGATAATGATTCCACTCCATTAAATTCAATAAATTTTTATCTAACCTACTTCCTTTGTTTTCTCCCCAATTAAAATTTAAATATTCCATAACTATAAAATTTGAAAAGAACATAAGGAGGGTGTATCTGCTGGGAAAACGTGACAGAGCTCTCTCCTCTGTGTTCCCCAAATCAAGGCACCACAGCCACAGATGTTTTGTGGTGTGAGGAGGGAGTATTTGAGCTTTGCTCATCATTTCTTCATACGTTGCAGGCTTTCTTTTCCATGGTGCTGGGCACCTGCAACATCCCCACACGTGTCCGTGAGTCCTTTGCTGCTGTACCTTGTCAGTAAGGGGCAGAACCCCTCAAAAGCTGTTGTGCTGTACTTGGCTGGTTACAGATGTTGGTGGGCCCTGTAAATGCATCAGCAGAGCCCATATATAAACATTTAGTTACACTGCACATGAAGCAGTTGCTTTTTAGATCCTTCAAACAGTAGTTTGCAAGCAAGTGTTCAAGGCTAGGTTGGATGGGGCCTTGAGCAACCTGGGCTAGTGGGAGGTGTCCCTGCCGTGGCAGGGGGTTTGGAACAAGATGATCTTTGAGGTCTCTTCCAACCCAAACCATTCTATGATTCTATGATATGATTTTTAATAAATGTATCTATTTTCTTCAAGACAGACTTGCCCAAAGAAACCCCTTTTCTTCAAAGTATTGTTAACAAAGCCACAACAACTTGTGTTTTCTATGAAAGGTAATTAATTTTTAGCGTGAGCCAAGGAAAAAAAATATCAGTGGACTTGATGGCACAAGCAGGATCAGGGGATGTAACTTCTAATGAAACATCTCTGTTTAGTTTGCTCTCGTTTAAGGAGCCTCTCTTCAATTATGTTTGGGTTTTGTGGCATCTTGCTTAAAAACTGAAGGCTATACCTGGAGCAAACAATTTGCAAGCACAGTGTAGGGTCACAGACACCATTGCCCCTCTCCCACACAACAGCAAATTAAACAGACACTTTGCCCCCTCCGTGGACTTTTTAAGTCGAAAAATAATCAGACCCAGCAGAGGAGGAGGATTTTCTCTGCTAAGCAGCCAAGAGAGACCTGTTTCTATTCACCTAGTGTGAGCTGTCAGGGCTAGGATGTGTTTATCCATCCACTGTGCAGCCCTAATGGACACAAAATGTTGGAAGTTTTAATCAGATGCAGTGTTATGCACACTATATTATCATGTTTGGTGTCCAACTAGAAAAATAATAACGTGTGCTTGTAAATAGCACTGTTGTTACATCAAGGTCAGGTCATCTCCTGGTTCTTTGGGCAAGTCTCTGACTCTCCAAAGCTATGGGAGCTCTGCTGTGGGTTGAGGGCAATATGCAACCTTAAATTTGTAAGAGGATCACTGGCTAATACAGGCTTTCTGCATCTGGTGCCTGGAATTGAAGACACTGTATAAAAAAGGTTTATGCAGAACAGAAGCTGTGGACTCAGGTCCACCTGATGGACGTAGTGATGGGATCTTGACCTGTGCCTTGAGGATCAGCTTTTAGCAGAGTCTGAGGCCAGTGCACAGCTCAGGACAAAGATACTTGAGTTTTATATGATAGTGTTCATAATTATATTTTACTTCCTATTATTATTTAAGGAGTATTTCTAAAACAAGTTGTTGTTCTGTGGATAGTAAAAGTTCCAATTTACATGTGAAGATTTGGCTTAAAATTTGGCTTTGGGCTTCATTTGGTTTAAAAAGAAGAAGGGATTTCTCTGATTATTCATTTTTAAAAGGGCTGCTTGATATTTTTTCCAGAACTGTTGTGCTTTCCTCAATAATGACATAAAGGCTAATTTTTCGCTACTTTTGGATTCTGTATTTGTGCATTATTTCCTCTCTCAAAACTTAATTTATGGCAAAGGAACAGAACTTTAAGACCTGGCACTTTCCTGGCTACATCTTTTCTATAAAGCATAAATGTAGAGAAAATAATAGGTAGAAACTCATGAGCATCTTTGGTTGGTTGGTTTGCTTTGTAAGATATTTCTGTTGTCTCTCATCTACAACTGGAATGTCCTTTCTAGGCATCTTTCAAGTCTTAGAGGATCAAGGCACTTCTTGATATAAATAACACTGTGTCTGGCCATGTGGCAAACACCACGTGCCCAGCAGGGTCAAAGTGTTCTTAGATGCACCCTCCTGTGGTTGTGCTGGCAAGGCAACCTTACAGAGCTATGGGGAGAGGGACAGAACTTGTGGTGCTAGACAAAATGAGGCTCACAAGACTTGCAAGCTGGAGATAAACTTGTCAGGGTGTGGTCCCTTCTGCATTTAGCACACTTAAGCCTGATTTAGTGTCTGCTTTTGGATGGTATTCACCAGGAGAACTTGAGAATGTCAAATAATATAGTGATAAATCCTGAGTGTAGCTCTCCACATCTGTATTCAATGATAAAATATTTGGTTCACTGATAAAGTTTTATTTTAGTCAATGTCCTGCCAGTTTCATTTATTCTGCTATCTATAATCGCCTCCTTAGCACCATCTGCATTATGATACAACTGCTTTTCCCTGCGTTTGGCTTTCCCTTTTCATTTCCCCTCAAATAAATAATGCTAATAGGAGATGGGACAATTTCCAACTAGCATCTATCACCTCCTCCTCAATTTATACTATAACGTTAGACTTACTTTTCTGCAGCCTTTTTGGTTTCTGCTTTCCTTTCTCATAGTCTGGATTTATGATTTTAAAAGCATTCTGTTTTCATTTAGAGAAGTCATATGTGCCCAGCTTCATACACCACACTAAACTCTCCTGAGGGGCTGGCCGTGAACTTTCACAAGAGGAGCTGCTGAATGCTCAAGACTTTTAACAGTTCAACTTCATTTATAGGTGGCAAAGCCTTTGAGAATCTGTCAGGGCTAAGTGGATTCAAAATGAGATTGGAGAAAGCTTCAAAAATATTTTCAAAGTTGAGCAGTCATCTAAAAGGAATCAAAACTTTACTAAAACTTGAACTCCAGGACTTAAGTCAGACTTTAACAACTAGAGAAGGCCTATTTGAAGGTGGGAATTATTTTATCTATGTCTGTTCTAGGGCTCTTTTACTTTTGTACAGCTGAGGTACTAAGCAGCTGAGGGCAGAGACGTAGTGTGGGTCTTAGTCAGCCTTGGGTCTGATTCAGTTTGGTAATTTTTACATTCCTAAAGCCCCGAGCAGTTTGGGGAATCTGGCCTACAATGACCAAATGTCACTTCTACTATTCTTGCATATCTTCACGTTGTAGTGAGGGCAGAAATTATGTTGTCCCACTTATCCTGGAAATATAAATGAGACTTTGAGCACAGACAGAGAGTTTCCCCATATATTGATTAGAAGCCCTACATGAATTTTACATGTATCGTGTCTTCATTCTTCTTTCCTAGACCTGACATATTACTGTCATCAGGATTTGTAGGTGTGGTGCCAGCGTGAGAGTGTTTGGCTCTTCTTTAGCTGCTTGTATGTAAACCAACAACTTGTAATTACTTTTGAGAGTGCCTTTAGGAAATAAGGAACTGACACTTAAGCATTCATACGGCCTGTTTTGCGAAAGAACTTGGAGGCATCATGCTACTGCCCTGTTGGAACAGATGTAGCTGGTATGCAAAATGTATATGCCACATGTGGACTAGCTATGAAAGAAAATTAAAATTTTAATCAAAGTCTCCATGCATTTCCAAAGTATTAAACAGCAGATTGTTAGGCGTGTAAGTAGGTCACACATTGTGTTGAGCGATTGTGCTTTGTCCTTAGCCATCTGGCAACATGAATCAACGTCAGCTGGATGCAAATTTAACTCTGCAAAGGTGACCTTGGTAGCAGGACTGGTCCACCGAGCAGAGACTACCTGCAAACATAAGAATATTTTAAGGGAAAAGCCAAAAGTAAGGTTTCTTGATCCTAGGAAACCTTACTGGCCACCGCTACCACTTTGGTTGTCTGCTGCTTGTCAGTGGTAGCTATGCTTAGTTCCAAGTCAGGGATTACTGACTGAAATTCAGAGTGGGTATAAATGAGGCCAAAGACACCAAATAAAAGCTAAAATGCTTAATTATGGTAAATTGCTGCTAAAAAAGAGTGATTCCAGATAGTATCCACAGATGTGTTTTTGAGGAAACAGCTTTTGAAGCACTAGCTTCAATCCAGCAAATGGAAAGTACTTGTAGCTCAGTTGAAATGACACTATCAAGACAAATTTGACCGTGAGTTTTAAATCTGTGGGTCTGAAATCTAAAATGAATAGAAAATTCCAAAAGGAAAACAACGCATAATAAAACTTCCCTGTGTTGTTTCCACCTCACAACAGTACAGCATTTGTCACGTGTTAAAAGTTTTGCTGGAGTGCACAGTTAACTTTGCATTTTGCTGCCTTACTTTAGGTGTCAACGTTTGAAATCTTTGGCTTAAGCACCTTTCAGAGTGACATGTCTGCACAACAGTTAGACTCCAGTTCTGATGGTTCCCAGTCCTCTTTTGAAACCACTAATCCCACAAAGGAGTTTTGTGGTCTACTCAAGTTTTCCTAGTTGACTGCATTAACAATGAAGTCAGAGTTTCCCTTGTATGGAAATCAAAAAAAGGGGAAAGGCAGATTTATGGATCTCCAGGTTCCGTGCTATCTACAAAATGGATTTAACATATGCCACACCTACAGCAAAGAAGTTCACCCTTACATTGTTCTGAACAGAAGCAGCACTTTTCTTCCTAAACAAAGGAAACACCATGAAGTGTGGAAACCATCAGGTTTCCTCAGCCTGCCTTCCCCGCAGTGTGACTCATGCGGTTAGAAATGCCACTACAAAATGAGAATACAGGGCTCTTGTCTGCACACAAACACGCTAATTTGAAATGTGTGTCCACATATTGGGAACTAATTGACTTCAAAATTCAGAGTTATTTGGTTTCTCCAGTTACGACCAGGCTTTATTGGAGTTTCCAGCTATCACCATTATTATTATTTCTGAAAGCATTTTATGGGAACCTAGAATCTACTCTTCTTGCACAGTAGATGTATTAAACTACGTTTATTTCTGTTTCTCTAGTACTAAAGCAAAGCAAACTGCTGCTTACACATTGTGTGAAGCTGTTGTAAGCTGGTCAGNTACTTTCAGTTGACTCGCCTCCATGTGTTTGAGGAGGAGAATTTGTCTTGCATTAGGATAGGAGAAATAGCAACTGTTGAAATACAGGACATGTCCTCATAATCTACGGTGATTATTGTCCACTATAGAGCACTTTTTTCAACATACAGGAAAAAATCAGGTTTAGCACTGAAACTGTTCACTGAAACTGTTAAGTTAGATTCATCTAAATTACTGTGTCTCAGAGAGAGTTTGCAATAACTCCCCACATATGTCCACAATGGATACATGAAAAGTATAATGTCTGGTTTTGCTTTAAGCTAATTTTCTTTTTTTATTTTACATAATATTATAAATTGACCTACGACTGCAGGCTGCCTTGGGTATATCTAGATTTGTCATCAGTGTACAGCAGAAGTTATTTTTAGATGTGAAATATCCTTGCATCCACAAAGAGTGTGGTTATTCACTTGGTATAAAAGCGCTAGGGAAATAAGTAATTTTAGTGCTTTTAAGTGGTTTGCAGTCATCTTTTTTCACTTTATTGGATTGAAATCTTTTTTCCAGTATTTGTGAACTATTCAGTTGGATGAGTCTGTTTCTAATTGATCTCCAAGTCAGATATAGCAACATCATCTCTGAGCTCCTATTCATGAGTCTGGTTTCATTTCAAAGATATAATTTCAAAATCTTAAGAGTAACTTCATTAAGAATTTCATTGGACCCAAGATGGACTCATGGTCCCTCCCGAAATGGTGAATTCTTACACCACTTTCTAAAGACCTGTCTGAATGGCAAATGTTTGAATCAGTGCAGCAGCAGCAGTGTCTAGGACATCACTGGATTCTAGCACAAATTCATGAAGTTGGATCTTTGCAGAGACTCTTGTTACAGATTCATATTCAGAGCAGAATTTAAAACTCATTAAAGCCAACAGTTTTAAGTGCACACTTCCATGTAAGCATTTGCTTGTAGCACTAACAGAAACCAAAGGGAAAAATAATTCCCTGATAGTGTTAGAGATTTTTGGAGCACATGAAATTGTTTCCAAATCAGGCAAAAATGAGCAGGGATTCAGAATGCCAGACAACATCTGTAACACCTGGAGATTGAAGATGGGGAGTATTTCTGATCATCCTTGTGTAGGTGTATTCTCAGTCTTTTCCCAGAATCTATGGATTTTGTAGGTTTAGATAATATTTACAAGCCAATTGAGTCTAACTTTTTCTTTTAATTAAGAAAACTAATTGGAAAATGTCTTTAGAAATTAGGTTTCTCCCCTGCCATACTGTAAATAAGCTCTGTTGAAAAACAAGATGAAGATAAAGGACTGTTTCAAGCTTTCAAAGAGCAGGAGCTGTTTAGTTCTCTAAACAACAAAAGTATATTCCATCAACACATGCATTAATATTTATATTCATTTTATCATTATTAATTTGATTGTATTCTTTTAATAAGAAACACAGATAAAATAAGTGCTATTGCAAATATTTGCTTGCATTCATGTCACTTCCCATTATTTCTGCATTTCATCAGTGGTTAGTGCTGTGGAGGAGCCTCAGAACTGACCCCAGCTCCTCAGAGCCCTGGGAAAATTGTTATTTAAACAGCTTCAGAGTTGCATCCAGGCAGAGCTTGGATGTGCCCCAGAGGGGAAGTAATTGCCCACTGTCACTTCACAATTCCCTTTCGTATGAGTATCAGCACTGCTGGTTTTATTGGTTTGCTGGGTGTGTTGAACTAGTCAAATAAATGAGGGTGAAGGGAACCAAAACGTTGCTGTCTGGTCAGACTTCACAGGCAGTGTAGAGGTTCTCTTTCTCTGAGAACTGTGTGCTGAGTTGGCTGAGATAAGTAACCCCCACCTTTCTTCCTTATTTGTGGTCCTGCCTGTTAATGTAAATTCCAGTTGGCAGCAAATTACATGAATGCACTTAATTAATCTAAGCTACAGCAAGTAGCAAGCAGATACAGAATTTGCTCTGCCATGCCTGCAAGAATGGCACGAGCTTCAGGAGAGAAGAAAAGGAGGATTGCTGGGGATACCATCTGCTTTAGCTACACCCATTCACATTACCCAGATGTTTGAGTTGAAACCCTTCTTCTGAAAAGATCTGGAGTAAAATTTGAAATGCACCAAGAGTACTTTAACATCCTTATATTTGTGCTGATATAGTAGGACTCCATGTCTTTGAGAAATGCTGGTGTTCAGGAATTGGCAACAGCTCAGTGCAGGAGCAGAGACCCTGAAGTGCTTGGTTCTGTGTGGGCCTCTCACAAAAAGACAGTCCCTGCCCCACTTGCTTCCTGAACAGTTTTCAACCAGATGAATTATGTAAATATTTGAGCAAGAATTAAACACTTGTGTTATGAAAGACAACTTGAAGTACTTCTTTCTTATTAAACCTAGTGAATATACATTCAGCATGATTATTACATTAATTATACAGTTATTTTTTGCAATGTGATTAATATTTCCAAGCACTGCTTAAAAAAAATGTAACAACTAAGAAATTACAGACTGAAATAGCTGTTTGAATAAGTATTTTGGGATGCCAAAGAAAATGCTAGTAACAAAGTTGGACACTTTTAAAATCTAGTCTCTTTTGAAGTTGTAGATTTTCAGGCCTAGCTTTATAAAGCATTGAGATGATTTTTGTTTGCCTTTTAAGTCTTGTAAGACTCAAGTCAACACTTTAAGATGTAGTAGCCTTGCATCAGTCATCATTTAGCCTGGTGAATAAAGAGTTCTTCCACCTATTTCTGGTTTGAGAATTTTACTTGCTGGCCCACAACTAGTACAGCTTTGGTCTGGATCTTCTTAGAATTACTTCTGAATGTTACTGCTCTGAGATGAGCATCGCTGGAGCTTTTGAGAATTCAGAATCTGCCAGACTGACATTTATTAATGTTCTCTTTCATAACATTTACTGGTTGGAGTTTAAACTCTAAAATGTATCTAGGTGTGCAATGCTTAGGCAATTGTGTAGCTTATCTGGGCAGATAAAATAAAAGCTTTAGAGGAGGCTTTAAAAGAGAAGTATTTTGGTCTCACCAAGGCTTTGCTGGACTTGGTGCAAATAATGTAAGCTCTGCAGATGTGCTTGTTGTGAAGTCTGCAGGGCTGCTTCCCAGAGGGGTTTTACCTTTACATGTCACTTTTGACATAGCATCCTAAACTCAAACTTCTTGGTGGAAATGCAGTTCAGGCTGTGATTGATTAGGTTGTCCTAAGATGAGTCTAAGCAGATGTTAACCTTTTGCTGTGGGAATGAGGGAAAGCTTTTTGGAGAAGAAAAAAAAAAAGTGAGTCACTAGTAAGGAAAAGTAATGCACAGTCTTCTGGAATTGCATCTTCTTTCGGTGTACGAGGTTTAGTGAAAAGAGACAAGGATTGTGCTGTCCTCCTCCTCATCCTCTGGAATTGTGGTATCATGATGGAGACCAGGGAGTCTTGCTTTCCTGGGAATGCTGCAGTTCAGCTAGAGGCTCAAATCTCAGGAACATGCATGCTCAGGAGCAATGTACTGAAAGCACTGGGTGGAATCTTCCGTAATCCAGGACCACTTGAGTATATCCATTTTTCTTAGCTGTTCCCATGCTTTTGTACTTCCCTGACTTAACTCTGTTCCACAAGTGAAAGAATTGGCCTGTATCTACCCAGCACAATCAGTTGGAAATATTTTTGTATAGACCTGACAACAAAAGTGTGGGTGGATAAGGTCAAGCCCAGATGCCACCTGCAGATATCCCCTTGGCGCACAACTAGAGTATTATTCTCTTCAAGGCCGGAAAGGGCTGGAATTGAGACAGAAAGGCTTGGGTGGTCCTCAAATTTAATGTGCCAAGAGTTCCAGCCTGCTGTGCTCTTGGTTCCTCAGGCTGGAGATAAAAACCATTCTCCACTTCATAATGTTGAGAAGACA
The DNA here is from genome assembly GCA_013401335.1 of Brachypteracias leptosomus. Lineage (NCBI taxonomy): Eukaryota > Metazoa > Chordata > Aves > Coraciiformes > Brachypteraciidae > Brachypteracias > Brachypteracias leptosomus. The sequence continues at coordinate 109,603 of VYZX01026627.1, forward strand.
AATCTCAGCAAGTGTCCACTTTTCCCTCATCACCTGACCTCACTTTGGCTATTTAGTCATTGCTTAGAGTAGCTGTTTTTATGGACCTCAGAAAGAGGTGGTGAGTCTAGATATAGACTCAGACACAGGGTTTCTAGCTAATTTTTCAGGCTTATATGCTGTTTGGAACAGGAAATCCATGATTTTAATTAGCAATAAATAGGAAATAGTCTGCTATGAATTGATCTTAAACAGGTACTGCTGTACTAAATTAGTTCAAAATAAGCAGGATTTTCCATTGAGCTAATTGATATTAAGGCATCTTGAGTTTATTAGCAGTAGCTGCATTATCTGTCTGAGGCTATCTTGGGTTTCTGAAAAAATTGAAGCTGAAAATCTGTTCTTAGACACAAATAAATGAGCTTATCATAGAGTATGGAGTTTTGGGGCGGAAGGGACTTCCCCTATGTAGTCATTTGAAGAACTAATTGGCTTATGTATTACTTCCTACAAAATAAATGGAACTAATAACAATTTGTCAAAAACCTTTTCTGTTTGTTTATTTCACAATCATTTAACATTTAATGACATTTTGGGAGACAACATTTTCTTGACATGGTATTTGTGTAAAAGATCCTTTTATCTGACACTTCCTTAGGAAAAGAATTTGGATTTTGACTATTCTTAGGAAATAGATCTCCTTTTCCTGCAGGGAAAGCTGCAATCTGCTATACTTAACACCAGGAAGGACCTAAAATTGCCTAAGCTATCATGCTAGCTCTGTAAGACAAGACTATGCTATTGCTTTCAGGTTCTAATGATATTAAATTTGAACTAATAACTTACATTTCATACAATTGTGAAGATGGGAGAGTTGAGATCTTAGCAGTGAAATGACTGATGGAAACTTACAAAGGAAATCAGTTTGTCAGATAAGATGACTGAACTATTTCATTTGTATGAGGTGTTCAATCAATGAGATGTCCATTCGCCTGATGCTTATCTCAATTTCACTGGCATTTGCTCATAATCATTTCAGAGATATTGATATCAATTTGAATATATACTGGTGTGATTTAGAATGCCTTTTGGGGATAGGAAAAGAATTTTCTTTAATTTGCAGTCTTCCCAATTGGAGTATAATTTACAGAAAAGCAATTTCTGCCTCACCATCAGAATCAGAGGACCTGGTCCTTTACATCCCTTGAAGATCATTTGCTTACAAAGTCCATTTATTAACTCTTTAGAACAATCAAATAATGTGGCACACTTGCTAAACTGGGACCTTTTTTGGGCTTTACTCTTTGACCTGTTTAAGGACAGAGGGAAGATGGAGCCATCCCGGAATACTGCTGCAGGCTGTGTTCATACAGAAATAACTAGGTTAGCTGATGCTTAACTAGGCATCAAATGAGTAGTTCCAGTTTGAGGTACTATATACCTTGTTTTTAAATTATACACTGTGCAGACAGAAGCTATTTTTAAGATAGAGCTAAGAAGATACCTCTTCGTTTTATGGTTCATCTCAGAGAACAAAGGTCCCTCCCAGTCCTTGTTATGTTCTTACACATATACATATATGCATCTTTGTGACTCCTGAGTTTTAAAGGATGAGTGAGAATTCAGCATCGCTTAACATGAGATATTGAGATACTTAATCTGTATCAAAGGAATATTTAAATGTGTGATCTAGAAAGACTGGGTCTTTATAAGAGAAAAAGTGTAGATTCTTGCAAAAAGTCTTTGACAGCTTTGTGCTCTCCAATGATACAACAGGTTTGTGAACATGATTGTTTTCTGTATTGGAGCCTTGGTATTCAGACAAGAATACAGCTTTACAGTAATGGGACCATTATAGGACAGCTAAAAAGGCTTCATTTTCATGTAAGAAAGAAGTAGTTCCTAAAGCTTTTGGTGGCCACGTCACCACGGCCAGTGAAAGAACTCTTGAATTTAGTTCTTTTAGTGCTTACTGAATAATAACAAAAAATCATCCTGCCCAGTAAAAATCCAATATTCTTCTATGCTTCCTTTCTTTGTTTAGCCCACTCCTAATGGTAATCTAAGTCTCTTTGGTTCTTTCAGCTTGGAATGCATTCTTTCATACCTGCTGATGAACCCTCAAATAATTCCCTCGCCAACCTGCTGTTCTGGGTTAGCTAGAGCAGACTCTCAGCATTCTTCCCATTTTTAAAGGAATTGTGACTTCTGTATGATGAGTAGTTGATTCACAGGGCTTGCTGACTGCCTCTCAGACTAAGGCAATTTGCCAAATGAATCTGTGGAGAGGGAAGTGAACTTTTAATGTACTCTGACTGTTACCAGTAGCAAAATTCAGACTGACTTCAGTGGAGCAAGCCCATGTCCTGAGTAAGTCTTTCAGTTCAGGTCATCCACTGAGACAATCACAGAATCTTGTCAGCACTGTTACCACAGTGTGTTAACTCTTCGTACTTGACCAGAGGAACAGAAACTCTGGATAAAAGAGTCCCAGCTTGGACTTTTTCTATCTAACTTTCATTATATTAATGGAAATACATTTCTGAGAAATAAATTCCATTCTCTTAGATCTTTATCTAGCTTACAAGCTAATAAATGTTATTCTACATACAGTAAATGTGATAGATAAAACATTTTGTTCCTACAGAATTTCAGTGATACTCTGCTTGGACCTTGCATTGAGGTTTGGGAGCTTTGTTTTGGGTGGTTTTTTTGAGCTGATAAATACATATTCTGACTTAATCTTCTGGCTTTTATAGAACTGTTGTATAATAGTAGTTGGGTTTTTTAAGAGAGTATAACTAAAGTAATCAAGAGGAAGCAGGAATGGAAATGTACTTTTCTTGCCCAGGATGAGAAACAGGAGTGCATACAAAGGCTGTTCTTGCTGCAGTTGCATTGTGTAAGTGTGATTTAAGGGTGAAACTGCATAGTGATGGGGTTCACTCACGGTGCTTTTTACTGTTTCTCTGGGTAAGATCAAAGTCAGGACCATTCTCTTCCTCCTGCACTTCTTCCTTCATCCATCTACTTCACGGTCAGTCTCAGATCAACTAATCCTCAAACCTCCTACCTGTGCCTTATCTTTGTGATAAGGCTGTGGAGGATCTTTTCTGATTCAAGGAAGGTGAGAATTTAACAAGATTTCACAACTTTCGAAATATGAAAACAAGTCGCTACCTTAAATGTTTTTTGTACTGTTTCTGTGTTGCCATGAGCTAGATTTTGTCCTGAGTGTCTGTTTGTGCAGCCTTGCTGTAGATCACACCCATGGGAAAGCATGTCCTCTATCCCTTCTGCTCCTTTTTTTTCCCCTTGGTTTTGCAATTCAATCTTCTGTTTGTAGACATCTATATAATGAGAACGCTCTTCTGTAAAACACACCTGGCATGTTATTTTGAAGATGAACTCTACAACACATAACAGAGCTGGAAACAAATTCTGAAAAGGAGTCATGGCTTAGTCGTTTAGGACAGAGATTCTTCCATAAAGACAAAACACTTGTGCTCGGTCTGTTGATTAAGTAGTGGCCAGTATAAACTGTTTTCCAGATGGATTGTTTTTTTCCCCACTTCAGTGGCCTGTGAGTATTGCTTACTTCTTAGTCAGATGGCCAGAGTTTCAGCAGAGATACGTCCCCCAGTTGCCACCAGTGCAGAGGTATCCTGTAACTAGCTGAGTGCTTGGTAAGAGCACTATAGTACAGAAACAGGAGGAGGAGCCAGGCACGAATGTCTCATTTCTGAAAATCCTAACTCACTTGCACCATTGCTTAGCACCTTTCCATCTCCCCTCAAACTGCTTTGTAAAATCTTTTTTTCTTTCTTTACCACGGTGATTTTGTGCTGCTGTGGTCTCAGAAGATGCTCTAAGCACGTGCCAAAGGCAGAGCCAACAGCAACACGTGCAAGTTGCTGAGTAACTGAGAGAGGTCTGAGTGAAGAGAACTAAATGATGTGCTGTGAGACAGCTCGTGTGGATAAGCAGTATTGCCTTTTTCTTCTTCCTGATACAATCCACTTTTCTTCATTGTATTTTTAAAGGTTTGTAAAAGATAACTGTAAAGGATAGTGATATTAACAGCATTTGATTGGAGGTGTTAGGTCAGCACAATTTAATTGTGGTGAATGACAAGTTTCTCTGCTTTTCTATGTGCTGGCAAGAATATAAATCTGGACTATTGTAGCAGTAATTCTGTTTAGTAAGGTCACAATAAATGGAAACACAGCATAGCTTTTCACAACCACTTAGAAACCAGAAATATAAAATGTAGCCTGTTTCATGGCCCTTTGCACAGGTGAAGACACATTCAGGATCATCAGATAAACCAGGATATATTCAACTTCAATATTTTAAAAGCTTAAACTTGCACTGGATTGATTTCTGGACTCTGATGTCTGGTGCCTCCAGAAAACTACTGGGAAACCAGCATTAGGTAGACATGGACTTTGAATAGCAACTAGTGTTTTAACAGTTCCCCCTGTCATTACTGTTCTCCTACGGTCCTGTTCCCATGTGTGTCTTCTCTAAAATGTTGTCTCAGCACTAATAAAACCAAATATTTGGCTGCTGAGTTACGATTTGGGGAAGTATATGTATTTTCTGTGTTCTACTATCTCTATGTTAGAGATTTCACAAAGAGCTGCTTAATATGACATAGAGAAAGATGCTCCTCACACTAGAATGAAGAAGTTATTTGGGGATTTTAAAGACCAGGTAATTATAACAACTACAGTGACAACCATCAGAATAGAAAAGGGCTTGAAATTCAGTGTTTTGTTTTAATCCTTGTGTTTCTCTCTGACTTTCTCTTTCTTATGCTGCAAGACAGTGCCTGGAGCTCCAAATCTAGGGAGCACCCCTGTGGTAAATATGTGTGCACAATGTCTGATATAAGTCTGTGGCACAAGCGCCATTGGGATGGGGAGTATCCTCATGGTGCAAGTGCACAGGCTGTATTGGTAACAGCTCTTAACCAGCACAGGTTTGGAGTGGTGTGTACCCTCCTCACAGCTGAGTAGTTGGATCTTGCAACCTTGTGATTTCCTATTGCTGTGGAACTCATGCTATCCAGATATCTCTGTTACTTTCAGTGGACTGTGTTTTGATAAATAACCGAAGGGAAAAATCTCAGTTTGATTAAGTAGAGCTTTTTTTTGTTATCATTTTTGGATGTTACTTTTTTTTTTAATGTTTTCTTATTTTGAGCCTGATGTTCATCCTCCAGGTAGGTAAAATCTGCATACTGGCAAATGTGTGCCTGTTTTGCACGCCCAAACCCCAGCGTGTGAGCAGCAGCCAGTCCATCCCTGCAGTCACCTGCAGGCAAGGTAGACACACATCTTCACAAACCAAACACAGGGAGGGTGGCTAAAAACAGCGCCAAAAGCGAAGAAAAATAATAATGTTGCACAAACTGCAGAATTTAGCAAGAGGATGCTCAGTAGTGTTTTCCAAGATTGGTTTTAAGGGAAGTTTTAATCAAATCTTAACCTGCCTTCAGTAGTTCCAAGCCTCACTGAAGTAACTAGGCCGACGTGCACAGTAACAAAACGTTTGGGTGCTGCAAACATACATGTAATTTTGTAAAAATTGCCAATTTTAAGTAAGGCACTTTGTTTGATTTGTCTGTCAGTGGGAGCACGAAACCAGTGAAGTGTATAGATCAAAGGGAGAGAAAACTGAAGTGCATCAGGAGAAGTGATAAGGAACCACGCAAAGCAAAGTAGCTTTCTTTTTGCACTTTACATTTCACCTTCTGGCTGCTACATTTTTTCTGCTACGAACTGTCACCTTCTGCTTCCTCAGCTAATAGTTTAGATTCATTTTGCATGTCAAATTGGTGCGAGCGACCGCAATCAGTGGCACCCATTTCCTGACCATCTTATACCCAACATGTGTCTTCTAACACCATTTGTGCCAGTGTTAATGCAGTAGCTTTACAGCCTGCTGCTACCAAGGTGAGCAAGAGTTCAAGGAGAAAACAAATAAAATGGTTTTGTTCATTTGTTGCAACACAATAGAAGAAGGTGGCAAAAGTTCCCTTACACAGAATTGCAATCAAATCCAGCCACGCTGGTAGCTAATTATATTATTTTTTTTTTTGCCTGCCATTGTGACTCAATTAGAAGGCATTTGTGGACCTGCATGAAAGTAAAATGAGAACACAGTGCTCCAACATGTTGTTCTGCTTCTTCACCCATTACCAAGGAAGTGACTCAATAATTGTATTTGGTTTAAGAAAATGCTTTGAGAGGAAATGTTTTGTAACAAATTTTTAAAGTACTACTTCCGTTATTAAGCTATTTAATCTTTAAGTATCACATGAGAAACTTCTATTTTGTGCTGTTATCTGTTTCTATTTCTTTTCAAAGGTTTCAATTTTCTGTTTCATTTGTAAGCAACCTGACAGCTAAGGCAAAATACAGTTTCCCTCAGTGAATTTTCATGCAATTATTCCATGGCTGACTCTCACCTAGCATCACCACATTACACTGGATGTTGTTCCAGCTCTGGCTCCTAGACAATGTAAATTCAATATTCTCTTGAATATGTGGTAGAATATCAAGTATATGATGTGAAGAGTGTCAAGGTTTTAGTGGCACCAACTGTATCATAACAGAGCTGTGATTTACCTTCTACAAACAACCAAATTCAGTGATATACTCATGCAATTACTACCCATATGAAGCAGTAAATCACTTAATACTGAAATAACACTTATTTTAGAGGAGAACAAGACAGTGACCAGAATAATTTCACACAACAGAGAATGACACATATTGCAGCCACATGAAAATGGCATGGCAATGTTGTTTACAGGCTGCACTTAGCGAGAACTAAAAAGTCACCCCTTTCTTCAGTTCCTGGCTATAATTTTATAGCCATCTTCTAGTAACTGCATGAACGTAAAAACCTGCATCTTTTTGGTTGCTTCTGGATTACCTTCAGGACTTCTCCAATGCAGACCTTAGACCTCTTCAAGAGAGAGTTTAAGTTCAGGGTGCCCAGAGTGGGTGTGTGATGAAGCACCACTATCCCAGTGAGTCAGCTCCAAGTAGCATGTAGCTGCCTGCAGGACATCAGGGTCTTCTAGGCAGATGGGACAATCTGACAACCCTGCCGCTCTTTCGAACTATCAAACGGAAGTTTCAGCTCCAGAGATAAACACCAACTGAGGATGAAGGCAAGTGAACAGTAGTGACATCTCCAACAGCAGCATGTCCCACACCTTGTCCTGCTTAGGCACTCGTGCAAGGCTGACTCAAAGGGAATGGGCTGGCTGGTGAAGGAGCAGCACCACTCTTGTACGCACTTGGCGATGTCCTTGAAGGTTTTCCATCCACACCGCACTGAGTTCATGGGATTAGGCATGGTTGCAGTCTAAGGCCTTCTGCTGCAATAACCAGAGGTATTTCTTCAAGCCCATACGTAGGTGGCATGGCTGATGCTCATTTTCTCCTTCAGAGACATGCTTCTTCCCCCCTCCTGGGAAAACGGTGACACTTCTTGCGATGTGCGTAAGCTGCCACTTCAACTAAACCTGCATCTCCCACGTAACACAGTTGAAATATTGTCCTCTTTTAGTACAGAGTGACAGGTTGTGATAAATAGACTGGTTTCTCTGACTAATGTGTACCTAGTCAAATATTAATGAGCCAGCACACAGAAGCATGAAGTAATCTTTTGTTTTTCATTAAGTGCCTAGATTAAAGAGATGTTATTTTACTGTAACGCACAGAATTATGTCATTTCAGCTTAGCGTAACTGTTAATCACATCACATTGAAATGATCCTTGGTTTTGTTTTAAAGAGCATAGAAGAACAAGAAGTAGAGGAAAAACAGAAGTAGAAATGGAATATGAGACTATAGTGAAAGTGAGTGAAACATTCCCCTTTTTATCTAGTAATGCTAATGTTGTTTTCATTTTACATGTCAAAACTAAGTCAGGAGCGCCCACAATTTACTGCCTGGTGGTTCTTCTGAAATCTCTGAGCAATTAAAGCCCTGATTATTATCTGCTAGCTGCATAACATTTGCTGCCACTGACCATTACATCCTTTTTATACCCTGAAAGCGATTAGCAGCTTCTTCAAATCATACCCCACCCCATTGTCTCCCTGCCTGTTTGATTTATTGCTGCTTTTGCCCCACCTCAGTGCAGGGGTCAGGGGCTGGGTGTAACAGCATGATTGTACAAGCTTTCTTTCCACAGCCCTTTGGGTCATCAGAATATCCTCTGCTCTCTGCTCACAGTAGCTGCAGTACTCTCAGATCAGAAAACCAGGCACTATGAAATGTCTCTCTGAAGAGGTAAAGAAGATTGATGCCGGGGGGAGGATGTAGGGGTAGGAATTGAGAGTCTCTGAATGTAGAGGTATGAGATGGGGAAGGGTGTTGAAGGTAGGAATTCTGGGTACCTCTGAAGATTAAGCTTACCAAGCAGATAAATTAAGGATTTGTCATCTGGGACACCAGAGTATGGGATAAAGAAGGGATTAACCAGGGCATCAGAGCAGGAGGAAAAACTGGGGACAAAGAGAAAGAATTTGTGAATATGAGTCAGTAAAACAGGATTAGTGAAGCCTAAAGGGGAAGATTGAGAGGTAAGAGAGTGAGTTTCTCAGGGAGGAGAAAGGGAACAGAAGAAAACTGGGAAAAGGCAGGCAAAGCCTGGAAGAAAGATGATGGTAGATTAAAGTTAAAGGGTGTTTTTTCATTGCTTTATGGAAGGGCTGATGATTAGAACATGCTGATAGAATGAATTATTATTTCAGGGGTATCTCTGCTATCAGGAGACATGACTATGTACAAGCAAACTTCCTCAAACCTCCTGTAAATACAGCGATGCCAGATCTTGAGCTTTCATTCTCAAGTGGGTAGCAATAAGCCACACGCTTTTGTCACTGAATCAGTGAATCCTGCATTGTATTTTTATTTAATATTTCACTTTCTACTGCTTTCTTCTGGAATGCTTTGATATGCTTTGGTTGTCTTTGAGGAGAGAACCACCATGGCTTCTCAGGGAGGACTGTACTGGGTAACCAAACCTGCCTTTCTGCTGCAGTTACCTGGATGCAGAGGATTTTGGTTAGTTGCCAAGCAGGCAGTGTTTGCTTTTCAGTGCCCTCGGGCTCAGCTCACGTGTGCAGGAGTAAAAGGAGCCTTGAGAGAGAGCTGCAGCTCCTCCTTGCTAAGGAGTGTCCTTCTATGGCTCTTCACCACCCCACACAAGGTCTCCACAGTTGTTCTGTAATTCGTAGTCCTTCCTCATGACAACCAAGGCTCAGTTTTGGGGACAACTCCTCTTCCAGTCTGTGTGGTACCAGTACCAATGTTCACAGCGATGCACCCTCAGCAGTGGTGAGGGCACATGTTTGCTGTGAGCACTGCTCTGCTCCCTGGCCAGCATCAGGGTAGTGGTTCCTGGTGCTTTCCCCTGGGTTGCTTTATCAGCCTGTCTAGGGCTTGTTGGTTGGTTGGTCTTTGAATACTTCTCATGGATACTTCTATGGACATGTAGTGGCAAGAGAGAAGGAGCCAACTCTGTATGTTTGATCTGGGTCTTGCACAATGCAGGCTGACTTCTGTACTTTACTGAAGTGCTACTTAAGTTTGATTTCTAAAGTGTGACTAGAACTTGTTTTGCCAGGATTTTTTGCTGTGAATCACCCGTCTCTGCCCACATGGACACCAACATATTCTTCTTGTATCTATACATATCATGACCTGCTTATGGTTTATTTAAACGGTTTTATCATTGCAAAATAAGTGATTGTTTCTTCAAACACCTGTCAAAAATGCCACAATTCTCACCGTGGTAAGGTTAGAGATTAGAACTGCTGGGTGGGGCCTTGATTTCATGAATGTTGTTTTCCTCTTGGACATGGGCAAGGCAACTAAAAATGTCCGTTTCCTGAGCAAAGTAGGTGTGACAAAAGAAAGGAGAGCCTATAACGAATATGTTGGTACCCTGACAGTATTCAAAGGAGTGACTTGCTGAAGATGGCAAAATTAAATTGGCAATTGCTGACTAGGGAACTGGGGTTTCTTTGTTGTTTGTCTTTAAGTGTCACAAGAATATTGATTTCTCTTCCTGAGGGATGATCTGTCTTCCTTTCCTGAAAAGCAGGAGGACAGGAATAGAGCTGAGCTGCCTAGAAACAGCTCAGTGAACATTTGAAAAAACAGAAGTACTTGTTTTAACTCTATCCTTGTCATACGCTACTTATATTTTAATATGATGCCAACCTCATATTATCTGCCTGGGTCAAATTAGGATATCTTGGGAGGGTGATGGGGACCTGAGCAAATCCAGTTGGTCCTGCACAGTTAGATGGAGATCAGACCATTTTTTTTTCTTCCACCCCTTTCTGCCCTAAGCTCTCAGTGCTGCATCCACAGGGGAGGGTGTTTTGAATGCTTTGAGGTCCCTGGCTAGAAGGAGGGCAGGTTGTGCAGAAGGAAGGAGTTAATGTTTCCTGCAGGCCAGAAAGGAAGGTCTCAGCTCTCACTCCAGTGCAAGAAACCACTGGCTTTGAGCTGAACAAAACTAATGACCTTAGAGAATATTTCCATGCAGGAGAAACATCTAATCCTTCTAAGCCATGCTAACAGCTGTGCAGAAATCTAGAGAAATGACCTAAATTCACAACTTCATTCAGGAGCTCTCTGAATCCACTGGTGACTAAATGTTTGTCTTCGAGAGAAGGAACTTCCACATAGTTAACAGTTATGTTTGTCAGCAGCAGAAACCTCAGAGAAAGTTTTTGAGATGGAAAAAGAGAATGTGGACTTACAAGTCTAGTCTGAACATCCAGCTCTTTTTATTCCATGCAAAATGACTTTTTCACTAGGATGTTTTGGGCAGGTAGGGATGGCTCATGAGAGCTCTAAAAAGTAGCACTTAAAAGCTTCTGCTGCACTTTCCTCATCCTTTAAGCTGTGTTTCAAATGAACATTTAAGTGCATGGTAAAGTTTTTCAGCAGGGCTCCAGCCATATATAGCTGTTGTGTAGAATCAAGCTGGCATTTTTTCTAAACCTGGATTTTTTGTAAGTCTTTTGACAGCTGTTACACACCACCAGAATTCTGCATGGTGTGATGTCAGCCTCCATGTTTAATTACTCTGTGGCCCGTGGGAATGCTATTGCATGTGGTAGCTCACGTTCTGACAGCTTCATTTTCACAAAGTAGGTGTTAAAGCCTGAATAAAACATAGAGCGTGGAGCTCATAGGGCAAATTATTTCACAACCTGCTGATACTGAAGGTTAGTATTTCTAGAAACTATTAGTAGCTACAATAGCTTATCTATGGTTCTTCTTGAGATTATTAGTGTATTTATAAGTGCCTGTTTGATCAGTTTTATCCTGTAGGGTGTTAAATAGGTGGGTTAAATTTCAGTGTAGTATTTCCACTCCTAAAATGCTCCTTTCTGCTGAAAATTCTGCAGGTGCAGTCTTCAAATCTGAGATTGTGTTTCAGGAATCAGTATGACTGATAGGATTGAAGGCCTTAGCAATTAAATACTTCCCTGTACTTTTAGCAATACACCTTACACCACACAGCTTGGATGCTCCTGCAGTTGAGGTGTGACAGAAACACAAGCCTGTAATGCTGAGTAGCATGGAAATTGTAGAAGCTCCTGGGAATGATAACTCACTGTCAGTCTTTTTCTCAGGGAATCAATTGTAATTCTGAGCAGGGGCTCACACTCTCCATGGCATAAGGTAATAAATTCTGTAGTAACTTCTCCCCAGGTCCATGTCAGTGTTCACGTCTCCTCTTGGCCTGGAGTACCCTTCATTCCCATTTGTATTGAGACAGACACTTCTGTGGCTCCCGCTTGAAAATACTAATTGGATGAAAATTAATTCAATTTTTAAAATGATTACTCAGCTTTTTTTTTAAGTGACTTTTTTTTTCTTAAGACTGGGGTTAATTTCTTGTATTATCAGCTGCCCTTTAATGGTTGTGACTCCCTCACAAGCAGATTTAGTTCAGTGATATCAACCACGTTTGAGGATTTTACACAGGCCAAGATCCTCTCTGTTGGCTGCTGCAGGAATTGATACAGTGTGAAAAAGCAATAAGCCTGCTCCCAGGCCCACATCTTTCATGTGAAATAGGTGTGTCTGTTTGCCCATCCTATCACCAGGAGAGGGTACATATTGTAAATATGAAAGTTGCCTGCTGAGAAGTTGAAGGATTCTGTGCCCTGCTGTATTCCTTTTAGAAAAGTTTTCTGAGCCAATAAGTAAACTTCACCACCCAGTCCTCCCAGTATGATCATCTGTTATAGATGCCCACCACAACAATGTCCAATTCTGTCACTACCCAGAGACTTTCAGCAGGTCCCTCTCTTACAGTATGCTGGAGATCAGAAAAAAACCAAAGATCTTCAATAAATATCTCACCAAAGACCCTCTTTGTACCTGTCCTCCCTGAACAGCCTGTGCCTTTTGTATGGATATTTCAGTAATGTGAATTTTTATACAAAATCAGTGCTGATACCAGTGAAATCATTATTTTGATTGACTTAAAAATAATCAGATGCCTTCCGTTTTTCCCCTGTTTTGTGAGTATATGCATCCACAAGCCCACGGACACGTCATAAGAGGATTGACTCAGGATTCACCCATTTCCCTCCAATAACCACTTATTGATATTAGTAGGAGCACTTTGTTAATAAACACACATATATAATAGAGAATATTTTTTAGTGTCTTTTGTGAGAGTCACATATTGAGTGCAGGATACAGACATTAGGAAATCTCATGGTGGCTAAGCTGAATGTTAAAGGGGATATCTTTTTGTTTGAACACAGAAGCTCAAACCACTGTTGTCTCGGGGTGAAAACAGCTGAATTACAGAGTTTCTCAGTTGCTCTGCCTTTTCTTACATAAAAGTCCACTTCAGTGTAGGATAGAGGGTGGAACAGCTCTGTAACTGCTGGCCTAGCATGCAGAGAGGACTGACAGACAGTGAGCTGCTGCCATTTGGCTGATTTTAAAGCATCGTCGCTCCCAGGTAGGACTACCCCCATCAGCCAAGCTTTTCCACACAGAATAGCTGCTTTTTTTTCTAATTTCTATAGCAGGAAGACACCATTCTGAGGATGGGTTTGAATGAGCTGAATGTTATCTTTGACTCCTCACTCACGCTGCAGGCTCAGAGGATTTGGGATAAAACACCTATCAATTAAGGGCTGCACTTTTTAAACTAATCCCTCTTCCCCTCAGGGCTGCTGCTGAGGACACGCTGGGTACCTCTGGCAGACACCAGCATGACCCAGTGGCACTGGTAGGAATGCCACGTGGTAGTTGCAGTGCGTCAGTGAAGCAAAATATGACCAGACAAGAGAAATTCAGTTGTCCTAAGATCTGTTCTCCTAAGACAGCAAGACTTAAAAGAGTGGGTTGAAGCCGCCTTTGAGAGCCTAGAGCCACAACAGGAGGAGAGGGAGACACTAAAAATGGTGTCTTCTCCTGCTGTATAGACCAGATGTTCCTCTGCAACCAGCCCCCCCTCTAACTTCTAAAAGAGTGACTAAATTAAATTTCCCAACCACATTTACCTTGCATTTGTCAGTGATCCCATAGCAGAATCTTCTTAATCGGCTCTCCTCTGGATTATATGTGCTGCTGTCCTTCCATGGCATTAATCTCTGGAGTTCTTTTCTTTATTGTCTGAAAACAGCCATAACAGTAGGATCAGAAAATGAAGGCACTGAAAAAGCAACACTGCAAATTAAATACGTGGGTATCAGCTCATGGCTTGGGTGGCCGGTGTTAACATGTGACAAGGCAGAAGAGTAAACTGAGAAAGGGTTCTCCTGTGAATTCCGTGCCCCCATTATCTCTCCTCCTTTATCCGAAGGGCTGAGGAAGCCTTTTTTGTTAGCCAAGACAGCTTGGTGCTTCGGCTTAATTTTCATTGCATAATTTTAAATACAGAGCGTGTCTACAGTGCTGCAATTAATGGATAGCCTAAAGACTTATTATTTCAAACTAATTGATATGTAAGAAAGTTTAAATAACGGAAGTGATAAGAAATTTTTAGGAATAACTTCTGTAACTAACTCAGAATAATCTTTGTACTATTACATAGAGTGGCAGATGACTTCATCATTCACTCACCATCACTAAATTCAAGGCCTGTCTGTATCTATGTTCTAAATATATTTCCACGAGATGGAGAAAAGATGACATTTTATAGTCATTGTTCTAAAAGGTTTTTTTGCAAGTTAATAATCTTATTCATTTCTGATACTTGTCTACCATCATTTGGAATACTCCCAAAATTCAAGATAAATATCTGTTATTCTCAACAAAAACATGTGCTCTACACATACTTTAAATAGGGCTTTAAGCCAAGTAAAGTATTCTTTTGCTTCCTCAGATAACTTGATCACTAATGAAAGGCCTTTATTTTTCTAGTGTTCATTAAACTTATCTTCAACTAGATTGTGATCAGAATTGGCATCAGAGAATATGCTATAAAGTTGTAAGACCTCTCAAGAACTTTTTAATGTTTTTGGAAGATGTCAAGTACCAAAGTAATAATAAAATGGTGATAGAACATTAAAAAGATAAGTTCTTATAATGGAAAGAGGTTTTGTTCTACTGCCAGTTGCTTTTTTTTCTTAAATAAGATTTTGCATGATACGAAACTTTTCCAAGATAGAAGCTACCAATAGTGATACACATAAATGAGATCAGATTAAAAACAAACTGGAGCTCTAAGGAGATCATATCATGCATTTTGATGGGATGCCTCTCTGGAAAAAAAAGCAAAGGACTTAGTGAAGTTCCATGAGATTCATCTCAGTTCAGGCTTGACCCTCTGGTGAACTAAACTTTGATGAACTATATTAATTTCAGAAGGAAAGAAGCCAGGGACCAAATCCAGCACACAGAGATGTCAATAGAAAAGCTCACTCTTCTGTAGTAGCCTTGAGATCTGGATGAGGCCCCGGTGTGACCTTTGCATGCTGTGGCCCACTGAGATTGGTGAGGAAGGGAGGTACCAAAGGAACTGATGCTCAGTGTATTTTAAGCTGTAGTGTCCCTTATTTTTCCTGTCTCTGCTGGCTTCTAGAAGATTTACATATTCCTTTTCCTGGCAACAGGAAGGTCTGGCCACAAAACTCAACTGTGCTATTGGCAATATCATTAAGAGATCTGTTCAAGAGGACTTTAAGATGTCCACCTATATGGCAAGATGAAAAGCATGCCATGGTGCAGACTTAAACACGCAGGTACTATGACACACTCGTTTTCTGTCACTGGATGCATTCCACCATGCTTAAGAAGAGCTGACCTCAGGATCTCTGCTGGCTGGTTGGGCTGCAGCGTGGTAGCCCTTCACCCATAAGAAGCATTGAGAGGGCAAAGCACCTTCAGTGGTTTCCCTTCTTTATGGAGCTCAGGTGTGCAGCAGAAACCCAGCTCAGGCTGAAGGCTAAGAGAGAGAAAGGTGGACAGGTCTGGATGTGAGAATGGCATCTGACTTTCTTCTGGGAATTTGTTATCTCCACATGTCTGTCAAAGCAGGCTTGGATTTTAAGCAACAACCTGGTTCTGTTTCCTAGACTCTTCCATGCTCTGCAGTTTCTTTAACTTGCTGAGATAAGACAGTTGAAAATCCTGAACCTCTGAAGCGTGGCTTTTATGCTTCTCCTTTGTGAGTCAGATTAGGTTCTGATCTCAGGTGGGGAAGGAGAGAGCACTTTGTGCCTTTTGGTGCCAGTGGTTCCTTGGTTTGGCCTGGTTAGTTTGTGCCTGCACTTATGTGGTTGCTGGTACTGTAGATCTAAACCCCATCAAAGTCAATCACTGTCTTCTTGTAGACTTAAGTGAACTTTGGGTACCTTTAACAGGCATGAGTTCAAGCTACTCTGTGCAGCAGTGGGATGGGCTTTGTCTTGTTTATCCAGCTGTATGAAGTTACCTTATATGTCAGTTGTTGCATGGTGGGATGCTTGCTGAACATCATTGAAATAAAGTTTTCTGCATGGTTCATTTAAACTTGATGGGTAATTAGAGAGTTGACCGAGTTTGCGGTAGTCAGCGTTAATACGACCTTTGGAAAAAAAATGTTTAAATAAAAAACAACTGAACTGAAATATTAATCCCTTGAACTTAATCATGAGGATGGCTCCATTAACCTCCCATTGCACAGTATTACTTAATCCAGTAATAGCAGTACAGACAAGAACAGGAGGGTTTTTTCCTTTTAAGTTCATCGTAGTATCGGGAAGTAGAAACCTTCAGGCTATTTTTAATTAGGTTGAACCTCTGGGCAGTGCCGTTCTTACCATAAACTCTGAAGTTTTTAAGAGTTGCAGTTAAAATTCCACACTAATTTTGCTTCTCAAGTCAAAAAAACCCAAACCAGTGTGTTGTGTAATACAGCATGAAACAAGGAGAAGTGGTGGATATATGGATAAAATAATGGTGGAAATAGAGAAATGTGAAGATAATGGTAATATATAAGCACAGAGCAACCATAAACAGTATCAGGCTGTATCCTTAGTAGCAATGATACAGCTCCATTTGATGTTCATTAAAAACTAATGAACATATACATCAATATATAAATTTGAATTGGGTCTCAACTTTTTGTCATTGTTAAACTCAGCCTCAAAACTTTCCTGACACTTGGAAGTACAAGGGCCAAAATAGGGACCCATCATTTCTGGAAAATGGAAAATGAGAGACAGTAGGTCTGTCCCTGCTGTTAAACTTCTGCCAGGCTCTGAATGGATTTTTTTCATCAGCTTGTTATGTTAGAAAATCATGGCTTGGTCACTAAATAGGCTCATCATTTGAGGAGAGTCAATGAACACCTCTGCTAATAGCAAAGAGGAAGCCACATTTCTGTTGTTAATGAGTTAGGAAATATTCTGGAATAGCCTTCGTTGTTACAAGGCAGTACAGAACTCCAGCTACTTGAAAAGGTTTTCAAAGAAATCTTCTGAGGCTTTGATCTTTATTCAGAGCATGCTTGCTTCCTAGTCTAAAAACATTCATTTTTAACAGGATATTAACAGAAGGACTGACTGCTCAGTAATTTTCCAAGCAGACTTTTCAATGGGGCTCCATCCTGCAGAGCCTTTCTGATGTGAAGAGCTATAGTCAGTGCGAGGCAAACTTCAAAGTGCAGCACAAGGCTTTCAGTGTGATTATTTTGCAAACTAATGATGGCTTACTTCTGAACCTCCGTGCAGTTCCCTGACAATTACCAATGACATGGAAATTATAGTGAGCACGTACCTTAAGAAACATTCAGTCTGCAGATACACAGACCTCAGCGTATGTTAGGAGCTCTTGTTACTTGAAACAGGCTTGAGAGTCTGGGCTGAGTAGGGAGGGCAGGGTAGTGAAAGGAGGTGCCAGACTTAATCACAGGATGACTCTGTCCCTTTTCCTTTGAGTAGCACCGTGATGCCACTAGAGAGAGACAGAGAAATAGATTATTTATTTCCTTTCCATTGTTGTGTTTGGGAAGAAATCTTTGTGCTTGGAGGGAATTTTCTGCGATACTGATGGGACCTGTTAGAGATGTCCTGCCAGGAGTCAGACACAGGCAATGCTGTAATTATCTATTAGCAAGGTGGATGTGAGAGCTGAAAAACACTTTGTTACATTCAGAGTTCAGTTTAGGCAAGGAACCAGAAGCTGTGGTGTGGGTTTCACCACATTTTTTTTCAGATCTGTACTTCATCAGCTCCTGAGCCCTCACACAGGAGGCCTTAAGCACCTGAAGCTTTCTTTTCTTGTCTCTCTCCTCTTTCAAAAATAGCCAGAATCTCTTGCTCTGCAGGACAGCACTACTTTTAGGCAAAACACATGATACATAAAGTGACCCCATGGATTCCAGGGCCCCCTGGAGACACCCTGCTCGGCTGCCGTGGTGCTGCCCAGCTCTCAGAGTCCTGCGTTCTCCAGTCCACCCGGGATTTGAAATATTTCTGGAATATATTGTGTCTGTTATAACCTCAAGATGTCATTTAAAAGGAGTTTCCAAGGGACTGTTATGACCTCTTGAGCTGAGAATTACAATGCTGCTACTCTTCCAAGGCCTGGGCTGCTGGACAGTCAGCTGCTGTTTACAGGGTGCCTTGGAGGCATGGCGGAAGTGGAAAAAAAATCACTCATTAGCAGGTAATAGATGCACTGATTTTTTTTGGTTGTTGTTTTGAAGACAGTATCCAAAATATGAGCAGCACTTTATAAAAGGACTGGTTAAGAAGCTCTATTTGAGCTATGTCACTAGAGTTATTTACTCTGGATCCACCCCAATAAACTAAGAGCAGTATCTGATGATAGATGAGACTTCAGTGGAGTTTCTCTGGATTTACCACATTGAAACTGAGCAGATTCTCTTTTCCTTACAGCAAAGTAAACTTACATCAGCGATAATGAAAAAGAGCAGAATCTAGCCTTAAAATGCTACACATGCTCATAGAGAAGGGATTTTTTTTTTCCTCATTCATACTAGCTCAAATTATCTTTACTCATATGCATTGTGAAATGCATAGGTCATGTATTTATAGAGTCATCAAAAAAACACTTGCCAGCTTAAGAAAGCATTTTATCCACAAAAGACAACAATTACACAGAAATAGTCATCAGAAAAAAAGAGTGATTCCAAGTATACAGCTCGCAAGGCACAGAGCAGGGCTTTGCATGAGAATAAACGGCTGCACTGGTGAAGAAATGGGAAACAAAAGTTACAGTGAAGAAAAGCTTCCCAGAGAATTCAGTACAAGCTTTCTCTTTAAAGCAAATGCAGGAGATCTGAGGTTGCTACTAATACAACTCCCAGCAGGAGAAGGTCACGAGGTTAGGCTTGTGCTGTAAGGAGCTTCTCTAACTCTTAAAAGTTTTGAGCAGAGGTACAGCACAGGAGTATGTGTATAGAATAGATGTATAGTCTGGACAACACTGGTGGGCATCTCATCCCTCAAGCATTTATTTTTCAGTTAGCCCTTGGAATCAATGTTGGTTTACTGTACAGAAAGAAAACAGGAGTTTCTTTTATGAGAGTGTTAAAATCTCGGAGCCCCAGTCCCAAGTTTCTTCACAGTCCCATTGGTTTAATTGAGGCTGCAGTTAATAAAGATGGAGACACAGATTGATGAAGGCCCTAAGGTTACAGTCTAATGCCTTGAGACAGCAGGTATTAAAGGGCTCATTCATGTGGGGACTTGTACATCAGGGAGGCAGAGAAAATCATCTTTGCTTTAATACAAAGAGACAGGGAGCTGCAACATTGAAGTTAACAGGGCAAGTCAAACGGGAGTATATGAATAAGGGAAGTTAACACAGTTTCTGGACTCTTATGATGTGCTTCAGGTGTTACAGTGATATTTTCAAGTCCATCTTGGGGCAGTTGCTGAAGGAGAATATCTGGACTGTACAACCTGTTGACACTGGAAGGCAGGGTTGGCATAGTGGATCAGGAAAAAATACAGAAACTCCTGAGCAGGTGCCCCTGGTCTCAGGAATAGCATGGAGACCTTGTGGGGTAGGAAGATTGGCTTGGTGTGTCAGACCTTGTGTGAAGGACTAGGAGAGCTTCATCTGGGAGAAAAAGGGTGCAGGGTGGGGCTGGCAAAGAGAAAGTCCTGGACCTGGTCATCTCTGTTATGGTCTGAAAAGTTAACCATTATCTGAAAATGCAGCGACGGGCATGGGCTGAGACTGAGATGTCTTTGTGTGAGGACAGGAATCATTAATGGGAGCTTTCCAGTCAGTGTAAAGCCATTTCCCACCCCAGCTGTTGTTTACTAGTGCCGTGCTGTTCCCCGTGCTGTCTCTGATAACAGGTGCCCTTATAGTTTCTTGAATGACTCTGTGCTCCAGCATTTTGAGATAAAACCTCAGCTACCTGACCAGTTTCGTGTCACGTGTAGCTATATTGTCTACAAGTAGCTTTATTAAGCCCAAATGTTAGCATGGTGGCATGTTCCTTTTTGCACTTGCTTGCAGTCACTGGGAGAAAAAGAGAACATTTAGGGGCTCGCTGCACACGTAGAGCTGTTAACTCCTTTCCCAGGCCTGCATAAACAGCTTCGTAACAAGCTGCATTGCCCAGCTCCTTTCTTTGGGGCATCCTTCCAGGGGGCAGAGGTGGGTATATTTGGAAAGGTCCTGCAGAGGAATCCCAGGTTTCCTCAAACACATGATCCTCACCACAAGTCACCATCTTCTGCAGCCCCCCGTAGCACACCGAGTGCTACAGAGGGACTGTGGCCATGGGACGTGAGGACAACTAAGCAATGGTTACCCCTTTGCCTTCCCAGCAGAAATCTGCTTAGTGGAGGGAATAACATGGTCCTTAATAAGAAACTCCTCCTGTTTCCAATTAAACAAAAATTGCTGCCTATAAATCTCTTGATCCCTGAGCTCTGTTCCTCAATTTTACTCTCCCTGTTATTGAGCCTCCGTCTGCTTTTAACAATTCTTTCTACTCATGTGTCTTTTAATGCTGCATCCCTCCAGAATGGCTTTCTAATTAAGTAAGCTCTGGAAATGAAAAGCAGCAGAGCAGCAGCTTGCCTGCTCTCTGTACCCTTAATCTGGGAGTCCTCTACGTGCTATTTTGGAAGCTAAATTGAGGTCACTGACATTATGCATATTTGTTGTCCGATGCAGCCTTAAAAGCCCCAAATCCTCTATGCAAAATGATCTTTAGGCACATGGGTCAAGCATTTGCAGGAAGAAAATGAAGCATTTGGAGCTTTAGTAGATTTAGAGAAAGGGGAGGAGTGAGAAAGGGGCCACAATCTCAGAGCAGTGTCTCTGTTGCTTTTGCTGGCCAGCGAGAGGATCAGTGTCATTGGTGTTAGCAAAACAAACACTTCCAGTGACATGTGAAAAGGGAAATGGGAGCTTTGCTCAACAGAAATGTCCTGTAGGGGCTGAGTCCCCCTTCTGTTATGAACCATGTAGTGACCAGTTACTGCCTCTTGTCAAAATGGATTCTGCTGAAATTGCACAGAAGCAACGAATGCGGTTGAGCAGGTACTGTTCATGTGGAATTAAATATTACAGTGCATGTGGGTAGTGCCACGGTAATTACAGATACAAATTAGTATCACATTTCAACTGGTGAATAAATACAATAGCCAAATACCACCCCCCAAAAGTCATGACTTTGATATTTTGCTTCCCTCTGCCTCAAGGGGAAATAACACAATTTTAAAAATTTGTCACATTTGGAATCAGAACTTTAAAATTGTGAAAATCCTTTTAAAAGCTTGATAATAAAGAGTTTGCAACCTCTAGAAATGTCAGGGGTTGTTGGAGATACCAAATTGTTCAGTCCTCCGAGTGCATTTTTACCTGGGTTGTTGAGCCAGGATATTTGGATTACTTTTCATTCATAATTCACTGCATCATTGAGGGAAAAAACGAGTGTGATCAGGCAAACAAAGTATTTATGAATAATGCAAAATAAGATTGATTTAAAAGGAGAGAGAAAAGAAACACAAAACTCAAAAACTGACGTTGCAGAAAAATTGCAAGAATGCAATGAATGGAAAATCTGAGACTTAAAAAAGTTCATTTGGAGTCATATGAAGTTTTTGCAGTGGAAGAACTTCATCAAAACAAATATGGCCATAATGAATGTTTTTGAATCAACAAAATTGCATTTGGTGGGGTCTTTTCACCAAAATACTAGAAATACACCTAGTAGTATTTCTTTTCATACGTAACTTTCTCAAAACATTTTTGCTTGAAGATTAATTCTTTAGATGCTTTTTAAGTAGTTACCCTTTCATTATTTTTGAGTTGAAAAAATTATTTTTTTTTAAATGTGAGCTGGAATCAATCCCAGGCAGTGTGGAAGTGGGCAGGATTTGCCTCTGGCATGGGATCTTACATCAGGAGAAGGATGCCACACGGTCACACGGCTGTGGAGACCAAGCATGTGGTGTCTCAAGCTGTATGGGGAAGGAAGAGAGGGGAATATTGTTTGGAAAACTCTTCCATTACTAACTTCCGAAACGCCACTTTCAAGGTACAACGGAAGGAGCAGAAGTGTTCACATTAACAGCTTCAAAGGTGCTGCTGCAGCAGGAAGGGAGGTGGGTTGGACGTGTCTTCCCCCACCATTTCCCTTTCCCTTGGGTTGCCAAAGGAGGAGGAGGAGGAGGAGGTCAGATGGAAGGGGTGCTGCGTGTCGGCCAGCTGCATATCCACTGCTTCTCTTCAAGCCATGGAGGCTGGCTGGGGTTAGAGGCAGTGGACTTCCACAAGGCACTGGCAACAGCACCAGCCCACAGAGGCATTCCCAGATTCCCTGTGTGTTAGAGACAGGGTCATGGTTTAGTCCAGTGATTGTTCTTAATACACACAGTAAGGCCTTTGCTCCTGACAGCTGAGGTCCTAAGTGTGGTTGCCATTTATGTTTGTGCACATACCTACTATCCATGGCTTGAGCTACTGCAAAGCTTTTATTAGCTCTACATCTGAAACTTCATTATTAGGTTCTTATACCTCATTAGCACAGCTTGTTTGCTTTCCACAGTTATTTTAAAACAATCCTGAAATGAAAAAAAAAAAAGCAGGTTCTGCAGCAGGAAAGAGATGAGATGTATTTCAGGTAGGAGAAGGGAGAGGAGTTCAGTATCTGAAGCTTAAACTCGAGGACAAGATAACATGAAACACTAAAAGTGGAATAATGAAGGATTAAGTGGGTTAACTTCTTTTCTTTTTTAATTCTCTAATGCTTTTTAACCTAAACACTCCATGTGAACTTCAGTCCTCCTGGTAACTTGTGTTGGCGGCACGTTGTGTTTTTCACGTGATCGTTTTATTTTTGTTCTTGGTAGAAACAGAAGTTCATTAGATCACATTGCAAGTATGCAGAAGTCTACAGGGGCTTGATCAAGATAGTCTAAAACCACAATTTCTGCTTCTGTAATTCTTTATTGATCACAGTTACTGTTTTTAATGCTCTGGTCGCTATTTTCATGCTGTGTTATTTTGTGAGCTTTAATAATAACAGCTAGGTATAAATGCTATGAATGGTTTTAATAATACCATCCATCTCCTTGTCCGAGTGCATTTTCCTCGCTTTAAGCTGAATGACCATATTCATTTTCTCCTCCCACATTCCAAGGAAGGGTTGCTGAGGCCTTTCTCTGAATGATGACCCTTTTTGGAAAGTGGTGGTACCCAAGGATGCCAAAGAGTCCTTTGAATTGGGAGGGAATGTGAGCTGATCAGCTGGGCAGCTGGCTGGCCACCAGGACCTCTGCTTACTAAGGCACAGTCTTAGTCACATAAAGCTCCACTCATGTTCTTTCCTTGTGGCTACGGGCCCTGTTGGTTGTAGCTGGGGCTCAAAGGATGTGGTGGTGTTCATCCAGGGCACGAGGGTGCGTGAGCCCAAGCCCCTTGGTCACCCACGCTGCATAAGGGCTGGCTGAAGTCAGCAGGGCTCCTCAGGCATGACTTCCCTGTGGAAACCCTTGTGGGATGCAGCTCATAGAGATAGGACAGTCACAATCAAAGCCTCACCATATCTGCTATTATTTTGAGCAAGACAACTTGGTGGCTCAGTGGTCCACAGACTGCTCCAAGCCTGTGCTAGTGTACATCTAGTTTGATAAGTGATGATATAAATGGAGTGGAGGAGAGCCCTTTCAAACCAGAGGCAGCTGAGGACAGCACCTCCTGAGCTTTGATCCCTTCCTAAGCTTAATTTCCCTCCTCTGTAATTTGTGGATAATAATACTGATACTTACCCAATGTAAGCTGATGTTTTTTAACTAGCACTGTGGGGTAAAAAATAAAGAGTAGGTAGATAGAGGCATACATTCAAGAGTTAGAGCTTCTGGCCACAGCTGTCAAGAGCAACTAATGCATTCATCTCCTGTCCCCAAGGGCCCCTCTACAAACACTTAATGATGGCTCCAAATTTTAAAGTATAACTCATTGCCTGTGAGTAAAGTACATGGGAGTGTGATTTACCTGAAGAAGAAATGATGTTTCCAACCCCTTGTGGGATCCTAAAGCTGCATGGATGTGACATTAATAAGTCATTTTTGTTGGGGGTTAAAGGAAGGACAGAGGATCTATAAGAAGGCAGCTGGTGAGATAACAGAAGGAAGAAGGTTGTTATGTGTTAATGGAACAGTGGTCCAGATAATGATCTGCCCGTCTAATCATCAGTCTGATTTCCCTCCACCTTGTCTGGCTCCAAAATCCTAAAAGCAAGTGTAGGTCACCTTGTTTAGTAGCTGGAGAGCAGAGAAATCAGGGTAGGAGGACTTGTGTTGGGAAGCAACCCAAGGGGACAGCAAACTGAACGGTAAGACCACACTGGGATGGAGTCTGGTGGGGTGCTGGTCGTGCAGAGAGGTTTTAACTTCACTGATGTGGCACTTTGTTGTGCCATCAGAAACCCAAATAAGAGACATACATGTCTGCTGCTAGTAATGGGAGGGCAGCTTTCCATTAGTGACTGAAGTGCAGCGTCCCTGTAAAGCCACACGATGTGGTTATCTCTGTCTAACAGAAGGATACTGAGGTTTTTAAAAGAAAAACAGATGGTTTTTTAGCCAGCTGGTTTCAAGCAGGCAACTTGTTTCTTCAACCCTGACCCTCAGCTGTTTGCCAGTGCTGTGCCCAGGGGTGGTGGTTTAAGGAGAAACCACTGGGGGACTGTTGTGGGTTTGCAAGCCCCAGGCTGGCTGAGGAAGGCTTCAGTGAGGGGCTGGTTCTGGTGGTGGGACGGCTGCACTGCATCCAGGCTCACCCGTTGTGCTCTTCACTGCAGCTGGAGCCCTGTGTGACAGCTCAGGGCTCAGGGAATGGGCTTTGAGGTGCTTGTCTGAAGCTGAGCAAGGGGAAGGACTGACAGTGCCTTTGAAATCAAAAACAAAACTGATTTTTACACACTGTTGCAGTTTTCATCAACCCTCCTTGTCTTGTGCCTGCTCCTTCTCAACTAACATCAACCTTCTCGTGATTAGATATCTATATAGACTGTCTCTGGAGACACTGAAGAGAGAGAGGTAGCTCCAGATTCATGTCATTTCTATTAAATGCTTGACTTAGGGGGGATTATCCACTGGAGGCGCTTTAGGAGGTGAATATTAGACACACTTGCTATCTAACAACATGCTTATGGTTGCACTGGGTTCAGACAACGTTCAGTTTCTGAGGGATTTCAGCTATTTCTATTGCTCTTAAACCTAATTAAGCAAATCAAAGTTCTGAAGGAAGTTGAGAGCCAGGAGGTCTTCTCCGACTTTTGATGTTACATACCCCTTTCTATACCAGAGGTGCCCAAAATTTACAAATTCAGTAATTCTCTGTACAAAGATAAGATGGAGAACTGCAGCAGCCCATCTTTGGCTCAGACACTCCTGTAAAAAGAAATTAATGTCCTTATATAAAGCTTTGTCTTCCAGCACTCTTTCCCACAATTCCTAGACTTCTAGAAAATACTGTCCCTGCAGGAACTTTAACTGGCTTTGTGGGGTGCTTGGACACTGCTGCAGCTCTGCATCAGCAGCCCAGCACCCATGCTCCTGAACAGGAGAAGATAGTGGCAGTTGGTGTGCGTGGTGCACAGCGTGGTGGAGCCCACTGGCAGGCATTGCCATCACTGCTGCTTCAGATTGACCCAAGGAATGTTTTGTCCCACCTTTGGCATAAATCTCCTTCTAACTGCGATAGCATCTTTGGGTAATCATCATAAACAGAAGGACTCATCTTCCTCTCCCTCCCATTTTTTTTAAGCAGTGTGGGTACGTAGTAGTGAACTGTAACCAAATGCATGATTCTACCACATCAGACCTTTTGCCTAGAATATAATCTTTGGATTTGCAATATGACCTGTGTGATTGGGGTGCTGCCAGCACTCTCAAGTAGAGACCAGAGCACCTCTCAGTGGTTGAGGAGCTCACTGGGCAGCAGGAGTGGAGTCCTGGGCAGTAAGGAATGATCAGCATCATTTGGGGGTTTTTCCTGCCAACCACACTAAGCACTGTTCCTTTGATAATAGGTGTGCTCTTGGAAGTGTTACCAAAATGGAGATGAAAGTATGACCCCATCAAAAAATTTTATCTAGACATAAAGCTAGGAAACAAAGGAAATTCAGGAAAAAAAAGAAGGGTACTACATGAAGGAAGAATGTTGTGGTAGTGATTGTCTAACAGTTGATACAAATACATATATCAGAGGCAGGGTGTATTTAATGGAACTGTTTGCGCCTCAGACCCAGTGTTGCCAGCACTGTGACACCATGGTGGGAAACTGAGGCTGGAACAGCAGGAAAATTGCCAGGAACAAGCCAGAAAAGGAGCTGTAGCAGGAGAACCAAATGGAAAAACCTAGATCCTGAGGAAGAAATACTGCAAAATTTGTCTAAATAAGGAATGTAGAACTAGACCAGGTGAGCTGAGGACGTTGATTTGCACATCAGGAGAAAGGAGAAGAAGCCTCACAAAAATAAAGTCAGAGATGCAGGATGAAAACCAGGACAGAAGCATGGGGAATGGGATTGGAAGGGCTCAGAAGGAGAGATGGTGGTAAAGTCACACGCTGGTAAGACTAGTATAGGTCCTCATGTTCAGGTGAAAATTTGTATTATCTGTTGAGAGCCATTGCAATGGGGTGAAGGAGACTTGAAACTAGATAGGATAGACTCCAGCATAGAGCTGAAGGATCAGAATTCATAGCACCTTTATGCATCCTGGAAAAAAATACAGCTCAAAACATAATTGCCTAAGAAACTATTGCTAAACTGCTGCAGCTACAGTTAGCAGAACCCGACTCCTGCTTTTTCAGAAGGTGGGTGGATGGATGGTTGGATGCATGGACGGACGGACGCAGCGGGTTTGGCTTTGGAACTCACCCTTTTCGCTTCCTGCCGTGCTCGTATTGGTCATGATGAAAAAATTGGCTTTGTCTTCAGTTGAAACCTTCATACACATTAATGTTTTTTTAAATAATGGATCGTGCAGATCCTAATATGGGCACTAAAAACAAAGGCTGTACAAATAAATACTGGGAAAGGACCCACAGCTTCCTGAAGACTGATAGCCAGATTTCTTTCTGCATGCCTTTTGCATCCTGTTGATGATATGACACTTTTTCCCCAGTAATGTCCAAGACACATACTGCATTAATCAGATAATGTAACTTTCCATGATCCAGCCCTAAGAAATGTTATTTAACATTTTTTTTCCCCTCCCTCTTTGACTCCCTTTGACAACTGACTTTTTCCTAATGCTTTCTCCAACCCAAGAAATCTGGCAAAAGTTATTATATTGTTCTCAGAGCAATGTTTGTGGTGTGTGATTAATGTGTGATTAGCTACCTGAAGTGTAATAAAGGCCTTGCTCTTTCAAAGGCTTCTCCGTGATCCATACTGCACTTGAAGCAGGTCTTGTGAAAGCCAGTGGGAGTATGGACACCAATACAGTTAAATCCACGTGTGTTTTCAGGATTTGGGTACCCAAGGATGGTACCCAAAGCCAGTCTTTTGCATAAATGACTGCACGTTCCTTCAGCTTTGCAATAAGTGCATGGAAGTCAGTAGGTGTATTGGGTGTGTGGCGCGAACGTGACACAGGAAGAAATATATTCTTGAATTGTCTGTTATTAATCCCCCCCCCCTTGCCTTGTGTGGTACTTTCCCCTTACTGTAGCACTGGTGACATTAGATACACCTCAAGACAGCTTGTCTCTTTTGTTGCAGTTGCAGGTGGAACTTGATCAGGAATATCAAGACAAATTCAAAAGACTGCCTTTGGAAATTCTGGAGTTTGTACAGGAGGCCATGAAAGGGAAAATCAGCGAAGATGGAGACCACAGTTCTGCCCCCTCTTCCCTGGCATCTGACAGTGGAAAATCAAATCATAAACCTCTGCAAAGTGAAGAGGAATTGGAAGAAGATAATCCAGAAAAGGTGTTTGATACTACTTTTTAACTGCCTGAGAAGCAGCGGGTGTGCCAGGGCACACCGCTCCCCAGCCGCCTGACATGAGCTGCTGCTGAAGCGCCTCGGGAGGCAGGAGGAATCTGCATTCAAGTGCACACTTCCCAAAAGGAACATTTTATAACAAGTATTGTGCAAAGGTCTTCATTCTCATTCTTCAGCTTATTATTATTCTAAAGCTTAGTGCAATTGTAATGGGGAAATTAATACGTTAACCATCCTCTCCTCTTTTTGTTTTCTTCTTTTTGTTGGGTTTGGGTTTTTTTTGGCCAATTTACAATGGGTAATTTTCTGGCCCTGTTCACCGTTAAGAATGTTTAATGAAGACCAGTGTATTGTACAGAGACAAATGTGTGCAGCTTTCCTTTTGAAGTGCCAGTGCAAAGTGCTCCAGACTAATGCAGATCCTAGAGAATATTGTGACAGTACTTAATCATATTTGTTTCTTTCTTTCTAACTGCACCTTGACAGCTGTTCCATCGGTTTACAGTTGCACTGAAACATTTAACCCTTTTTAGCTTTGCAAGCACTGGTGGCTTGCTGTCCTGATATTGGTCTTTATCCCATGGAAAGAAATCTATTTGCTGCTGAAAATTCCTGGAACTGTGGGCTGCAAGAGGAAAACAAAGAGAAGAACTCTGCCTGGGGATTGTCAGTGTCTGTGTACGTCTGTGTTTGTTACACTGTGTGAGTGCATATATGTATGTATATATATATATATAGCTATATGTGCACGCACATCCGTCTCTATACACACACAGCAGGTTTCTGGTTGAAGTCAACGTGGCCTCTTGGCCAACTGAAATGTTTCAGGGACACATGAGTAGAGAGAAGCTTGATGAAAGCCAACATCGGGGTTATACTGCTAGAAAATAGTTGTTGAATCATCAAATTCTTTTTGTGGTGTTAGTGTTGTAAATCAAAGTAGTTTTAGAATATAAATTTGATATATATTTTGCAGACTCAAAAGTATTGATTTTAAGTATCATATTTTAAGCTTACTGGATTTGATAGGATTATAAAATGTTTAGGACTACAGTATTTGAAAATTAACAGAATCTTCCATTATTTTTAAGATTGAGGTTTGGTTTTACTAAAGTCTCAAATTGAAAAGCAAAATATAGAAACCTGATCACTGTTATTTAAAAATGTGTATTAATCTGTTTAACTGACTTCTTAAGGTAAGAACAATCAAAGTTAGTGTACTGTATGATACACGTGAAAGAAGGAACAGCACGTTTGGAGAAATTTCTACCAGACAACAGAGAGACTTAGTGAAAGTCAGGATATTTGAAAAGGTAAAGAAATGCCATTCTCTGGATTCCCACACTAATAGAAATAGGAATGATGAAACATTATGGATAGATTATTTGTACCCAAGCCAATGCATAACACTAAGGGCCTTTCCCTCAGCCATGGGCTGAAGAGATGACCTAGGGCAGAGGATAAACTAGCTCAGAAGACATAGGTTTGTGCTCAGAGGCTTGATCCTGCAAACTGGCATTTTCCTGGGGAGCACGTTCACCTGCGTGTTTGTATGATGAGGGCCTTACTTGGTGTTAAAAAGCAATCGGAGAAAGCAGTCAATTATGTAGGGAGGCATTTTAATACATTGTAACAGTTAAGTTACTTCCATTCCCTCAGGATTTTAGTACTTTAAAGTAACTTATTTTATTTAAATTTAAGCAATAAAATACAAATCAAGCTTAAGTTTTTGGATGAATAATGGTGTATATATATATAAGTTCAAATCTTGGAAAGCAAACAGTATTTTGATGTTTCTTTTTTAAACTTAGAGCAGAAAGAAAGAAAAATTGCACATTGTTCGGAGAGCGTATTTTGGATTAAACTATTCTGGTTTATGCTGATGAAATTAGTGAGCGTGGAATTCAAAAATCTGACTTTCATCTTAATGCTAGGACAGGTGAATCCTCTGTTAATCCTCGTTTTGCACTTTGAAATCAATCCTAATCACTCATTGAAAACATAGAGAGTCAGGATGTAATGCTGCATTTTATAAAGTAAAAATGATGTATTGTCTAAATTATTAAAAGAATAACCTGATAGCAGTGTTCACAGTAGAACTGAAGAGTATTGCATTCTAGATGCCGTTGTACAGCACAGGCTTTGTGGTAAAATCTCAGCTCCTTTGAATTTCTGTTCCCATGGAGTTCAGCGGAGCCAGGACTTCACCACAGCCTTCAGAGAAACTTGGGCAAATACCAATTAACCTTTTATTTATATTTAAGAATTAATAAATATACCGGTTGGATTAAACATACTATCAGCTGTAGTCATTTTACAGTACATTTGTATTTGACCATTTCCTGTACTCACATTTTTTTTATATCTGTACAGTGCCACTTTCTGCAGGTGTAAGGTAGTGTGTAACACTGTACATCTTGCATCGTACAAACTATTTCAGTGAAACAGATATCATTTAATATTGATATTACTTGAACTAGAGTAAGGTAATGAAAAACAAAAAAAAAGGGTCTTTATGATGTGCAAGTCTTGTGCCTTTTATGTATTTGCCTTGTTCCGTGTTGAATGTGTGGAAATGCTGTATTGTGGACTTCCTGCTGTATAGAATAGAGCTGTCTATATTAAACTAGGTCGTGCACTTCAGATATCTTTACACTACTGAAAATAGCTTGGTTTTGGCAGTATAAACAGAATTTTAAAAATTCTAATGAAGGCCAGACATTTTAGATTTAACATGTTCATAATTATGTTAATTAATGCTCATGTATTAGCTAAACATTCACTGAAAGATAACTAAAGGGACATCATTGCTTGCCTTTCTTTGAAATCAGTGTTGCTCTTGTACATTGTATTAATAGTGTCTGTGATTGATTAGTCCTTGATGATTTGCTTTCAAAGTAGGATGAAATATTTCAGTTAACATGTACATAGGTTTTGGTTCCTCAATCTATGATTGTTTCAGAGGCATAATTCACATTTTTGTAAAAATTCTATGCAATTTTGTGGCATGATGTTTCTTCCACTTGTAATTTTATGTGCTTACATTACAGATCCAAAGGACAAATAAAAATTTCTTAACACAAGACGGTTGTTTTGTCTGTTCATTGATTCAAAAGGCTCAGTTAACTCAGGAGACCTTAGTGATCCCAGGCAAGACCTTGCCCTGACCGCTTTGCTCCCGGGAAGGGCAGTGCCAGGAGGAGTCAGTGAGGTTTCTCTGCAGGCTCTTGTCTCCACAACGATGAGAACAAGAAATGTCCCATGCCCGGGCATCCACCCCCACCCCTCCCAGCAAAATGTGGTGCTCTGAAACAACAGGAAACCAAAGAAATGCAGAGCAGCCAATGAACCGGCAAGAAAACTTGTTGGTTTACAGGAGGGGCTGTTGTAGAACAGCAGTTGTGTGATTTTCAGCCATACTGGGAAGGTACGTTGACCAATGGCAGAGCCTCGCTTCCCTTGCAGTGCCCCAGCTATGCTGCTCATCAGCCATGCAATTATATATGTGCTGTGAAACCTACCTGTGCAAGGGCTTCCACTGAGAGCCTTGCAAAATAAATCTGTTCCATTGGCTTTTGACTTTACCAATTTAATTTACAATGTAAGAAATGATCTCTGGGAGAAGAGATAAGCAGGTATATTAATCCAGTGTACTAAGGGATATACCTATTAAAATAAATAGTCTCCAAGGCAGATGGGTTCAGATTGCTCAGAAGAAGAGGTGTGGGGAAATGGGGGGGGTGGACACGGCACAGGGTAAAAGCAGGCAAAGAAGGGAGGAGCAGAGCTGAAAGGCCAGCCCGTGAATTTGACAGAGAAGAGGAAGACTAAGACAGAAACGGAGTGGGGTAAAGTGAAAGAAAAGAAAAATGGGCCCAGTGCCTTCCCAAAGGAGGAGCAGTGGGGTGTGAAATCAAGAGTGAGGTTTGCTGAGTCCCCATTAGCAAGCTGCCCATCATGTAGTGAGGCAGGTGAGGGGAGACAGCATGGTAGTGAGAATTTTAAGAGGACAAGGGGGAGATGGTGATGGTGAGCACAGAGGGAAAAGCCAGGAGGCCATGGGAAGGATTGGGAAACAACTCCCAGCTCCCACGGGGCTCAACAAGGCAGGATTCTCACAGCCGTCCGAGCAGGTGACCTTGGCACTTGCTGTACTTGGGCCACAGGAGACTGACTTGGCTGCTGAGGAGAGAGGACGACAGGCTGGGATGTGTGGAAGAGCTATTTGGAGGCCAACCAAGGGGAAGATGGTGTTGCAGAGGCCAGGCAGTGGGACCACAGCTGCAATGCAAAGCAAACCAGTTGCGTTGCTGAAGTTTCAAGTGGATTCTGCAAATGCTCTTGGTGATGGCCAGAAGAAAACTAGTCCCACCAGCAGAATTCTGCTACTAACAGCTGGAGGAGGTAACCAAAGGCTTTGCTTCGCCCTCAAAGTTCATACTTGGATAACTAGTGCCAGTGCCAGGTTCCACCACGAGTAATTATTCCGGATTTGTGAGCTTTACATCATTTCCTTCACAGTGATGCAGCTTCCAGGTAAGAGATGGAAGGTGTCTGGATCCTACTGAGATATTGGGGTGAGTGTTGGGGACACCAAGCAGGGCAGGAAGAGTTTGGAGCAGGTGAGCAGGCATCCTAAAACTTGGGCATGCACTCAAACCCTCAGAAATCATTTCAAGGCAAGCAGCTGTAACTTTGAAAGACACGAATGGGGGTTTAAAGCATAAAGGATGATACCATACACCCAGATTTTAGGAAAGCTCTGAGTGCGGGAGCTGCACAAGTCAAATCTGCCAGCCCTGGCTGAAGCACCCAAGCTCCTGAAGCCACTAAGTTTCAGCTACAAAAGAATTCCACTTCAGACATCTGGCATCAAGGAGCCAGGTAGTTTCTGGCTACATTGGTGTTACTTAATATGAAAACATCTATGTCCTTTCCTAGATTTAGCCAGAAGACACCTCAATGCCAAGTGAGAGCACTTCTGTGACCCTGACCTTTCCTACGGAGTTGAAACAGTTGATGCTGACCTCCCTTCCCACCCCTCCCGGACATGGAGCTTCCCTAGATAGCACAGCAGGATTCACTTGGCCATCATCAGACCTAGTTCCTCCTCAGAGTGCTGGCGCTGCCCTTACTCTTCTCTTCTTAAGAGCTCAGTAGGAGAAGGAGTCATCCCTGGGCAGTGAAGGAAGAGCTACTTAGGCAAAGGGCCAGGACAGGAAATTAAAGCCACAGGTAAAAAAGCAGCAGGTGATGGTCACTAATGAAGTTAAGAAAGGTGACTGCAGGAACACTTTCTGGGATTAAAACAGAAAGTCCTCTAATGAGAGGCTATCTGCTAGTGCACACTGGTGGGACAGCTGGCAGGAGGAAAGGATTGGGCCTTGTTCTGCTTTCCACAGTCCCCTTTTACTTCTTCTAAGTGGGTGGGTTTAGAGGCTCAGTTCACAGGTTCCTCAGGATCAGTATCATGGGGACAGCATGATAGAAAGGAGGATCTGAAGGAAAAGAACTGGAGAAATGAAAGCCAAGTATCCTGCCTGCAGACAATAGAGAAGAAAATATTGGAGGTAAGACCTTGACTATTGTGTAACTGACGTGATTTTAAAGGGCTGGGGTTTGTGGAATGGTGGGCTACAAAAATGTGGTGAGGAGACCATGGTGTGGTGAGGGGTGCTAATCATTTTGGCTGGATCCAAACTAGAGCAGGTAGAGGGGCTTTAGGTAGCACTGGAGGAGCCAAGCTCTAATTAGAACAAGTTGAAGCCAAGTTGACAAATGTGAAGAGAAGAAATTTAAAACCTGCTGCTGTATCAATGGAAGAAGCTTGGCTAATGAATGGGGAGCTTGGCAACTTCCATTGCCAGGAACTGTAATGTAATTAGCATTACTGAGCTGTGGTGGGATAATTGGTTGGTTCAAATACACGATTACAGCCTGTGTAAGGGGGATCAAGCCATTTAAAAAGAAAAAACAGGGAGGGAGGATGTAAATTGGTCCTTGTTCTATTCTTGTGTGAAATGAAGATTAGCTGATAAATGTCTAATTGATCTAAACTAGTGATGGCAGGAGCTGCGAGCGGGGCAGGTGACTTGCCTTTCATTGGCAAAGAGGTTAGTGATATGAAATACTCTGTCCTGGATTTGTACTGGCATTTTCAGGAAGGTGCAGAGAAAAGTCATCTCTGTACATTCCCTGGGCTATAGACTGATGGCTGGAAGCTGGGCTTCAGAGGAAACCCACCAGAAGCTGGTGGAAAGGTGTAACGCCAGCTGAAAGAGGGAGGCTGGAAGCAAGCGAGTTAGAAACAGAGCACAATCTTCTTTATTTTCTGTCTTTGTGTACACCATAAGCACTGACAGAAAGAGGATGATGCACTGCATGGGATGGGGTTACTTGTGCCACGCAGTCACTGTGGCTGCAGCAATGGACAAGCCAGACCAGATGATATCACAGTGTCTCTTGGCCTTAAGGTCCCTGAATCTTATCACAATGTTCTTCTTATGGAGAATTTTTTTTTTCCCCGCAGGAGGGCACTTTCAAATGTGATTCCCTTTGGGAACGCTTTGTAATGTCCTCTTAATTGTCAGGGTCAGTAAAGTAACCTTGCGCGTGGTCTCTGTGGTTCAGCCACATGGGATGTCTCCCAGAAAACGACCACCTCTCTCCAAGGGTGTAAATCAGTAAAATGTGGCATCCCAGGAGTCCTCAGCAATAAATAAAGAAACTCAACCCAAGTGCTCTCGCAGCTCGCCACCAGCTGAGTGGAACAGATGAACTCCCTGGCTGGAAGCTAACTCAAGCCATAAAGTCTGTGGTAGGACATGTCTCTGACTCATCAAGAGCTGCCTGTTGGCCTCGGGGAAACGGCTGGAGACAGAGCTCCAGCGAGGAGGGGGAGGAGGCAGCGGCCACGGCGTGCCATGATTTCCATCCAAGGGTGCAATGATCTCAGCAGAGCGCCTGGTTCCACAAGCTTCCCTCTCCATCTAGGGGAAAAGCCTCTCCTGATGGGAAGGGACTTCTCCTCAGTAGGAAACAGTCTGTGCACCCTTCTGTGAACAAACATTATGCCCTGCTTTCACTTTGCTGCTGCAAAATGCTCCCTCTGCTCGTTAAGCCCGAGCCGACAGCCTGACCGCCAGCAGGGCTGTTAGCTGCTGTGATTTATGGGCTGGTAGACACCACAGAGGCCCCTTCACGCCATCACTGCTGCCTCTGCCTCGCTCAGAAACCTGCAGGCAGCTGCCAGGCCCAGCCGGAGAGGGAGAGAAGGGGAAAAGGTCCTTTCCCACTTCCCAGGAGGTATTTTCCCGTACCTGTGGAAGTGCTGGGTGGGCAACGGGGAAAAGGTCCTTTCCCACTTCCCAGGAGGTATTTTCCCGTACCTGTGGAAGTGCTGGGTGGGCAACGGAGCTGGTACCCTCCTTGGCAGAGCTGGGGATGGTGTAGAGCTGGTGTGAGTAGCATGTGCTCCTGTGTCACCTGAATTTGTACCACACATGGAGTGATGCCATGAAATGCTGCTGTGCCACAGGACCCCAGGCAGTGCAATGTCTCCCCTCTGCACTCTGCTGAGAAACCCCATGCTGCCTCTCTTGTGCAGGACCCAATTTAGCCCAGTGCTCTGGCACATTCATCAGTGAGTGCCTCCTACACCTCACGGCTATTTGCTCCTCTTATTATATTAGGTTACTAGAAATAGGAAGAAAACACCTGGCATCGCCTTGATAGCAACTGAATTATTGCTCTGCTTGCCCCGAGGAAATCCAGCTTTGGTTGTGCTCTCCCTTTGCACTGTAGCTTTCCATGAAAAGTGACTATTTTCTATTGCCATAATTTAAAACCCATATCTGGCTTTACAAATTCCCGTTCCCTCAGCCCAGTGACAGATCAGGGAGCTGTGATAACTTTCTTGTGTCAAAGTAACTAATGAGAAGGAAATTATCTGGCTCTCTATGGAAATGCTGCTGCTCTCAGCTCCTTGGGGGATGCTGGCGGTGCCGGATGGAGGCCAGGGCACAGGGACAGGCATTTGTCAATGTTACACATAGTGGTAAAAATCTTGGGGTTTGACTGGACCTGCCTCACTATGGTTAAGGTGAAGTTGACACAATTACTGTTATCTTGCTCCATGAGTTAATACAGCTAAATATTTTTTTTTACGTGTATTCTAATCACTTAGGAGCACTGAGATAGCTGCAGCAAAGCACTATTTGACTATATATAGTGCTACCTTAAAAACAGTTGTATGAAAACCAGCACATTACCTGCATGTGAAATGAGGAGCTGGTTTTTACACATTCCTCTGGTAGGTTCCTGCCCTTCTCCTGGGTTGCACTTTCATTTTCAAAACCTCTCCCATGCGCTGGCAGTAGCCGACGCTCTGCAGCAGCCTCAGCAGAAACTCAGCAGAGGACAACCTCCAGGAGGGACCAGGCAGACCAACAGCCTCTGGCCCTGCTCTGCTGACAGGCAAGGAATGGCACTTGCACTCTCTGCTCTACTTGCTAGTTTGCAGCTCCAATCCTAAAATGCCCAAAGACTGTACAATGTTTGAGCTAATATTTGCAATGCCAATGTGCAGTGCACATCCTATCTCTTCCCCATTCCCGTGGTTTCTGAGCACCCTGAAGCATCACCAGCAGTAAAGAACCAACTCTGCAAAGCAATGCTTAGAACTTTTTGTTCCAGAAGGCGATGTCTGCTATTTCTTAGAGAAACACAAAGGGTATTTCTTGAGCAGCCTGCCTAATCCAGTTTACAGATTGAGGGAGATTCAAATCACCTCCAAGTGCGCAGAACATCCACCCACCTTCCCTCTTGGGTCTCACCACTGTGTGTCATGCCTGCTCTTCCCCCTCAGCGGGACCTTGGCCCTCACAGCCACCCCTCTGGCCGGGCAGGGAGCCCCTCTGGCTCTGCCTTGTTTGTTCTGGGTTGCTGTGGTGAGGCTTCCACGCAGGAAGCCTTGGCCTCTCCACTGATGCACGTCCATCTGATGATAGACAGCAGCACCTAAGGAGCATCACCTCCACACTATGTGCTCTCGCTCCCTTCATTAGCTCCACAGCAATTAGTGCACTGTGTTGTGAGCTCTTCATGCTACAAACTTCCTGAAGTGTTAGAGTTTACTAGCCAGGTATTAATATTGATTTTTAGCTTATGTGGAATATAGAGTGAGAAATCCAATACTAGTGTTTAGGAGGAGCCGTTTATGTGCTTTCCTAATGGACGTCAGAAATTTCCATCAATTATTAGGGTCTCTTCAGGGGAACTAATTATTGTGCTACGCATACCTAGTCTGAAAACTTAATAATATCTCCAGATGCTACCAAAAGTCCTTTGGAGGTCTTACAGCCCACCAGGGAACCCTCTGCTCTGCTTTTTTCTTTTCTTTTTTTTTTTTTTTTTTAAGTGAACCATCAAATATTCTGGGAGGGAGCTGGACTGGAAACCCTGCATTCACACAAATTCCAGGTGGTATTGCTCATTTTTGGAGGAGGAAAGGATGTTTATTTTGTTTTTTAATCCCTAGATCACCTTAGATTTGTTTTAAGTCAAATGTTTCTTGGTGAATGCCCATTGCCACATGCTCAGGGAACTTCAGACAGATCCTTCTGTCTCCTGTGGGAATTGTCCTGGTTGTAGCAATTAACAGGCAGCTTTTGGGGTGGGGTTTTTTTTGGGGGTGAGGTTATCCTAGCACTAGGCAGAAGGCAAATGCCAACAGAGTCAAAACTGTCTTAGTGGCTCCTTGCATGAATGCAACAAGATCCTGGGGAAGCACTCAGTATCTTTTACATTGCTTGACAAATACCCACCAGAGCAGTGGGCTCCCATAAAACCATTTTGGATGATTGTGATCATACTGGGTAAAGTGTTACTGGAGTATTTCCCTTCTTCCAGAGCTACTGGTACCAAGTTTACAGCAATGTGTATCAGAAAGGGAGTGGTGCAAGCTCACAGCAGCAAAGGCATCCTGCAGTCCTCTGCAAAAGCCAAAGGTGATGTACTGCCCATGAGAAGACAAACCAGAGCTAAGAAACACACTCCCATCTCTCCCCATTTTCACGTCCAGATGGTGGTTATGAAACAAGGAGACACAAAGTATGTGTCTGAGTCTGTCTCAGATGACAAAATCATGCTGGTGGATCATGCTAATCCCTTCATGTCTGGACCCCAAGTCCTCTTGGGTGCATTACTCATCCCTATGGCTCTCCAAAGAACTAGATTTTCCTTTAGATGTCTAATTTTGCTGAAAGATCTAAGAAGGGCTCAAGGACATAAATTATTCTTTCTGTAGCCTACAATAATGTATGATCTTTAAATTGCCACCAGATCTGCCTTCTTCAGATAGTGGAATGAAAATAAAATTGTGCTCGCCCCAAGCCAAGAGGAGGATCTGGTCCAAACCACACTGTCTTTCATCAACCCAGCAGCACTGTGGATGCAGATGGTACAAAGGCCTGGAGAAAGGCAAGTGCTGGAGGATCAGCACTTGGTGTCAGCCACCCAAAATGATTTCTTATAACAGTCCTCAGAATTGGAGCCAGGTTCGTAAGGATGTAAGTCTATCAGTATGGTGTAAATCAGTGTAGTGTGGACACTGTGGGGTGATGGACCAGTGGTGCCAAGTAGGGCAGGAGTTGGTTTATTCCTCAGTACTACCACCCAAAAATCTAACTGGGACATTCATGAAGCTTTATTTAAATGAAGAATTCATTTTCATTTGTTATTATAAGAATTATCCCCAGTAATAGTCCTGGTGCTTATAGCAGTTACTGGTTGCATGCTTGCACTTTCCTTGGCAAGCAGCAGAGGTGGGACCATTCCTGAGCTGTGAAATGGAAACTGTTTTCACATGACTCTAGGAGATGATACTTCCAGAAAACCCAATGAGCATCATAACACCTGCAGTAAAATCAGAGTTAGCGACTCTAAACCAATGAAGGCCACAAAACCACTTACACAGGGAGCAGTAGAAGACAGGTAATTGATTAATAGCATGCAGTATTTATATGAAAGGGTGGGAAATGGGATGGAGAATGTTTCTATACAACCATTTGGGGCCGGCTGGCTGGCTAGCACTCCTTACCACATCAGAAATGCAGGCACCAGCCAACACCACCTGATCCTGCTTTCCCTGGCAAAACCATGACCTGCCACTGGTTACAGTGGGAGTGGGACTGGTCTTACAATAAACTACATCCATTTCCCGGGCAGCTTTCCATGGGAGCCATACTGTGGCTTTGATTGCAGATGAAGCCTATTCAGGCATGATGGCAGCCAGGCCCTCACCACTGCAGCGGCTGGATTTGGGCTAAAGCTGTGCTTTCCCTACAGGAGACTTGTAAGGCAAGAACCACAGGCATTGACCCACCATTTAGGCACAGGTCTGCCAAGAGCCCTCCTATTGCCACAAAGATAATTCTGCCACATGTTAGCAAAAAAAAAAAAGCAGCATATTAATTTAATAATGAAATAGTGATTGCACCACTTTCTTTATTGTAACCGATGAAAAGGCTCTAATGCAAATTGTTACACAAGGTTGCTTGTTAGAACCAACGTTTTGGCAAGTTACATTCCCATATAGCCAGCTTTTAATTATTAATCATTGAAAGTGGTTTGAGAGTTGGATTTCAGTGGATTTTAACTATTGGATTTTCATGGGCATTAAATACCGAGCCCACGTTTCAATGTGAGGCTGTTGGCAGTGATCTCCCACCATTACTTCTGACCGTGGGTGGCTGCAGAGATTGACAGCTGAGACTGTACATGTGAGAAACCCTTTTCTAAAGCATATATCTGTACAAGACAGGCCCTGTGGGTTCCTAGCTTTGTACTGCTATACATTACAATCATTGATTCCTAGCCAATGTCTTAGATTAAAATAAAATAGAAGCTTCTGCTTCTTCCATGTTTGATTCTAGAGGTTTGAGGCACCATTCCCAAGAGTTTATTGTTGGGGGACAAGTAGGACTTTCCATGGATAAGAGAAGATGCAACTGGCAATGTGGAGAGCTCCCTATTCAACACTAAATTATACCAGTAACATGGGTTGGTTTGAAATGGGTCTCAGTGTCAGCGAGCCAATGATCATGGGATCAGAAGTGTTTGCATTGACTATATTTTGATCATTTCAAAAGAGAAATGTTTTGCAAGTCTCTTGTTTGTGCATTAATATTAAATCCTCTGGAAAATTTCGAAATGTGAGTTTGCAATGAGTCCCCTGTGGCAGGACATCCCCCATGAGAAAGAATGAGAGGGGAGAATGTAGCTCAGCAAAGCTGACAGTTTAAACATCCCCAGAGAAAAATATAACCAAGGAAATTACTTGTGTGTGTTTGTGCTGGGTTTGTTCTGTTAAGCAAATGACTGATGGCACTTCTGCAGAGAAGAAGATAGATTTTAGATAGAAAAACTGTGCAACTCACCTTCCAACTATTGCAACAGTTGGAAGTTACCACTTTTAAAAGCTGCCTTGGTCCTGTGTTCAGGCCAGCTAAATGACTTGGGCAGTCAGCCCTGGGGCTTGAATATCTATGGATGTATGTTGTGAGGAAGAAAGGAGCCTGGACTTATCTACAGAGACTTGGAACATTTGGGGCAAGTGTTCCAAATTAAGAATGCAAACATTCCATGATTTACGTCAAAACTATAAAAATAAGCACTTTGCACAGCTCATGCCCTGACTGAAGTCAGCATCCCTCATCCAAAACATGCAAAAATTACTTTTAATTACTCCAGCTCATGACAAATGAAACTCTCCTTGATGTTCCATGGCTAAAATATCTGCCCTGTCTTCATTTTTCCTATAACCATTCCCAGATGCAAGAGGTGCTGCATAAACATTCATAACAATGCCGTGATACCCATGGCAGAGGATGCAGGAAAGGGGGGAGGGAGAAAGCAAAAGGTCTTATTTGTAGCTTTTACTATATTAATATTGTACAACGAGCCTCCCACAAAGCCCCAACTAAGCCTGTGGCCCCAGAGGACTAAGTGCTGCCTTTAAAATACGTGGACAAAAAAGGCAAGCAAGAGAAAAGGGCTCAGTCCCCGTGGGACAGGCAGCCTGTCTCTCCATCCTTGGCAAACTGCACCAAGGTGGTGAATACAGAGCAGAGAGTTAAAAACGCCCTTGAGTTGCTGTGACTCCTCACATGCCTCTGGGCTGAGAAGAGCTTCTGCACTTCAACAAAAGCATCTGCTCTTCCCATAGTCCCAACCGATGCGCAGGGGCTAAGTCCTGAGCTCTTCTGTAGAGAGTACAGAGACTGTGTTCCTTGGCAAAATTGTAGCTTTCTGGAGGGCTCCAAAGAAAGCAAGTTTGGGAAGCAAGGAATTAGGGTTTACTAGTAGGTATACATGGGGTTTGAAGAACTAAACTTTGACAGTGCAACTGCCACTTTTTAGCACCTTAAAACACTTATGGCACTTTGACGTGGTGATGGTGCCATCAACTGAGGTTGGCATCAGCACTTGAAGTGTGTTGTTGGAGGTGAAATGCCATCATGTCATTGCAAGCATGCTGCTTAAGACTGGTGTTGGTGGGAACAGCGGGGTATGAAAGCATGAAGAGGAGCAGGATGAGGGCAATGGGAAGGCACATATGTTAGTATGTCATGAAGAACCAACATACATCTACAGGCAGTTTCTTGAGACACCTGGTGTAGGAGATAGGGGAGATGACTCATAGGTGGGGCAGGGTGGAGGGATTTACCCTCATTAACTCCTGATGGGTATAAAAAGGCAGCTCCAATGCTACACCGTGGCCACCATCTTGAGGAGAGGTTGGGTTGTTTTGCAGTGGTCATCATTTATCCTCCATGGCACTGTGAAAGCTCCTGGACAGGTAACCTGGATAAGCAGCATCATGCTGAAGTGCTGGGGCCTGGGCTGTGGGCCTCAAGTTGGAGCTGACCTATGGATGAGTCACAACCCAGTAGTATGTTTTGTTCCCCAAGTGGTTTCAGGCCCCAGAGACAGAACCTGGCCCACCTGGGTAAGGCTCTGCCTTCCCCCAGATGATCATGTTTGGGGTGATGGGCAAGGCTAGAGCTATATCAACCAGGAACCAACCAGTTTGTGAGAAGCAGCAAGGAACTGATCAGCTTGAAGAGAGTTCCTGTTAGGGGCAGCTTGTTGAGATCTCTCTCAGTGGTGTGTTCTCCCTTGGCTGACTTGAGCCAGAGAAGAGCAAACAGATGAAGAATAATAAAAGATGAAGGTATGCTGAGGAGCTGTTGCTGAGTTTGATGTTGGCCTGAGGAAGAAGAGAGCTAGCAGCACACATGTAGATGTATTTTGGACTGTAAGTAAGTAAATGAGAATACAAATGAATTTGAATGAATGTTTTGTTTCAAATTGAAATCCCCTTCTGCGGGCATGCAGATCTGCTACAGCAGGTTGCACTGTTCTTTCCTACAGTTGAGTCTGTGCGCTTCCGAATCTCCTGTGGAAGTGTCTGATGGTGTCACTGGTTTCTAAGTGGAAGATTAAGTATTATGTCAGTTGGTGCAGTAGTTAAAGCTTCTTTAAGTTGCCAGTGAGGATGCCTCCTGCCAGCAGCACTCAGGTGTTGCCCCTTAGGTTGAAAACTTTTCCTTTTGCTGCAAGGGCCCCATCACAAGAGGTGTCAGGTGCAGAGAGAAGCCCTTGAAGGCATTCCTTTGGCAGAAGGGAGATGCTGATTGAGCCTCCCTTGACTGCCAGAGCACAGCATCAATTTGCAGGGTATTGCCTGAGAGAAAAGGCACTTCAGCGGGGAGCATAATTTGCAATAATGAGGGATGAAATCTAAACTTTGCAGGATATTTCTTGTCAAACAAAAATGTACCAAAGTCACAGTGAATTTCTGAAGTATTTGACAGGCATTTCTGCTGGGTAGGGCTCGTAACACACACTTGCCTCACAAGCCATTTGTTCTGCCTTACAAACTATCACTGTTGAGCAAATGCCACCAGAAGCTGGAAGGGAGTGTGACTGGAGCTCCTTCATCAGCACTTCTGCTGCCTTCCTTCCCCAAGGTGGGAGGAGTGGTAAATAAGAGAAAACTGAGCACCTGTTTCTGGAGAATGCCAGAGGCAATACAAATGAGCAGGCTTGTTTGTGTCGGGTTATCAGATGGTGTTGCTACCAAGTACTATGTGCAGCTTAGAGGAGAAAGACAAGAACAAAGAAACTTAATGAATTTTTGGTGTTAGGGTGGCCGGGTATACCCACTCCCAGCATGTTGCTAGATTGTAAAGATGGATCTCTAACACTCAAAGGTGTGCAGGGCAAAGAGCTCTTCTGGTGACCAATGTTGCAGGCTCTCTGAGGAGCGGAGTGGTGGGAGCTCTTGGTTTGGGACCCAGCAGAGCTGGCTTGCTGCAGCTGTGCCCCAGGCTGAGTTTGTGGCTCTATTCACTATTGCAGAAGCAGCTCAAGACTGTATCGCATCCCTTGGAGCACTGTTGTGTTTTCATATGAGATAAATTTTGGTCTATACAGGATGTGACACTGTTGTTACACTAAGAAATACAGCTGCCCTCATAAAACCCCCCACCAAAGTCCTGACATGGACACACAGCATGCATCAGCACACAGGGACTTGGTGCCGATGGCATGTGGGGTAGGAAATTTCTGCGGAATCTCCCACACTCGGTACTATTTCATGTGGATGTGGAATTGAAACTTCAACTCTAAGCACAGCTAGTGGTTCCTAGGATGAGCTTGTCTGGCTCTTTCCAAGAAGGATATCTCAGGAAAGGGCTGTTCCTCCCTTCCTCTCAGCTGGGGCTGAGATCTTCAAGCTCATATGAAATATTAGTTCTTCTGAGAGAGAAAGCTGATATGAAATAGACAGGGGGTGGGCAAAACCTGCCAGAAATAAGAGAAGAAATAGTGGGTTTCAGGTGGACAATAGCCAGCTATGGCCTAAGAAAAAGCCAGAGGAAGAACTCATTGTGTATCTCCTCCTGGCATCCAGTCCTCTCCCTCAGTGAAAGCTGGCATATTGCAGGACAGATGATTTCCCTGACTTTTTTTACAGTGCTTTACACTTCCCAGGAGTTGTTTCTATATGACTGTAATAGAGCTGTCAAAATAACAGCTTGCAGCAGAGGATGTGATCGCACCTCTCAGCTCCATGCTGCCCCCACCTCCTGCAGCACCTGCTCCTAATGAAAGGCTCGAGGACGGGGCCAAATCAAGGTGACACCGCCTGTGAGCACAGGATGTGTCTTTGTGGTGTCTCTGGCTGACCCTCCCAGCAGAGCCAGAGCCCTGGGTTTCTCCATTCTTCTCTTTGCCAAAAGTTTACAAGCCTGGTCCTAACTATGATTTCCTTTGCACCCAACAGTCTTATCCTTGTGCATCCTACCCTCCCTATATTCAATATTATTGAAGGGAGTGGAGTCACCAACTCTCAATGTCCATTAGTGTCCCCTTGGAGATATCAGCCTTTTTCTCTCTTCTTTTATCAGGTATCTTGAGTAACCTACAGGTTCCTGCTGGCAAGGTCAGCATTTCCTATGCATGAGAGCAGCATCTCTCTTGCAGACTGAA
The DNA here is from genome assembly GCA_013401335.1 of Brachypteracias leptosomus. NCBI lineage: Eukaryota > Metazoa > Chordata > Aves > Coraciiformes > Brachypteraciidae > Brachypteracias > Brachypteracias leptosomus. The sequence continues at coordinate 154,092 of VYZX01026627.1, forward strand.
GCTGTAGGCTGCGTAGGTCCAATGTACTAGCTCAATCAGATGTTTAAGTATCTCTGCAGGAATGATCGCTGTCATTTAATTTGCTGATTAGTGTTGTCATATCTATTTGTAGAATACAGTATAATTTATGGTGAGATCTCTGGAGGATCTTCAGCAAATGCTACAAGTAATTGAATCTGATTTCTAAAGGTCAGGTGAAAATCGAGCGTTACTAACACAGATTGTGATGACGACACCAGGTAACTTTACATTTCAAATGTAAAAATCTGTATTTCCTGATTGTTGCTATATACCACTTCTGTGGAAGATGAGCAAATAGTAAAATCAAGAAGCCTAAGTTCTGTGTAGCAAAAACCTGAGGTAAATTTTCAACCCTGTTGGTAAAAGCAATGCAGTTTTTGAAGAGAAGAAAGGCTAAAGAAACTTGTGCTACTGTTTTTCAAGCCAAAGTAGGAGGAGAAGAATTTCAGAGAGAGGTAATTAGGAAACCATCAGGAAATTGTTTGGGTTATTTTGCTGAAGAAGTGGCTCACTGATGAACTCTGAGGTTGAGTGCTGCTATTTCCAGCCCTGGCTGTGTACGATACCCTGAGCTGGCACGACTGCTTCCCGGCCCTCTTCTAGCAAACAAGCGGATTTCCCTTATCAGCAAAACTAATTTTGTCTGGCTGGCAAGTTATAAAAATGAGGTCTTTTAATTTGGTTTATACAGTCTTTGGAGTTCATTTATGTGGGAATGGGGGACAAACAGAAGGAAGGTAGTCTGGCAAGGGGCAGGGATGATCAATTTTTGAGGGCGACAAGCTCCAAGCAGCTCACTGAATAAATGGTTTGCCCGAAGAACAAAGCTGATGGATGACACCAGTAACACAAAGCTCAAGCTAAGCTGCTGGTTTGTTTGCACAAAAAGTCTGCTTGCTGATAGTATATTGAGATTTCTTCTTAATAAACCCAAACATTTTATTGTTTTAAAGAAGAAAAGTATGCTTTACTGCAAACAAGATTTTTGTTGTTAAACTTGTCAGGCCTTTTCAGATACTCTTCCAGCCTTCTGGAGTAACATTAGTTCCCATCTGCTTCACACAAAGTAACTTTTCATGGGTAAGTCAATGGAGATTTAAAAAACAAAAGAACCCCAAACAAAGAAAAGTTTGGCATGGACCAAACTGGCAAGACAAGGAGTGTGTTGAAGCAGTGACTAAATTTTGGAGAATATGTATCCCTACAAGGCTGCTGCTAGCCCCAGCACCCTGGATGGTGTCTAACAGGCATTTATAGGGCATGCACCACTGACTTTTGGAGCAACTCATGCCTGAGCTTTGCACAGGGGAAATTTCTGCTGAGTTCATAAATTGTGTGACTAAAGTGCCTAATAAAAAGGGTAAATACATGTTTGCTTGTAAAAGCCCTTCTGCAGAATGGATCAAGCAAATTATTCCGTGCTTTTTCACTGTAGAAATATGTGCATGCTGCGAGCTTTCTTTTTCAGTCGCTCTGTAAATCATCAACCTAGAGCATGAGCTGCCAGGACAATAAACCGAAGCTTTAAGTCCACAAAAGACTTAAACACTCACCTTACTTTACAGTGCCTGGTGACAGCAATATGGATGTGCCTAAGGCTGAGTGTGCGCTCTAGTGCTCCTATGGATCAGGGCCTAAATACACATGGACACTTCAGAGGCATCTGTCAGCAAAAACTTCCTCTCCTTGGGAGAAGGCTTCACTCACGGCTCCTGCACAGGAGCTGGGGCACATAAATCCCCCAGACTTTGTTGTTCTGCCAGCAAGCAGGAAGAGAGCAGTAAAAACCTGCCAGGTCGGTTAGAAACCAGCTGAGTGACAATGCTGTGAATGAGCCACCTGAAAATAAAGAGGCAAACAATAAAAGACACGAACGGGCTCCTGGGGCGAAGGTGGAAGGCAGCCTGGCTCTCCAGCTGTGTGCGTGCTTGAGCTGCGGATGCTCCCTCCTGCTTTCCTGCATCTCTCCCCTTGTGCATTGGCAGAGTGGGGTACCCCGTGGCCTGCTGTGTCACACAGGACCTCTGCCATGAGTGGGGGGGACACCAGAGCATGGACCCCAAGGGTATAAATGGTGTGAACCTGTTTTCTGTCCGCAGCATCACTCCCCTTAGGGTGATGGTGGGTACCAGGTGATGGCAGGTACCACCGGGCACAAGGATGTGCAGTGGCCCACGTGTATCAAATGGGGATCTGCTCGGTTATTTTAGTGCTCTCCGAGGAGAAAGTGAGGGCGCACAAACACTGATAAATAACTGCTCCCGGTTCTGGGTCTCTTATGTAAGGTGACGATTATAGAAACTGTGGTGTATGAGGGGGTGGGAAGGGATGCAAAGATCAGAGTTTTTAAAGGAAAGTAGGTCTGGATATTTAGGGGGGAACTGGAAATTACCAGCTGGCTCTGAGGTTTGATAAGTTCAAAGAGGGTGCTGTATTGTATCGATGGTTTGGCTGCGGGATAAGGTGTGAGGATCCTGTGCTGGGGAAGTGACACTCAAAGAATTTTATACAGATCTCTTCAGATGAGTTGATGGATGGTACCATCAACTGAGCACAGTACAGAGAATAAATGATTTAATAGCATAAATGGTTTCCGAAGAGAGCTAGACTAGTATTGTCCTGAAGTATCCAACTATTCATGCTCCTTCCCAAGCACAAATGATGTTTCAATTATCACAGCAGCATAAAAAGAGATTTTGTAGCCATCCTGGTGTTAATGTTGGTTAGCGAAGATTTTTCACTATATATTTTCTTTTCTTTTAATCGCGTTGAAGAATGCAGGATTAATACTCAGGACGCCTTTTAATCCTAATCAAAAAGACACTGCTTATAAACTAGGTTTAGGCATCTTCATGTCACAGAGGAGCTGGGTTTGGATTGCATTAAGACAGGTTACTATTTTATCTTATGCATAATTGTTTAGAGAAGAATAAGGAAGGTTTTCATAGTGTAACGCACTCTCAGTGCAAAGCACGAGAAGTCACATGCAATTATTTGCCATCTCCTCTTATAAATACAGAGCATAACGTGCCAGCTCCCTATACTGCGATTTATTTTCTATATAGCCAGGTTGTGAAAGCCATGGGAATGGAAGTGATCTGTTGCTCTAATTCACAATGCAAGTACCAAACCCCCCCATTGTCTTCAGCCTAATTGTAACAGTAACATGTGTGTTTATAAGATTTGGTAGTGAACGTCTGGAGGCTGCTCTTTACTCCATGCTATTTATGATCTGATCAGCACCATGCACTAAAAAGTAGACATGTTACAGCACTGTAACTCTGAGTTATGCTTCCTGAGATGCATTTCTCCCTGTTGGGTTTCTAATGGCTATAGCAGGAAAAGCATTGCAACCTCTTTCGTAAAGTAGGTTTTTGAAGCGCGGTCAGTGGAGAGTCTCCTTTGGAAAAATTGCTGCACTAATGTAAGAAGCTGGGTTGAAGGAGGGCTGTAAAACAGCAGACTGGAGATAGGAAAACAATCAGATAGCCAGCGTGCTGGGTGATAGGTATATCCTCTGGATGCCTACAGTGCTTCCGTATCACTCATTCCTATTAGTTATCTATATTTGGAGTGCACTCTACAGGTTAATTCACACAAGGACACAATTCCTACCCTGCAAATCCTCTTCAACGCTTTTGGTACATCCCTTCCTTGGGGCCAAGCCTGCTCTCATTACAATGAGCAGGAGCTTATATCACAGTTCTGGTGCACAAGCCTTGCTCAGCTGCACAGTGTCCCCGACCCCAGCAGGGCTCCTTGCATGCCTAATTTAGGACTGGAATTTGTCAGCAGGTCAGCACCCACTGGGGTGCTGATAAATAAGACCTACTCAGTCTATAGAGATGTTATTTTCTGTCACCCCAAGGACCATCCTCAATGTGCATTGCCAGCGGAAGCCTCTGACTCCAACCAGATCCAGAAGATCTGCTGGATTGCCCCAGCTGCACAATGTGCCCCAAACCACAGGAGTTTAGTGGATTTAAGGGGTGTTTGTGATCCTGGTCACACCATTTAATGACTGAGAGAGATGAACGTGTCTATGGCACAGCACTTTCAAGAGGCAGGGTTGATAAATGAGAAGCAAAAATATATTAGGGGATGGGTAGAGCTGTACTGATGTAGGTTTTACAGACTACAGGTTGTGAGGATCCCTCATTTTCTCCCTTCTCTCCTGCAAGGCTGCAAAGGCAGCAAATCCTGCTCTTGTTTTGACTTCCTTCATGTGCCTGTTAACAGGTTGCTAGGTGAAAATCTTGGCGGGGGGAGAGGAAATAGTGTGTCTGGGGGAGTTTGTATAAGTTGGTGTATTTAGCAATTGCTTCTGTCCTTGTTTGCTTTCTTGCAAGGTGTGTGAATGGAGACCATTGTAGGTAAGAACATGCAGCAGCACCCAGGTTCTCCTTGGATATAAAGGAATGTTTGTGCAGTGTCAGGTGAACCATGAAGATGGTAGAAGTAGGTGCCCTGTCTACATTTTAAAAGAAAAAGGAGCAGGTTTTATTGAATAAATCAAGGCTTTGTTAGCTAGGCCACCTTATTCCTGCAGGGAATCCGTAGGAAGGATTTATATTAAATGTTCTCTGATAATAATGATACTTTTTTTTAATAGAGTACAGAATATCATGCCACCTAAATCTTGATAGCCCATTCCTTCAGGTCAGAAATGCTAATGCAGTGTATCTTGTACTCTGTACTCTATGGCAGCTGCTATTTCTTTTTTTCCACTATATTTTACTGCAGAGTTAGAAGCTTTATCTATGCAGTCCCCCTCACAAGCCTCTCCAGACATACAATTTAGCAAGAAAAAGCTTGCTTTGTTCATCAGTGGTTTACAGTGTAATTAGGAGAATGAACAGAGACGCCAGAAAGATTTATGGCTTGATTTTTCAGAGATGGGGAGAGCAACTAACACACAGTATTCATTTCATGAGAAATTGGGGATTCTCTGACTGGGGTAGCACTTTTCTCAATATCTACTACAGAAACATCACCCTAAACGAAGTGATTTTTTGAGAAACTAAGGATAAATGGGCAAAATTTTTGAAACTGATTGCTTTTCTTTTCCAAACCAGGAAGCTGTGCTTAGATAATCTAGAATGTCAGCAGGATTTGGCACTTGTGGAAAGTCCTAACCAATGTTTTAATCCACCTTTCAGAAAATGTGCAGGAACTTGACTCAGTCCAGAAGCACCACTTTGCTGAAACTGTTGCAAAAAGCTTTGCCACATTTCACCAGTATTTTAAAAACAAACACCCAAAAATGCAACATTTATAGGCACTCAGAAAACCAACCATAACACAGCCTGTCAGTTTCAAATCACGTTTGTAGTTGATTTGAACTCTCTTTCAAAAGTACAATTAAACTCAGTTCTGTCTTTTTTAACTATTCCAAATAGAAATGCAACCACTTAGTGACATCTTTCTTTTTTGGCTGGCTTTGTGATACTTCTTGAGATTAGCCTTTGGTTTCAAAGGGGTGATGAGCTGCTCTGCCCCCATCCCTGGGATGTGAAGCCTGAAGTCCAATCACCCTGTCAAGTTCAGCAGTTGAACAAATAATTTTAAGCTGATAACTTTAATTAATGGATTTTATTTGTTTTCTTGTAAAACCAGCTTTTTTGATGTCACTTCAAATTCAGCACTGGTGGGTTTTCTAGGAAAGATCTGCTACTACTTAGATCAGACAGGCAAAGACAAATATAATACAAGGAAATCTTGTCCACCAAATGTGGGACATGTGGATGAATGACTCGTAGTCAAGCTTTAAACACAACTTAGTCCCTATCTTTCTTTGAATTATTTGAAAGATCTGCATAAAGAATAGGGCTCTAAAAACTCCAGTTTGAAACCAGCTGCAATGAAAGTCAACCACTGTTATATAGCTTTGCACCTCCCTGCCTTCAAAACCAGAAACCTCAGTCCCTATTGAGTTATTAAAAATTAAATAATTATTTTAAAGCAATAGCATGCTTCCTTTGTTAGAAGAGTACTTCTTCCTAACAAAACCTTTCTTTTGGTGCAGCTCAGAGGACTTGCCTGTCTCTGCTGAAAACCACCCAGGGCTATGACCAGGCTGTAGGATTGTGTAGCATCTCCCAGCTTCTGGATTCAAGTGAACCACTTGCTCTCTCCCTGGTATGTGTGCCCTATGCAACCCCCGCCCAGCCTCGCATCCCAAATCCTGAGGCACCAGCACCATGGGGTGTGCCAATACATCTCTGCCTCTCAGTCTAGGCACAACTTTATTGATTTCTGTGGTTTATATCTACTTTGTAAAAATATAAATAATCCCTGCCAGCTCCTGGATTGACAGGGCAGCACAGCAGAGTTCTAAGGAGAGCCCTGTTCATCTCACTTTGCTGCCAGTTCAAGTTCTATGTGGGCAAAGAGGTGTTAAAGTGAATTTTAATGTGCTGGCAATGAACATCTTATTCTATAGCTCTGCCTGAGGGCTCGGCAAGTTTGTGCACCACGTGGTTACTGTATTCAGGTGAAATCTGAGCTCGTGGGTGAGGATTTATGAGCAAGCTGACAATTCGTGCTTTCTGCTGATTGCCAGCAATAGCTACATATATATCTATGTAGACTAAAGCTCTTTTTCTCTGCTGTCTGCAAGTATACGTACAGCTATTCTTGCTGGGATAAGCACTAGCTGGAGGACATTTCTGTTTGGAGGGAAAAGTTTGGGGGAGGAAGAAAAGAAAAGAAAAATCAGCCCCCCAAAACGTGCTTCATAAAAAGATGCACGTAGCAAATATACCAGATGCTTGCTCCACAAACTAGTGGTCCCTCTGCCAACTCTCATTTGCCATGCCAAGGTCATTGGTTTGAAAGGAAGATAGAAGGGACACAAATCTTTCCTTTTGTTGCTTCTATCGAGCTTATTTTCTTCTGCTTACTTAAATTAGCCAGAGGTGCTGTTAGAGGCAGCAGTGCCATGCTGATTTCCACAAGCAGGGCCTTGGGGCTTTCTGTCCTTTATCTGAAGAAAGGCATATCAGCATGAGGTACACTGGGTTTATTAGATACTGACACTTCGTGGCTCTCTCCCACTCCTATCCCTTCTCCAGAGCTCCCCAGCTCTATTAGTAATCCAGTCACCAACTCCTGTCTCTCCTCTTGCTCTACAATTTCCCACACTCCTGCTGTTGTGTCTGCTCCCCCTCTGGTTCATAAAGCCCCTCGCTTCATCTTCAGATCACTTTTGCAGAATAACTTCCAGCATGGTGCTGGTAAGAAAACCTTTTTACCTATTTAATATGACTATGACCAGTGCAAGCAAGGGACAATTGATGTTTATGGGGAAAAGAATAAGGAAGAAAAAATTTAATATTTCCCATCAAAGCTTCTTTAAAAGCAATTACTAAAGATGTTGCACAAGTGACTTTCTGCACAGATTTGTGGTGGGTTTTTTTTAATCTTCCATTGAGTTTTTCAATAACATTTTAATTAAAGCCTTTATTAGTGAGTGCTTCATTAGAAAGGACTGTCTTTTTTTTTTTTTTTTCTCCTTCAGAATTTTTACAAGTGACACTATATAAATGTTTTGCTCTAAAGGGGTCATTCTAGGAGAAAGCAAGAAGGAAATAACAGTGTCGAATCAGTCATGCAAAGGTGTGATGTGATGCATAGCTTGTCTTAATGAATTTTGATCACTAAGTGAGTCTAATTTCTGGTCACAGCAATTTTGGTGTATTGATTTCTACCCTCACACTTGCCTGGTAAACAAGATCTCATCACAGCTCCTGGCTTGTGTCAGTAAGTCCTTTCCTCTCAGGTAAATCAAATATTTTAATCTCCACCTCCCGACAGCTTTCATACACAATTGCAAGCAACTCACTACACGAAGAAACTCAGAGTTGCAGATCTAGGGGTGGGGAGAAGCCTGAACGTGCTCTCATCCCCATTAACGTTCATCAGCTGATGGCTCCTTGTCCCATGCTGTGCCAGCTGTTTGCAGCTGCTTCTCCTTTCCACCAGGGTGATGCCAGCCTCAACTTGTGTGACTGCTGCCAGCCTTGACTTGTGCCTGCATTGCAGTTGAACAAGTGGCTGGGCTGTAATACAGGGAGGCAGCAGCAAGGTTGGCTGCTGGGAGGTGCTTGGCCACAGCAGCAGGGAGCTCAGTGAGGGCCAATGTGTGTGTTGGTAGCCAAGCTACTATAAGGCTGACTCCTGCACCTCCAGTCTACTCTGTGCTCACACTTAGGTTGTTGTACTGACGCAGTTTTAGCCTTTGCTCCTTCACACCACCCGATACAACAGAAGACTTCATGCATAATTTTCAGATATAGCATTGTGCCACTGAGAAACTAAGCTCAATATTTTAAATTTAGGTCTGTAGGGGAAACAAAACTCTGAATATGAACTGACTGCCATTGCTCAGCTGCTTCTGGATTTAGATCGCCATCTTTAGGTGTTTGCCTCTGCAGGTTACTCACATAATAACATAAGCTATTAAAAAAAACCCCTCCATGAAACCTCAAAAATAAGTTCCTGTTTCCCCCAGTTTAGCCCATTAGCCCACTGCTGTTTACCATTCTTGTGTCCAGATATCCTGATGACTATACTAAGTGTACTGAAGAAGTGCAGATGTCTCAGCTATAAGTAACACCTAGTAAGGGGAGTGCTGTATATATTTAAAGTGCATAAGGACCCAGCAGATATTGTACCAAGATTAGGATATAAAATTTTTGTGCCTATCTATCTGAGAGATCCTTGGAGGATTTGTTCTTGAGAGTTGTGTAACACCTTTCCTTTTGCATTGACCTCTGAGATAATATGCATCAGGAACATCATATTATCAAGAGAGCCAGGCAGTAGCTTGGGAGTTGGTACAAGGGCACATGAATAATGGCATTATTTCCAATCAGAAAATTGCTAAATTTAAATCTATTACTGAATCCAACAGAACACTGTGCAGCTTGGCACCTTATGTAGGGTGTGCACCTACATAAGATTGTGTTGATAACAAGAAACAATAAGGTTCAAAGCAAAAGCTGGCAAAAAAAAACCCCTCCATTAGTGTCTGGAAGGGAATACTGAATCTTTAGTGAAATTTTTTAGCTGATCTCTTGATTTCAAAGTGCTTTTAAATCTAAATATCCTTCCCTAACAAAGCAAAATGGTAAGCCACAACTTAAAAAGAAAAAACATGGGGATAGGAAAAATTCCTACCAGGTTGGAGCTGGTCTTGTCTTCTAAGACTTTTCATGCAGGGCAAGGGGAGCTGCTTACACCTGCTAGCTCCATACACCCATAACAAAAAAGGCCAGACATTGTGCTTGACTTAAAACCATACCCAGTGAAGCTCCTGCTGTGAATACTAGAATGTGGAGCTGAACATACAAGTCCTTGAAAATAATCCTTAGTCATACACGTGTTTAACTGCCACTGCAAGTATTGTCAACAAAGTAAAATGCTTTGCTGAGTGGGGATGGGTTGGTGCTTTCAGCATCCGTGTAACTACACGTGGCATCACTGGATCTGTTGTAAGCAGGCTTGTTATTACCAGTAAGGTTGCTGTCTGCACGTAAGCACACAGAAGTGATAACTTGCAAAATTAAGACGGTGCAAACGTGATTCTGCCATTTCCCAGGAGTGTCTGCCTTTGTGAATTTAGCAGTGCAAAGCAGGATTTCTTCTTCTTTTTTATGGCAATAGGTTCAGTGCAGCATTTACAATCAGGAAGTTCTAAAAGTAATGACGCTAATTCATCCCCAGAAAAAAGCCCTGGGGCTTTCCTATGCAAACAGCAGGAAGATGAGCCCAAACTAATAATGTAAGCAGCGATTCCTGTCTTGTTTACATGGTCAGAAATGGGAAACTGCCTGACATTGATAAAACTGCTCTTGAAAAGTTCTCATCAAAGGTCTAAATTATTCATTGAGTGCATTGTCACTAAACACATACCAAACAGGAACCAGGCTCTTAAAAGACAAGCTAACAACATACTGGGTTTGCATGTTTTCTCTTCTTTGCTATTTTTTTTTTTT
>VYZX01026628.1:10431-172528 GCA_013401335.1 Brachypteracias leptosomus
TCAAAGCCTCCTGAAAGGATGTTAATATTTGGTCAGGTGCATATTTGGCTCATCTGTTCTCCAAGTCTGCGAGCACCAGGAGCTAGCAGAGCTGAGGGGCTAAAGGAAACAGCTTTGTGAGAAGAAGAAATAGTTGAAATGCTTTCTCATCCCTTGAGTTGTCATCCTTTTCCAACTGGTGTTACAATTCTGGCTTTTGAAGTTGTTTAATAACGTTGGATATTTTAGAAAAGGTTAAATAGTGTCATATTAATCTTTAAAGACACACAACATTTAATGCAGATGGAGTAATATTGTTTTAAGATGAAAGCTTCTGTTTGAGGAGAGATTTGGAGCACTGTTACAAAATTTCTGCCGCTTTAATGTTTATCTTAAGCACGAAGTTTAAATTAAAATGCTATCTCAAACTCTGCAAATATTCTAGCTTTCTTTCCCCCCCCCAAATCAGCACGTACAGAAATGGGAATGTAGTTACACCTCATTTACTTGCTCTATTCCAACCCATTGTTTCTTGGAATACACGCAAAGAATTGCATTTGATGAAGTACAAAAGAGCAAAAGGAAGTTCACCAACTATTTAAATATTTCTTAAACCCGCTGAGAATTTTAGATGCAACATAAACATGAGAAGGGAAAACAAATCCCTTTTTTTTGCAGTAGTAGCACCATGAAACTTCCAAATGCCACAAAAACAACATTGGATTTGTCCCAAGTTTAAAAGGAGACAAAAGATCCCCCCTAAAACTTGAAACTCTTTTAATCTGCTGCCTCCAGTTACCTAAATCAATCCTTTGTTTATGACTTGGCAGTCCTAGCTGTGAAAACCACTTAGATGTAATCACTTAGTCCAGCGTGACCTCAGCACTTCTTGGAGGCAGCTCCTTTGACAGAGATCAGGGGATATTATTTTGTGCACTGGTTGTAGTTTAGATTTTTTTTTGGACTTTGGTTGAAGTATTGTGAATTTTCCCTGCAGATTTTGGATAGGAAGAATGATGAAATAGAGGTCTTGAAATCCCTCCACAAAACCAAACAAAGTGAAGCTGAGGAGATGAATAGAAAACTGGAGAAAAAAGGTGATTTTTGTCTTCATGGTGGTTATTTTGTGGGTGGTGGCATGATACAGCATCCTTCTTGTGGCTATGGGCTTGTGGGTTCCTTCTAGGTGCTGATGTCCCTTTCCTCTTCATTTGCAAGTCTTGGCCTCATTTTACCTTTAGATTTTTAGAGGCTTTTCTAGTTGTCTTTGCTGTCTAGTCTCCAACCCAAATTTTCCAGGAGGCAGTTTGATCTTATACTTACTACGGGTTTTATGAGCCTCACTGAAAAAACAGTTACTTTGATGATACTGAAGAATTTTTGACCACTTATTTCAAACTTTTTAGAATCTCTGGCTGAAGGTTAATTTATTTTAACATTCAGTACATTTTAATCAAACCACAGTGTATTATTTATTTAGGACTATTGTGGCAGGAGATTTCAAACATGAGTAGTAGTCTTGAATATGTCAGAAGTACAAAACTTGGCCTGAGTGTGGCTTGTCAGCAGTTTTTGGAATGTTAGTTTCTTTTAGAATTCCTTGGAGTCCGTTTACACTATGGACTAAACCACAATGTAAAATAATACACAAGTTTGGTAACCTACGTACAAGAGGGGAGAGAGTTCCATGGATATTGTTTCCTGCTCCTTGGCAAAGTAAATTAGCCAGCAAGTAAATGAACCAGGGGTTGGTGCTTCTGTTGGTGGGCTAGTGGTTGGGCCCAGCTGTCATGGGTTGTGTTCATCACCTACACTCTTGCCAGACAGTGAAAATCATAGAATCATAGAATGTTTTAGGCTGGAAGGGACCTCTAGAGGTCATCTGGTCCAATCTCCCTACACAAGTAGGGACATCTCTACCTAGGTCAGGCTGCTCAGAGCCCCATCAAGCCTGACCTTGAAGGACTCCAGGGATGGGGCCTCCACCACCAATCTGGGCAGCCCATTCCACTGATCTATCACCCTCATGTTAAAGAACTTTTTCTAATATCCAGCCTAAATCTATCCTTTCCTAGCTTAAAACCATCACTCCTTGTCCTTTTGAAAAGTGAGTGTGTACCTGCTTTGTTTTCCACAAAATTCATCAGACTGTGAATTTGACACTAGCAATTTAAGTTGAGGAACTTAATTTCCTTGTGTATGTTGTATCTTCCACCTCCACAAGAACCTTTCCTCCTAAGGATGCACGTAAAACCAGGTTAAAAATGCCTGTTCCCTTTGGGTTACCAAATTTGGTTGATGTATATTTACTGCATCAGCAAGGAAAACTCACTCTGAAATATTTTGTAAATAAAGTAGAGAAGAGAGAACACCTCCTAATACTTTAGTAACACAGAATCTAGGTGCTCAATTTTAAAGAAGCAGATGCATTAAGTATTTTCAAGAGCCAAACCCCACCAGAAAGCCAGGTCAGTTGGAAAACTGATGTATCTGATTGCCAACACTGACAAAGCCTGAAGGTATCTCCTGAAGGGTTGTTTCTCTTCCCATTTTTGACAGTTCAGACCCTCGTTCGTGAGTCCCAAGTGGTCAGAGAAGCCAAAGAGAAGCAGATTGTGGAGTTGAAGAAGATGTGTGAGCAAAGCAACGACTCCTTGAACAACGAGTGGGAGAAAAGGGTAATGAGTAAGACTTGCTTTCTCTGAAAGACTCCTACAGTGTCTAGCTGGGATAATACATTTTGTCAGTTAAAAAAATAGAGATATGTTACTTTTAGTGATATTTTCTTATGCTGGATTTAATTGTTTCTGGAGTAATCTTGCAAGACTCTTTGCACACCCACCCAGCTGACTGCTCTCTTCCTGGGGTTCCTCTGGCCCTCTTGGCAAGGCTCTGGATGTATTAGGGAAGTGTTTATTTCTGGTTGACCTGAGGTGGAATTTTAATCTCAGTAAACCTGCTGCTACCTGCTGCCACCCTGATCCCTTTGAACTCCTATTTTTACATCGGGTCACGAATTCTTCAATGAGTTTTTATTTATTGTTGGACTCAAGACAGCAGCAAAGCAGAGGGAGACGTGTGTTTATTGCAAGACAGCTTCACCCTTGCCCAGATTATTGTCAGGATTTGTCTTGCTTACCCCTCTCAGGAGAGGGTGGGTCACAAAAAGGGCAAAAACACCTCCCTTCTTAAATATATGCTGGTTAATTTAATTCTTTTGCAGCCCCACGTCTGGAAGTGATGCTGGTTTTAATTCTTGTCATCTAAGAGATAAATCATACATCTTGTCCCTTGTGCTTAAGACCTTGAGGCTTCAGTGTTAGGTGGGGTTTTGTTTTGGTTTAGAGAAGCATTCTTTTCAGCCCAAGGTCATCCCACTTTTTCCAGTTACTCAGCAAGTGCTGTTCCTGCAGCTGTGGTTGGCATCAGTGGTGCCAGTGTGCAAGCAAGAGGACCATTTAAAATACTAATATTAATTTTAACTTCATGAAATTGCAGAAGTGAAATCAGAGCGTGTATCTTATTGAAAAATGTGGATAGTGGCAAGTATGACAGAAATATAGTAGAAGTTGACAGTGTAGTATTTTTATACCTCTATATACTACTACTTCTGTGTATTTTTTCCTTTGAATAGATGCAGGTTATTTGAATAGATATTACTAACAATAAAGCTAATATTACTAGAGTCTATTGTACAGGAGGGAGAGGCATTCCCAGGATTTTTTGGTTTTATTTATATCTTATGCACCTGGAGATTAAATACTTACAGAATCATTTATTCATTTATTTTCACAGATTATTTTTAAAAGGCTCTCAAATTCAGCAAATCTGAGCACCACAGTATATATATGATACTTATAATAATAATAATTTATTAGCATTCTTATGTTTTGGATGGAAAATTTGATGTTAAATTTCTGCACACTGTTAAATAATGGTCCAGATTCACAGACACCTCTGTGATTTTGCTGGTTTATAAATTGGAGAGAAAATTCTATATTTGTACAAATGAACCTGGTTTAGAATGATGCTTTTATCTTGTATATTGCAGCTTTCTCCTCCAGCCATGAAATGGGTTTGTTTAGACCCTTGAGAAATACATAATAGCTGCTTTACAACCACCACAAGACCAGCTTTGTATGCTAATTCAACAGGACATTATTCTTTACTGTTGTAGAGATACAAAATTTAGATTGGAGGCTGCTTAGCTAGAAAGGGGAGGCCATTGGTGTTTAGGACATAAATCATGGGTTAGTAATCACACCAATAGTCCTTTCATTGGGCAAGCAGATAGTGAAGGCTCTCCAGCTCCTCACACACTGGGAGGCAGATCAACTGGCAGTGTAAGTGTCTGGAGAGGACATTGGTGTTTCTGTGGTAGAAATTATTATACCTTATTTCATTAGTTTCATGAAACAGCCATTGGTGTGCAGTTTAAATCTGGAAACAAATGGACTAGCAGAGAATGGCAAAGATGAGTATGTGTTTGAGTATTGTGTACAGATAAGTTATGCTCTCTCTGCATTTAAAAATGGCTTATAAATTACTGCTTTATAGGATTGTTCTGGTCAGAAGAGACCTTCAAGATCATTAGGTCCACCTATTAACCCAGCACTGCCAGGGCACCACTAACCCATGGCCCTCAGCACCACATCTCCACGGGATGAGGACTCCACCACTGCCCTGGACAGCCTGGGCCAGGGCTTGACACCACTTTTGGGAAAGAAATTGTTCCTCATGTCCTCCCTTGATGCAACTTGAGGTGGTTTCCTTTTGTCCTGTCACTTGTTCCTTGAGAGAAGAGCCCGACCCCCCCTGGCTCCAACCTCCTCTCAGGGAGTTGTGCAGAGCCAGAAGGTCTCCCCTGAGCCTCCTTTGCTCCAGGCTCAACCCCCCCAGTTCCCTCAGCTGCTCCTCACCACACTCCTGCTCTAGACCCTTCCCCAGCTTCGTTGCCCTTCTTTGGACAAGCTCCAGCCCCTCAAGGTCCTTCTTGGAGCCATAGTGAGTCATAGTAAACTTGTTTAGTGAGACAATGATCTGCTCTTGTTATAGAGGACACTTGTTAGTTACTCAATTTATACACTATAGTAATATAGCACTTGTAAATGCTAGTTTCATATGCAATTTATCATTGCTATTTTTGTGGTGCAGCTTCACAACGCTGTGGCTGAGATGGAGAAGGAGAAGTTCAATATCAGGAAGAAGCACACAGAAGACATGCAGGACCTGCTGGAGGACACCAATGCCCGTCTGAGCAAAATGGAGGAAGATTATTTGGAGCAGAAAAAGTCCACTGTAAGTCTCTTGTCAATATGTCTCTTGCAGTATTCAGATTTCATACATCTGTGCAAGAGCCCATAAGTCCTGTTGAGCTGAGAAATGGGTTTGGGGAGTGCAGTGGTTCTGTCTGGGGAGAGAAGTGTCCTGCAGCCAGGCCAACCAAGGGTAGAATTCCCCCTGGATAGAGCTCAGCAAAGTGAATATTACACAGATCTGTATTTGTGTTGAAGGACTGTTTCTAGCTTTTCACACTGGTTCTGATTCAAGTTAGCAGAACTTTGGTCTCTCTAGGTTTGTAGGCTATTAAAAAGGATTTATATTACATAATATAAATAAATATTTATATTATATACTATAAATTATATAATGTACAATATAATACAAATATATTAATATTATATTGTAATAGAAATATATATTTACGTGCTGTAATCTATGTTATATTATATCATATATATTTTTTCATAGATACATGTGACTTCTTTCTTACCCACCTCCTCTCTGAGTGATCAAATGCTTCTGTTAGATTAAAGATCAAATTAAAAAGGATTTTTAAAATAGTTCTTTTATTATTCTAATGTATTACTTTTCTTTCCTAGAAAAATTAGAAACATGTGAGCAGATGTAATCTGGATTTTGTGCCCATTATATATAAATGATGTAAAAAGCAAAAAATGAACAAGTATCCTCAAGAAAACATCCTGTACTTTGTATCAGGATGAGGGATGAGGAAAATCAAATGAGTGAAAAGACAATGTCAACCAAAATTTATTCCTTTATTAATGAATGTTGAATTTAAAAATTAGCATTCAGATCATGCCATAGGTAACAGTAAATACAGAGAAAAATGGACACAGTCTGTCAGCAAGATTGAATTTAAGAACCATCAAAACCAGACAGATCTTGCTGAGCAGCTTCTGATTTAATAATTAAACAAGGTAGAGTTCAAGGCAGGGCTTAAGATGAAAGACTAGACTGTCACTGGAAATTAGTTTTCTTTTTTTCTCTCTCTCTTTCTTTCTCTCTCCTGATCTTGGGGTTTGTTTTTTTTGGTGGTATTTCAGAGTTTCACATTGTCAAGAATGCCACTGCTGCTAGAAAGTGAAACTGGCTGAACAATTTAACTAATACCTTAGAAGTGATCAATAGGGGTTTGTGAATTGCACAAATATCAACTTTCTTAAGGAGGGGGGAGGGACAGGGAGGAATGATGATATTTGGCAATAAAATTTGAATTTTTTGTGTGTGTGTGTTGGTTTTGTGCTTTAAAAGCAAACAAAAATCAAACCCATCAAATCCTGTCCCTGCTCCTGTGCAGCTGGAAGTTTACTGTGATGTGCTCATAAAATCTCTTGAGCCATCTGACAAAGCTCAGGTGACCATCCTGGCCCTGGGAGGTTCTTGGATGAGTCCAGGGGCTCCTTTAGCAGCTCAGTGGCAGTTGGGGCCCTGCCTTGGGAGGGCAGATGTTTGCTCTTTTATTTTCCTTTAACAGGGGGTGAAAATACTGCTCCACTTCCCTCATCTTCAGATCTTTGTTCATATAAAAATAACTCTGATACACACATCCTGGAAGGACAGCTGGGGCTTATTTTTTGACTCCAGCCTCTTGAGGAATTCCTCTCTTATTTCCCTGCATATTAACATGAGTTTAGGGAAGAATGAGAAGCAGTTAAGCAGTCTCATGCAACCTGCCTATTTATTCTCATTTAAAAACTGTTTATATTAGGAGTTCTGGGAAAAAGGTGCCACTTTTGATAGATGTTTGTGATTTATTGAAAGGAAGTCAATTAAATGATGTGGGAAAGGTCCATCAGCAGAGACTGGAGGAAGGTTCCCTCAGTCCTGACAGCAATTTGCTGTATTCCTGTGCACAACCCTTCCCTTTGCTGTGTGTCCCCATTTTCCAGTGATAAAATGGAATTGATATACTTACAAGATGATTGATGAATTAATATTTGTTAATATTAATATATTAGTTAATATTTGGTTTGAAATGCAACTGGAGAGCACTTGCACTGTTAAAGTGGTGTTTGTATTATAATTATTCCTCTCCCATCCTCCAAATTCACAGCAGGTATTACTCCTGTTGTTTACATCCTTGGCTGGGGTATTGCCACATAAGACAGTTGTTTAAAAACTACTATTTGTTTAGCAACTGAAGTGCATTGTTCCTTGCTCTGGTTTAGAGATTTGATATGAATATATTTTGATGGCTGTAAACCTACTTGAAATAATATTTTAGGATGAGAAGGCTACAGATTTCACTGGGTGTTATACAGTTTAATATGTTTTCTAGCTGACTTTTATAGCTGCTCTTCACCATAATGATCAGTAAAATATATATGTTTTGGGGAATTTTTTCCCCAAAATACTCTCCCACATCCAGATAGTATGTATTGCTAGTGGTAACTCACTGGTTGGTTGATGGAAGATCTAAAAATGCTTTACTTGTCTTATTCTCCAGTAGAATTTTGCACAGAAGTAGCTGCTAGTGACAGATTTGTAGTTCAGAAATCAGTTGCACACATTGTTTTGCTTAGGGGGGAAGACACGTTAGGTTGAGTGGAGGGGGTTAGACATCCCTATTTTGAAGAGTTATTTATTTTTTTTACATGCAACACAGAATTTACTGCCATGATTGATGGCAGCTTTGCTATTGTAACTCCTGTGTCTCTGGACCACCAGAGAACCTTGTTGCTCTGGGCTACTGAATAACACCAGGGATATACCCTGATTTTTTCTGGTGTTTTCTCAACAATGACTTGTTCTTTCAGAATGAGACAGTCAGAAGCCTTGAGGCTCGTGTCCAGCAGTTGACTGTGGAGGCTGAAAATAGTAATTTACAGCGTCAGAAATTATCTCAAGAAAAGGCTGACGCAGAACAACGGTACCAGGCAGTGTGCTCTGAGCTTCAGGACATCAAAGCAAGGTGAGTAAATAGCAGCTGCTGGGTTTAATGTTGAAGAGTAAGGAATTTCTGAAAGCAAATGTTGCTAATTTTATTCCAAGACCTCAGTGAATACAGAAAATTGTGATGAAAATGTATTAATTGATGTAAAACTCAGTTTGACACTGATCCATATGACTATTGTAAGTTGTATGTTATCTCTCCAGTATTTTATCTAGCACCATTCCATTTTGTAACAGTGAGCACATGGTACAGGCAGAGCTGCAAACTCTGTAGAGTTGATACTGAGCAGGTGAGATGCCAAAATATGAAAGTAATTTCCATATTCTGTTTGCTTGCTACTTGTAGGCACAGCTCACTTCAGAAAGAGAATGACCACATCAGACAGGAGTATGAGAAGAACATTCAGCAGCTACAGAGTAAATATGATGTTGATATAAATTTTATAAAGCAGGAACATGCTCTCTCTGCAGCTAAGGTATGTTACCATCTATAACAGGCACTAAAATGCTGTTTATTTCTGGTCTCCTCCATATAAATGTGAAGCTTATGGGCAAATCCAAGGAGCTGTTCAGTTCCCAAATTTTTCATGTGCATAAGTTTAAAGAAAAAAAATTGTGATTTGATTTTTCGTTCCCAAATTTGACTGAGAAATCATCTGAATAATCATCTGATTAATGATCTGAAAAATCATCTGATAATTCTGGTGTGTGTATGTGTACATGCAGGTGGTGTTTCCATAGCTGATTCAGGTAAGGTACAATTAATATGCTCATTTTTTTTGTGCTTCTGTAAAAATTCCAGGTACCAGAGGCCATCAACACTTTTAAAGAATTAATGTTTTCATAAGGCCTCTTCAATGAGAGAAAATACTTTTTTTTCCTAGAAGTAATCTGTCTTGCAGGCCTCTTTAGTATGGAACATTATGTTACATTTTCAGGTGTCTCAGAAATTATTTTTAAATTCTGCAAGTCTACATTCCACCCAAAATGTAAGAATTCTGGTTTGTTTCTATAAAAGCATCTGTCAGGTTGCTATCTACCAATATGCATGGGTATATAGTATATATTTAATGTCATTTTCAAGTTAAATAACTGTAGAAAAGGCTCATGTTTGAAGTACCATCCTCTAGTCCTTAGAACAGTAGGGCAAATGGAGTCTTTTACATTTCTTTACTGCCATTCCTGGAGCTTTGATGATACTTTACTCCATTTAATTTACAAGGTATTTTCCTTTTTTCAATACTTGGTGCCAAGGTTTTTTTATTAGGGTTTTTTTGGTATTTTATTTACATTTCCAAGTTCACCAGCTGGCCAGAAGTGACGTATCCAGAGCTGTAAACTCATACAGGTTTTTTTTCCTAAGTTGATTTTTTTTATCTGATTTTCAGACATCTTAGAGAAATTTTAAAGCATGAAAGTTGTATCTGTAGAGCTAATGAGGAAATGCAACACCAAAATTCCTTTTTTCTGTTAACCCCCTCCAGGCATCTGATGCAATTGAAGAATTACAGCACAGTGTGGCTCTACTGCAACAACAGCTACAGGAGTCAGAACATCAAAGGCAGCAACAGCTGAGGGTGAGCCCTGGGTTTCTTCCTCAACAATGACCAGCCCTCTTTATTTTTTCCAGTGATTTGAATGTTTAGATGGTCAGACTAAAAATGCACTTTTGTAGGACATGCATTTTGTAGGTGGTTTATTCATAGAAATAGATCAAGTGTCACCTTATGCTTAAAGGTTGATTTAAAAGGTGTGCCTAAAAGAGATCACTGTATGGGCAAGAGCAGAATTTTTACAGGATCTTTGCTTCTTGTAATTCACATATTAAACAAGTATAAACCTTTATCAGTGGATTATAAAGAAACATGCCAAAGAATCACAAATATCAGGTTTTTTTCCTCTAAACTGTAAATAGTTTTAAAGTTTCAAAATGGTTTTTATTTTTGTTGCTATTAACAGTTCAGTTGAACATTCCTACAGGCATTTCAATTAATTCTTCTATCTCAGGATAATGAGTTCCACATCTGTATCATGTAGCAATCCTAAGTTTTGGCATCTCCTTTGCCTCCTATGGCTTTCATTTCACAGTTGACATAGTACAGGGTGGCATTTTAATAGCTCAAGAGAATTGTTGCTGTTTTTCTTTAGAAAACATGAATCCTGACTTTTGGGGTAGTTTTGTTGAGTATTTCTCCTGTTTGAATTTTTTTGTACATCAAAAAAAAATTTTAATGATGATATAAAGTGGATTTTTAATTTTTATGGACTGTTGTATAGAATACCAATCATGTGTGTGTTTAATGATTGCTTTGAAATGAAAGAGAAATGTGATTTATTTAGAATACCCACCTCTTCCCTTGCAGGATCAAGAATGCAAACTCCAACAGGACAAACTGCACTTGGAGAGAGCATATGAAAAACAGGTAATGCTTACAGGAAAATCAACCATCCTGGCACACTTGCAATTTGCTTGTATACAGAAGCTAAAGGTTTAATTCTAATATCCCCAAAGAAGTAAATTTTGGAATCTAAACATTTCACATGGACTGGAAAAATAAGTGGGCAAATTCAAGGAAGATTTTAAGAGCAGCTATTCCAGCAAGGAGCTGTTGCCTGTGATCCTAGGAACCTGTTGATGGAGGCTGGGAAAGCATTACCAGAGAAGTGCCACTGTGAGCCTGTCCTGTTTGTATACACTTCTTCTGTTGGCATCTGATATTAACAGCTGCTGGAGGAAAGATAATTAAATTGAATTTAGCCTGACCTGCTCTCAGTGTTCGTATGTCCTTCCGTACTTCTTTTTCCCCAATATATCTTTATTCCATACTTCTTTATTTGAATGTGATGTGTTCTCTGTTACATTGTTTTGACATCAGGAGCTTAAATTAAGATATGTAATTTTCATCAAAACCACTTCATCTTAGAGCACTTTGCAAATACTGTCTATTCTTCTAGACTTTAAAATGAAAACTTTGATTTTAGTGATGTTATATCCTCAGTTCACCCGGTGTTTAGGAGGAGGGGACATGAGATGCCTGTTTAATCAAAAGGATGTGTTCAAACAGGTCATTTCCAAATGTGGCCAATTTATAACATAAAATTGTGATCATAGTTACTTGTCACTTGGTAATGGAGTTTACACTGTGAATTGTTTGAGTTTTTGGTTTGAGTTAGTTCCTCCTTCTGCCTTGGAGTCAAATACTTTTTTTAGTTCCAAGATATGTTTTGGTCTAATCTAGCCTGTATTTGTCCTTTTAGACAAGTCATGGTTTAGCCTAGGATTGGAATAATATTGCAGGTCAAAATAAAGATATATTAGCATAACTTGGATCTCTTCTAGCTAGTGAAGCATAGTGGACATTGGTGTGTTGCAACACATCACTTCCTCTGCAGATAAGTACAGATTAAAAGTGGCTGGTCATGTTTCCAGGCACTAAGTCCAAATGCCATCAAATTTCTCACTTCTACACTATTAAACTTTATGGTCCTGGACAATAAGGTGGAGACATCCCTATTGCCTGCACTGGGGTTTGAGGATCATTTGGGAGAATGCAGCTTACCATGAACTCAGAGCACATCAACAATTGCTCTACCCCAGTGAGCTCAGATGTTAAACTTGTAGCTCTGCATCAGCAAACAAGAAAGTAGAGCCTTTATTTTTAAAAGATAACTTGACAGCCATTTGCCCATTCATAAATTTTGATGTTTTCAAAATCAAATCTTTGACCAAGGAGGAGAAAAAAACCCATCTGAGCTATCTATGGATATAAATCCATAAATCAGTATAGATGGGCCCATAAAATACTAAACCAAGCTTGCCTTCAGGTAAAGGAATTGTGAGGTCTCTGCTGCAATCTGTTCACTTAAGAACCTACCCATTATCTAATAATCTTTATTAGGCCACAGTGGCTATTGCCTGCTAGGATATTTAAACATCAAACAAATAATAGGTAGTAACCCTAAATGTCAGTGTGTGATTAAATGTGCTTATCTGCTGGATCAGGAACCAGTTAGCCTAAATGGTTTTACAAGCAAAGGAAACACCTGCTTTTTATAAATAATCTACTGCTTGTTTTCCAAACATTCAGTTAAATGTAAGGATGGTGGCAGATATTCCTCAGAGTCATTCTTGAGCCAGCTGTTAAATATATATCATTTTACCAGGTCTGACAATGCTTTCTTTACTTCTTTACTCTCCAGTAGACAACCCATTGGTTTAGAGGCTCTTTCAAACCAACTCAGTATTCACACACTTCCATGTAGTGAACACTATGTGGAACCTGCTTATAGAAAAGAATCTCTAAATTTGTTTTTTATTTGGATTATGCTCTTACCTTTCTGACTATACACTTCTTAAAAACATGTTTGTCTTTATTGTAGTGACTTAATAGCCTGTAACATTGCAAATGGTTGTGGGGGACTAAAGGATTTCCTATTCTCCCCATCCTGTAAAGAAAAATATGCTCAGTACCTCCCATTGCCACCTGAGCCTCCCATTGTTACCTGAGCAATCCTAAAACTCTTGTACCTCATCTGTCTTTGGCAAAAATTGTTATGAAAACCCATAGTTTCGAGCATGCCTGGGAGGTTGCTGAATTCAGGAGCTGCTTTCCTCTGTTGATCCACAAGTACCAGAGAAAAGAATTCTTCATAAAAATGTGCATTCCTGGTTAGTGCCTTTAGGAAGTGAGTCAAATTTTGTGCAGTGTTTTTTTGTGGCTATCTTGCTTTATAGAGTGAGAAGAACTTTCTCAGGGTGCTGGAATATGTTCCTTGTGAGGTCTTGAAAGCTGTTATTTTATTCTGCATTCATTACGTCCTAATAGGAATTAAAATAATATTTCAGATTTAAAAGGTAACTAAAATATACTGGGGAAATGACAGACATTGAAAGGAGAGTTAAAGGGTCTCAAAGTTTTTAGTAACTCTGAGAATCTTTAGGATTCTGACCCTAAACCTTGACATTTACAGAAGAGGTTGATTTGTCTCACTTATTTACATGATGTTAGACAGTCAAGTCCCTCTGCTGTGCCCTGGGGCCACGTTTAGTGATGGGGGAGATTTTTATACTGCAGAATTATTCCAAATGAAGACACAAACTAATGCTGATCTGGGTAAAAGGAACACTTATATAGTGATTCAAGCTTATTTGATTTCCCAGGTCAGGAGTTCATAGTAGTAAATAATGGTGAGGAAAACTTTTACTTTCCTTAGGAGCATCTCCCCACTGCCAGTTAATGTTTGAGTATGTATTATCCTAAATTAATGTTGTTTACTATTATCAGTTCTTACAACAATAAAAATACCAAACATCATAAAACATCTTTCACTTGGGGTATTCACTAATTGGTAAGTGGGAACTCTGCACCATGTCTTCATTTTAGGCAGATTTCTGTGTGCTTTCCTGTATTTATGTAAAGAAGAGCTACTTCCTTTTTATGTCATTACTGATATTTCCTTACTCTAGAGAATAACACTAATTTAGAGAAGAAAAATAGCTCTACTGGCTGTATTCTCATACTTCATCTCTCTATTCATCCTTATTCTTGCTTTTAATGTAGTTTAGATAAGTAATTTATGTAATTTAGATATGTAATATAATACAGATGGTTGGCAACATCAGTGCAAAAAGAAACAGTTGTTATAATTTGAAATTTTTTTTTATCAGACTTTTTTTTGCTAAAATGTGGTATTTTTTCCTTCACATGTTAGGTTCATGGCATCCGAAGTGATCTTGACAAAGAAAGAGGGGATACCCAAAAGAAAATTCGCAAACTGGAGGAGACTTTGAAGTAAGTGAATATGGACTAATTGTTGAGCCTTCTCCAATTTCTTAGTCATATTTCTTGACTTAAATTATATCTTCTCTTATCTAAATGCCTTCCTATAATTTGTCTGGGTTATCTTTACCTTGTAAAGCTGCATCTTTGGGGTTCTAGTCAGCTATAAAAATTTAAAAAGAACCAAGCCACATATTTGTTGACTTTCAAGTGACAGGAATAAACCAGAATTGAGTTTAGTGATATCAGCTGGTCTTGCCCTGCCAAGTAAATGGAACTGGGCTCAATTTAGAATGGATGTATAATAGACAAATAATCCAAAATAAAGACTAGTCTCTTTGGACTATTTTAGAGGAAGGGATTAATATGAAGATATATTTATTTAAATGATATTTTAAACTTGATTTAGTACATCATGTTAGTGATTTTTTTTTTATTATTATTTTTTAAAATACCCTTAAGTTGCAACTTTATTGTGGGCTTTTCCTCTTTAATACCACACTTTTTTGTGTGAATACATATTTTTCAAATGTAGCTAAGGCTCAGAGGAACAGCAAACAGAAGACACTTTTTATGAACTAACTTGGAACAGCTTTTTTGCTGACCTTACACATTAAAAAACTAATCAGGACTCAACAAGTTTGATGTTTTCTGAGTGCAGAAGTGGTTTACATAGAGCAGATACACACATGACAAGATCAACTCTTGTTATGCTGCCCCCATTCTTGATTATGTAAAATATTATTTCCATATGTTTATCCAGTTTAAATTCAAAGTTATGGAAATAATTTCTAGGGAGAGCAGATTATTCTGAGACAAACCAGAAATTATTTGCTAAAACTACTCAGTTAAATGTTAGGATGAATCTTATCTAGGCTGATAGAGGCATTGTGAAATACTTTTATTAATAAAAGTCACAGGACTGAAGTCTGTATTCCTTTATTTCTATAATCTCTTAGGTATTTGGCATAAATAGAGACTATCTGAAATCACTAACATTAATAAAAACTCTAGCTTTTAATCTTTACATTCTTTACACTGACTATTATTTATAATTTTAGGGAGATTGAATTGTTATCAGCTAAACTTCATCTTTTCATATTTTAACATCTGATTTATTGATAATCTAGTTGCACTCATTATCTTCCATGTCTTTCAAATAACATGTCACTTTGCACTTACTGATGTTAGTAAAATAAGCCTGACTTTCCAGTGCCCTGGCTGGTGGGAATTTCTGCCCCATGTGTGAGCAGGAGAAGCTCAAGTTGTGCTCCACCTGGGGCAAGGCTTTGTAAAGTGGATTAATGTGCTGTGGAGCTGAAATATATAATGCCCTAGAGTCAGCCCAGCAGATACTCTGCTGGCCAGTTCTTCCCAGTTTCACCTCTGGTGTAAATCCTCTGGGTCTTTCTCATCCCAGAGGTGTGAAGAACAGACTCACATGCCCCATATAGAGGAGCTGCTGACCCTACAGTGCTGACTCTCTGGAAGCCAAGCCATCAGTTTAGTACCAATGTTTCTGGACAATATTAAGATTTTTACATGTAAATATTTCTATATGACATATACATAACAAATGCATAATAAGCAGCAATATTTTTGTGTCAGAAATGATGGCTTCCTTATGGCTTCTTTTTTCCCAATGATCCAAAAATTAGTCTTTTTAATCATCTCTTGCTATTAATATGAATTCATAATATCTAAGGTCTTATGTGAAGATGCTTTATGTTGCTGTATCTCTTTGACTCTGTGTGGAATCAAATGAAGGAAGGCAGACACAGCAAACCTTTAGAAAACAACCTTATCTTCCTTGAGGTGGGTGAAGATAGTTCACCATCTTCAAGAGAAGTGATGCCTTGTGGAATTGCAGCTCAGAACCCAGGAGGTGCATCAGTGATTTCTCCTAAACTGCTTTGATCTGAATGCACTTTGATTCTGAAATGGTCACAGGTTCATATCTTGAGTAGCTAGTCAGCTGCAAACACATGGGAAGGGAAGTGGCAAGCATTTTAATGGCTTGATTATTATTATTATTATTATTTTTCCAGTGGTGTGACAGCAAACAGTGCTATTGCAGTTTCAAATGTCTCCACAGAGATGCAGAATGAAAGTGATTGGAGACATTGTGTGGAATAGTAAAATCTGCATTTCCAGAAGCATCTTTCACTTCAAAAAAAAAAGTAAAAAGTGTTGCCAGAGTTCTAATACTGACTAGGGGTTTACATAGTTTATGGAAGGTTTTTTTTTCTTCTTCTTATGAAGTTTATGGTAGAAATATCTGGCAAAAATAAATCTTTTGCAAAAGAATTGCTCTAATACTCATGACTATTGGTGGTGACTTGTAGATATAAATTTTATATTTAGTTTAGCAATGGATGTCATCAGCATTGCCTAAAAGCAAAAGTCACTATAAGAAGTACTCCAAGGGCTTTTCTAGATGTAATTTAAGCCACATTTATGAAATAACAGAGTATTCTGTGTAATTACTTGGGGGGAAAGGTTGTTTCTCTAATCCCTTTAGTTTGGTTGTAGTAAATGTGTTATGAGAATGGGTTACACATAGGCTGAATCTTTGTGGTTATTGTTACTTTCAAGTAGAGAAATAGGAACTAAAGAGGTACAGTTACAATTTTTCACACTACAGGCTGAGTTGAGTACAACAGAAAAAAGTTAAGAAAAAGAATCTATACCTATTTATTGCTGAAGAAATGACATGAAAGAGAAAAGTTGTGTTACCCAGAGTAGCTCTCAATGGGATCTCTTGTGTCTTGCCCTGTGAAATTTGGATGCCTATTTATTACAAATATTTATTTTGCCTCTGCTAATATTTTCATATCTGATTCTTCCATAATTTAAATTTACTAGGCCCATTTTCATTGAAGAATTGCCTGTAGTCTTTATCACTTACTGATAATTTTATCAGGTTTAAACAGTTCCAGTAGCTGAGCTCCCTTCAGTCTGGACCTGCTTTGCTCATCCTCTGGCTGGGAAGACTCTTGCTATGTCTATAAGTAGCAGATTTTAGTAAATATTGGTCTTGATTGCTGAACAAAAGTTGCTTCTGAATTGTTTTTGTAGAAAGATGCAAACTTTCTGAGCTGTTGATGCTTTAGTCAGTTTGATATGATCATAGATATTAAGTTATATCTCTTTTCAGCAGAGGGTGCACTAAATGACCTCTGTTGACATTAGGCATCAAAATAAAGATGAACTCCAGTTCTCTGACTGTAGAATTGTTTGAAGGCATCTTGAAGGCTTGGTTTTCTTAAGAGTAATACATTTCCTTTTACTGTTTGTTGTGGTTCCAAACTACTATTGTGAACTGCAGACAACATAAATAATTATAGTAGTCATTTCATGAAACACCAGTGAGAGTGCAAGCTCAACAGGGACCTTGGAGATAAGTATATATTACATTCACAATTTAAATATTCAGCTTTTAACATTACCAGGGTAGTCATAGCAATGATCCCCAAGGCTTCCTGGGGAAGTATCACAGTTCTGTGCCAGGCATTATTTGCAGAAGTGCTTATACTTTAAGGCTGGCCTCATTTGTTTGCTGATAAACAGGGAAAAATCTCTTTTATGAGCCAAAGAAAGAGACTGGCCATGTGTGTTACTAGTATGTATAGTATTTTTAGCAGTGTAGGAGATGTAGCTGCCAGCTTGACCAAGGAGGGTATCAGGTGTACAAGAGGAAACGTGTGTTTTACAGCATTTACTTGGAAGTCCATTTATATGTTATTAGAATCACAGAATCATTTAGGTTGGAAAAGACCCTTAAGATCAAGTCCAACAGCAAACCATCAAATATATTATTCTTAATACTATATAAAAAACTAAAGATGAAACAGGGAAGAAGGGAGGATTTGATTGTAGATGTAAATAGTTATAGTCACGGGTTTTTGAAGTGTGAATACAGATATTTAGACAGTTGTGATGTGGTTTGGTTTGTGTCACTGCCATTCTGGAGTCCACAATAGCTTTATGACTGGTTTGAATGTCCCATACACAAATTAATATTTCATATTAACATATGAGTTCTTATTCTTCTATTCTGTAATGTAATCGAAGGAAACAATTATTAAAAATTCAGGTTAAGAGAAATGAACTGAACTGGTGCCTCTACAGGTGCAGATGTTGTAATTGGACCCTGAAGTGTCAGGAATGTGTGCACACTATCTGCAGTTATATCCTTCATAACATTCTTCCTCTCAATCTTTGCCTTTTTTCTTTTTTTTTTTTTTTTTTTTAAACCTGTCTATGGAGCCAAATCTCAGCACTTTGCAAGTGGTGATGATACAGAGCAAATGTGTAGCAGCTGGTTCCTTGAAAGTCACTTAATAAAGTTGTTTGTTTACATAAGAAACTAGCAACACCTCTTTGCCATTGCTCCCCTTCATCTGAACTTGTGTTAAACTCTTCTGGGGAAAAGAGAGGAGATAAACTTCCCAGAAACCAGCAAAGCAGCTCCTGTCTATTAGCAGGTTTGTATTTTGACAACAGTTTCTAAAGCACACAGGCAGTTTTCACAGGATTTTGTGATTTGTTTTAGATGTCAGACCCAAGCTTTTCAAAGGCTTTTCAACCAAGGCCGTGGTGGGAAGGTGGTACATGTAGATGTACAATAAATACAGAAATGAAGATAATTTACCTCTCTTTTCCCATGTATACATCTGTACGTACACATGTTTTCTCTGGGAATCCTTGACATGAGAATGAAGGGAAAGAATTTGATTTCTCTTTGGGGGTGGTGCCCTGGAGTGACCTCACTGTAGGCTTAAAAAGGTGGATTTCATTGGGTTTTGTTATTCCCAGTATAACTGTGTCAGTTCTTTATACCTCCACATGCTGATGCTGGACTGTTTCTAGGGACTTTGTCGAGTGTGGTTCAGTGATATATTGATATATTACATTTCAATTTTTGTGTAAAGTACAGTTATTACTATGAAACATTTTTGTCTCACAGAAAATATCTGATAAAAATGCATTTGCCCTTGTGTTTACTAAAAGAAATGGGAAGAATGTTGTGTTGGGAAGGAAAGAACAGATTTTTGGTACCAGTTACTTGAAACCTGAGTAATTTATTCCAAGGGGTTGTACTCATCATTTCCCAGTGTAGTTTGCCAGTCACTGGGTTATTCTGAGTCATTTGGTCCCTACCTGGTGTTGTCACAAGATATGGAGCGATGGAGCTGGAGCTCTTCTCAGGCTTGTCCTGTGGTTTCAAACTCATAAAGCCTGAGGAGAAAGGCTTTGATATCAGACTTTCTCCAAGCAGAAGCTAGTGTCAGTACATTCTGAAGAAGAAATCTAATTATCCTGCAGCTTCAGCCTGAGTCCCTGACCAGAGGGGTGCCTGGACTGCAGCTGCACAGACGTTCACTATGTCCCCATCTCCTCTTGCTTTCACTTCCACGGGGCTTCCATCAGGTTTGGACTCTGGTTCAGTGGAATGATTTGAGTTTATGTGATCCTGTTGCCGTGCTCCCCTGAGTATTTTAATTTTTTTTGTGGTTTGTCCACCCCCAGCAGCTGTTCTGCCTGGGGTTCACCTGTGCTGGTGAAATGGGGACAAGGCAAAGCTGGGAACAGGACGAGATGGTTCTTTGCAGAGTCTCCATTCTACTTTTTTCCATTTTACCCACAGCTATGGCTGTGTAATGACTTGTATTTCATTGTAAGGTTTTCTTTGATATTCAAAGAAAAGGCCTGGATTTGTTTGGTCTGAAAGGCTCTTTTTGCTTTCTTCAGAATACAGAAAAATGCATCAAATTTGAGCACCAGAAGTTTTATGTAAAGGTCTTCTAGTTTTTCAGGTTACACATCTCTTGTGAAATTCCCATGGTGTTTCTATAATTTTTTTTTTCTGTAATATCATTAAAGGGACGGTGTAAAAGAAATGAGGGTGTGTACATTTGGGAGAAATAAATGATGTACATAATACTTCTGAGCTAAGAAAGAGGGAAATAGATGAAGGCAAGGATAGATAAAAATGAAGATAGATGGCAGAAGGACATAGAAGAAATACCAGTGAATATAATTTTATTTTCTTTTGCAGTTTACAGTTGCATAATTGTTGGATCCCAATTTTTTTTAAAGTTAAATTTGGATTTTTCAATATATATATATAAATTATATTTTTTAAAACCTGTGATTTACAGTGGATCTTGAGAATTTGGTTATACCAAACCCTCTGGGAATTTTATATTTAAACAGCTTCTTCAGAATATTATTGTATGGATTGGATTCTATGGACTTCTTGTAGTGGTGGACATCAGAAATGCCATTGCACACAGAAAAATACAACTGCTTGATAATCTTCAATAGGATGATAAATAAATGAGGTGATAGTTTTAACTGCAAGTTGGGGTTTATTTAACTTCTTTTTTCCTTTCCGGCTTCTCTAAGTTGAATCCAGATTCTGAATAATTGCTTGAATCCAGATTCTGAATAATTGCTTGTTGTTGTTAATATTTTTAGGCTAATTGCCCAAGTGTAGCTGTTTTCCTGGAGTTAATTCCATTTTTCCTTGAAAATGAAGTACTTGTGTGTGGAGGAATTCTTGTAGGAGTGGAAAAGCTATTACTATTTTAAAGCCGGAAATAATTAAAGAAATATGAGAAGGCATTGTCTTTAATTGCCAATGTTGCAATAAAGAACATTGTTAAGGGTTTATGCTCACGTTCATTGTGTTCATCATTCTTTTATTAAAACATTTTAGTGCTGTCTTCTTGCAGCAGTTGCGACACGAAAAAAAATCAAACTTTGTGCTTTCAAATCAGGGGTAACGTTAAGTGGCCGAGGAGTTTGGATATAATTTTACACTTAAAACCAAGGCTGTGTGTTTTCTGGTGGGTTGTGTTTGGTTTTCTTTCCCCTCCTCTAAGAACCAGTGGAAAAGCAGCCAGCTGGTCTCCACTTGGTGCTCTGCTGGAGCATCTGAAACCTTTTAGAGCAAGCCCAGTCAAAGTTTCCAGCATATTGTAAACATTCCTGCAGCCCCGGCGAACATGCTGACATAACCCTCGCTCTAGGAGGCACGATGTAAAGCCTGAACAGAGGACACAAAAATGTGGTAGCTTTATTTAATAGTCTCACTTAAAAGGGAAAATAAAGTGTTCTATTAACTATTTACAGCCTTTCATTTTCTTGCACCGGTTTCTCTGGAGACCTACTGGCGATAATGAAATATGTATTTAGAGGAGAGCTCCAGTTGCACGGGGAGGAAAGTTACAGTTGTGTTTTAATCCTTGTCTGTGGGACTGTTTTGTCCCTCAAGATGGTTATAGAGATATCATATGACATCTTTTTAATCATGACTAGGAAAATGCTGCAGTATAGCTGTGAGAAGTGTGGCCCTGTGAGATGAATACATCGTGTTCCAGCACTTAACTGCTGTCAATTGCTGTTCTAATAATTAATGTGGTTAAGGGCTATAGATTTTTGACCTCACTAAATGAATATAAAAGTAGTTAACACAAGTGTCAGAGTCGTTCCTTTACTCTTCTGAAAGGATTCCCTTTCACATTGGCATAACTTTTTAGCTTGTGCAGTGTATTTCAAGCCTATATAGCGCCCAAAACATTGATGAAATGAGAAGAGCCTTCAGTTGGCTAAAGGAAGTCTTAGAGATGATTTAATTCAATGACTGGTTTTCATTTCATGCTGTCACCTTCTTTGGCTCAGTTAAAAACTATCTACAAAAATAGTACAAGGAATTACTTGGATGCTGTTGTCGTTGCTGGCTGATTAGGATTGCTCCACTTTGATTACACTTGGTAATCTTAAGTTTGCTTTTACTTATCATGGACTTTGTACAACTTTCTTCCAGCCTCATCAACAACAGAACCAACCTTCATTGAGGAATTAAAGTTAATATTTCAAACAGTACTTTTATTGCAAGAAATAATGTGAAAATCCATGTCCACCATAGCAGCCTCTTCGAAACTGATGAGCTGAGTAGATAGTCATTGTTCCTCAGTATTGAGTTACTGTGTTGCCCATCACAACATGGATATTATCATTATTATCATCCAATTATTTTAGCCATAAAATTAGCTACCTTAAATATGTAGAATGGCAGAGTGAAGGCTGTAGCCTTGTACCTCCTTGTATAGGCCAGTGCTATGGTTGCTTTTTGGATTATTTGGTGGTGTAGCCATCATTGATGGTAGACAAGAAACAGGATTGGTGAGAAATAATTTATTTTATTAAAGGCTTTTTGACCCAGAATGGTTTTATCAGCACCTACTTGAAATAATGAACCTGGTGTGCTTTAAGCTGAAGTAATTAGTTCAATGTTTCATTTAGAATCCTGTACTGGAAAATCAGAGACAGTCTTAATGCTGTTATTTCATCCTCCTCATCTTTGATTTGCCAACACCGGTTGGCTCTGTCACTCCCAGCACATCTTGGGCTGCTCTTTGTTAATGTGAAGTGATTCTTGAGCCTGGATCTCCTCTGCCTGGTGACTTGTCCCCTAGTTTGTCCTTCAGATGGCTTATTTTATTCACCCTCCAGCTTTCTGTGCCCCAGCACTGTTCTCTCATCCCTATCTTCTCCTTCTCTGCACCCCTTCTCTGGGTATCTCATGAATCTATTTACTATCAGTGCTGCTGACTTTCTGGTCCACCTTTTAATTACAGTCTTGTCTCCTTTTATCTCAGCCATTATCTCCACCTGTCTCTCTAATTCCCCTCCGTGTTCCCCTTGTTGAGGTTTAGCTGTCATCCCAGCATGTTAAAGCCATGACTATTAATCTCTGCTCTAATCCTCCTCTCCTGATAGCTGAGCCTCTCTGGCCTTTCATATATGTGGTGTATCTAAATCTTGGAGACAAATTTCTGCAGCATTGAGCAAAATTATAACATTTTCCTTTCCAGCCACACTTGCCCAGCCTTTTAACCCACATCTCATCCATCATTTTGCAGTTGCTGTTTTTATTCTGTTTGCATAGCACCTAGCACAACAGTACCCTGTCATTATTATAATGAGAAATAGTTATCATAATTATTAGTGTGTTTAACCAATGTCTAGTTAATTTGTGAGCCATTAATTTTGATTGTAATGCATTATTCTTATTTCAGAGAAGTGTGATGCTGCACACATGGAATATTATTTACTCTAAATTCATTAATGGCTTTAAGTAGCAGTTTAGTTTGTTAATGTTGCCTCAAGATTTATTTAAAACATAAGCATATAGTTTAAAATAATAATTGTATTGTAAATATCATTCATTGCTAGAGCTTACTTGAAGGAATGCAGCCCAGCTTCTTGATGTTAACATCTCAAATTATGCAAACTGTAAACAATTTATAAGGGAATTTGTGCTTTTACTTATAGAGACAAGCTCATCTTAAAAATGGGGAACGAGAGATAAAATTGTTCCCTACTTTATATTTTTGGCTTTATTTCTTTGAAATGATGAAACAAGTTAGAATGCTTTCTAACAACTTCGAAATATTAAAGTGCCCAGGGACAGGATAGGGATGATGTTTTGAAGGCAATAAATATTTCAGCTTCACATTTCAGTCTTTCTTCTTGGCTCCTTTGATCTGGCTTTGGTTTAGTTATCATTCTGCCTGAATGACTTCACACTGTCTTTCTTCCCCTCCACACCAAAAAGGAGTGTTCTGCACATATTGCATCTGCTTGGGTGCTCATGGGGTGGGAGAACCCTCCTTGGTCCTCCTTGTGTGCTGGTCATCCCTGCCTCTGCAGCAGGATGCTCTGACCACAGCCAAGAGCAGCTCTTTGGGCCCAGAATGGAGTTTCCACAAAAAGCTGTTTCTTAACTATTTGTTCAAAATAATAGAGCAGGAAAAGTACAATTGGTTTCTGTGTATTTCAGAGAATTGCTGTTACTGAAGCATACCCTAAACCAGCACCCGTTCTCTCTATAAATATATGGTACTTTAGGCCTCACTACATTATTTATGTAGTTAAAATAGTCCGGAAATTAAATTAGAGGGGCTGTTGGTGTTATCCCACCCAGCTAAAAAGTGGTGTCATGGATGTTGCATTTGGCTATAGATTGATTAAACCAGTGGATTCATGTGGAGTCCTGCCAGTATGAGGGCACCCCACTGCTCTGGGATGGAGAGCAGGGTTGTGGCTTCACTTGTATTTCCATATACAATATTGTATATATTGTCCATACACTGGATGGATACTCATCTGTCTGTAGCTTATACACAACAAATACAAAGGTAAATTTCCTGAGTTTTGCTTTTGCATGGGAGGATCGTGTATGTTTTGGTGAAGAAGTTGTCCACCTGTAGGTCCTCATTTTGTACATGTGTGTACTTATGTGCAGTCTGAAATGCCTGAATCTGCTGAAGAAGCTGAGCCCAGGTGAAGTGCTGGGGCCTGGGCTGTGGGCCCTGGGTTGGAGTTGACCTATGGAGGAGTCACAGCCCAGCAACATGTTTGGTTCCCCAAGGCCCCACAGACAGAACCTGGCCCAGCTGTGCGAGGCCCCAACTGCCCCCAGGTGATTGTGGTTGGGGTGGTGGGTGAGGCTAGAGCTGTATCAACCAGGGACCAGCCAGTTTGGGAGAGCAACAAGGAGCTGATCAGTTTGAAGAGAGCTCCTGTTGGGGGCAGACTGGCTGAGCTCTCTCTCAGTGCTGTTCCCTCTTGGCTGATTTGAGATGGGAAGAGCAAAGAAATAAAGAATAAAAGATGAAAAGCTGAAGGTATGCTGAGGGGATGTTGCTGAGTTTGGTGTTGGCCTGAGGAAGAAGAGAGCTGGCAGCACACCAGGACAGGTGTGTCTTCTGCTCGTGTTTGCTGTTGGCCATCTCTTGCTGTCGTGCAGGGGTTGGTGAGAACCCCACGGGTGGCAGTGTGGGTCATGCCACGTTTGCTGGGACATGTTGAGCTTGTTGAACCTCTCCTGTGAATCACTGGCTTGCCCCATGTCTCATTAGCCTGACTTGCAACGTGCAGTGTCTGACTCTGTTTGGTTGTTACCTCTTGGAAGACATTTTACGAAGCAAGGAAAATATTTCTGATTAAGCATGAAGAGGAAGTATGTAAGATGTTTATATTTCCCATTTATCAGTACACTTCAGAGTGCTGCTTTCTGAAATTGCAATTCTGGACTTCATAGTCAACTTCCACTGAGATGGTTTGTGCTGTGTAAGATTGCTAATTCTGCTGCCACATCCTTTATACACTGAAACAAGAAGAATTTGCTGCTTTTTAAATTGGGGCCAAAGAGTAAATTCACCCTATTTTTATATTCAAGCCGGCTCGGCTTTAGGGGATTTAAGTGATATAATTGCATTGTATTCGGCCCCACAACTAGTCCAACTGAAAAAAATAATCTTCAAAGTGAATATTTTAGTGCTTCTTGCAAGGCGCATTGCTCAGTGTCTTGGGAAAAAAAAAAGTAAAGCTTTTCTTATATTTGTGAACCATGGTCCATTGTTGTACGTGTTTTCTAAGCTTCTGTACAAATCTGAACTGCACAAAAAGTAGAGCTGGCTCCCGCATCCCTCAAAAATGAAGTTTTATTCCTGGTTATAATGAGATGTTGCATCTATTCATGGGATTAAGTCCTTAGAAGAAAGGAAGATGCATAAAACCAGATTCCTGAAAGTTTACATCATAATTTTTCAAAAATAAATTCCTCAGGAAGATGATGCATAAATTTGGAGCCTCATTAACAGCACAAGGACTGACAACTTGTCCTTTTACATTTAGATTTGTTACATTTCCATCTGACTGGACCAAAACTGTTGTTCCAGTGTCTCTTGACACGTTTCAGTGTGGATGTGTTTGAATCAGTCTTGGGTTTTGATTTTGCTTCCAGTGTGGGGTGTAGATGTGTTTTGTGGGGATGGAGATTTGTTACCCAGTGCTCAATAAGGGTCTTTGGGAGGAGAAGTTGGGGTTTTCCCCTCTTGGTGTTTCCTCCAAGGTAACACACAGAACCATAGAAGAGTTTTGGCTGGAAGAGACCTTCAAGATCAAGTCCAACCTTAGTCCTAGCCCAATCAAGAACAGACCGACCACCACCTCGCCACAACTTCATTTCAGTGGAAAGTCCCCTGTTGGTGACCATGATGCTGCCTGGTCCCATCTTCTCTCCTGGGTGTTGAGCCATGTCTTGGGCTCAGCAGATGGTTCAGCCTCTTAAATGTTCTTTCCTGTAGATTTTTTTTTCCTGTAGATTTCTTTCCTGCTGGTAGATTTTGTTGTACGAGAGCGAAATGATGTGTTCACCATAATTCAGTATCAAACTGCTTGAAAATGTCTATATCCAGCAGCTCCCTAGCACATGGGTTTCAGGGGGATAATTGAGCCAAATGCCTTTGCAGCAAGAGCTGATGCATAAGTAGCTCATCAGACAGTTCATATCACTCTTAGCTCCAGAGGCATCATTGCTGTGCCCAGTCTGAGAAGTGTCTGAGGATTTGGGGACTTGCAATTTTGATCTTTTGGACCTTCTGTAGTAGAAATCTAAAAACTAAACGGTCTTTTTGCCAGTGGAATTTAGATGGAGGGGGGAAAAAATGTTGATTTTGGTAGTGGTGGGTTTTTTGCTGTATGATTTTTATTGTCTCGTAAATGAATGGAGGATCTAGTAGCTGAGATAAATACACAGATATGCTTCCCCTCAAAGGAGTTTACAAAATGGAACTGCTGAGGCAGTAGAAATAAAGCACATCTGTGTAGAAGTGATGGATGGTCTCTAGCTAATTTGAAGAAAATTTACACATGATCTTCTACGAGCACAAAACCAAGAGCCCTAAACAATTATCACCAAAAATGTGATACAGGTTTTTGTTGTGTTTTGCTCTGCTTTCTGCTGGGTAAGGAAGCTATTTTCCTTTTTCAGCAGTCTTCTTAAGTCTCAATTATTCCATCAGCTGTGACTAAGTTACCAAACTCAAATATTTTTTAAAAAATATGCATAATGAAGAAACTATGGAAGTAAACAGTAATATACTCAGGGCTTGTGGCATTTCTTTGATCCCTTTGCTAATAGAATTACCCTGCTCTCCTACACTGCAAACAGACGCCTTGTGAAGATGTGGGATTATGTTCTTTGTCCCATTGTCAAAGTCTGGTATGAAAACTACAGAAGAGGATGTGAATACTGTAACTTTGGGCTTGGCAGCTTCCTGACCTTTATAAAAGGCTGGCTCAGAGCTGTAATAGCTGGTTCAGTGCTGGCAAGGTGACAGACTAGATGAATTAGCCGGTCTTTTCCGTCTCTTATGTGTCAGATTCTTTGTTTTATATGGAAATAATTTCTGTCAAAATGGGAAATTTATCATGAGGTACTTCCCCTGCCTGTAAAATGAAAATGTCAAGCACAGGTCTGTTTGAATATGTCTTCTGTTACAAACCACTGGTGGAGCCAGCTCTGTCCATTGACAGCATCATTCTGTTCCTGGGGGTTTTACACCGAGTTGGGCAACTCCACTGACCTGCCATAATATACATGTGAAATAGAAAGTTACCAATGATGCCCAGTTATCTTCTATGTGAGCAACTACATCCAAATTTATTAAATATTTGGAGGTTATCAGATTATTTTTTTTTTTTTTATGATGTGTCAATAGGAAGGTTGGACTTGATGATCCTAGAGGTCCTTTCCAACCATAATGATTCTGTGATTCTATGATTCTAATTAGAATCATAGAATAATAATTAATAAATCATATTAGAATATGGTGAGTGTGTCTGTTTTTTAGGTGTCTATATATATGTGCATCTATATACCTAAAATACTATGAATGCCTTGCTATTGATACACTATGATGTCTTAAGAAACCCAAACTGATGTCAATATATGTATGGACGTGAATATATCAAGTACTATAGGCTGTTAATATGAAATATCTTTGCATAAAGACTTAACATCTGTCATTACTTTAAAGGCTGAATAGATATTAGAGCATTATGGCTTTCTAATAGATTAAGAAGGTACCATATGTCACGCATTACCCTGCTTTGCATTTTGATGTATGTCAAGCAGGGAATAATCCTACATCTTGTCTGAGCAAAGATGGCACTGGGATAATTTTTTTGGATTGTTTTTCATGGGAGAAGATGATCATGCTAAAAGGAATTAATTTAAGTGAAGGGGGGGCAATATACTTTTAAAGGTGATATTAAAAGAGGAATTTATACAGCAGGTAGTAAAACAAGTCAGTGCAGACTTTGAAGGTGGAGGTAATGCTGTAAACTATGGACGCTGTGTTTAGATGGGCAAAATTCAGTCAAAGAAAGTGAAAATAACTCTAGCCTTCTATTCCCTTCTTCAAAGTCTTGCTAAGGGAAGTTTGGCAGAAGCTGGGACAGGAAATTGAAATCTGAATACTATTTTAAATGGGTAGGGTTAAAGGGCTCTCTTTTACACTCGCACACTTGTTCTTTCATTTGATACTTGAACTCTGAAAATTTTCTGTGACTTTCTAGGGAGAAGGAGGAGCAGCTGACTCGGGTGACAGAGGTACAGAGGCTGCAGGCCCAGCAGGCAGATGCTGCCCTGGAGGAGTTTAAGCGGCAGGTGGAGCTGAACTCAGAAAAAGTCTATGCTGAAATGAAACAGCAGGTGAGAAGGTCACAATGCCAGCCTTTCTGAAACTCCGTCTCAGTAGGATAGCATATTCTGATCTTATAATGCCAGAAACATGCTTCACTTGAGAGTGCTACATCAAAATCCTTCACAATGTAGTGTCTTTGCTGGCGAGTCAGAAAGGGATGTTAGCGGCTGTTTCATCTTTCTAACAAAGCCAGAATTGTCATTGTTACAAAGGTATCTGTGGTTGTGATACTGATTAGGGATTTTTCAGGAGTGAGAGTTTAAAGTGTTAGTTTATACACCCCCATGGAACGACGTTTGTAATTTCCCACTTTAAACGTGTGTCTCTTCCTACTCTTTTCAGAAGGACTGTGTCTTCTGTTAATGAGCTCTTGTAATCAGTTAGAGCCTAAACAGGGGTAGAGCCATTGTGCCTCTGGCAGGCGTGTGCAGAGGACAGAAAAAAATCCCTTCTGCTGTCCCTGGAAATTAATAGCAGGAATTTATGTAAAAAGATTTGAGCGTCTTAAATTCCTGATGGAGCAAACAATAATTAAACCATCGTCCCTGGGATTTTACAGATGCAGCACAATGAGTGAAAGAAGTGACAGGTGATCAAAAAGAAGGGGAGAGAAGGGAGTATTGCCTTAACTTGCTCTTGTGGTTGAAATCTCTCTACGTATTTCAAGCTTGTAATTCTACCTGACCACATACTCCATTTTCTAACCTCACCTTGCTGTTGATGCTGCAGTCTGATATTCTAATGGATTTCCAGAGTT
Organism: Brachypteracias leptosomus; assembly: GCA_013401335.1. Classification (NCBI taxonomy): domain Eukaryota; kingdom Metazoa; phylum Chordata; class Aves; order Coraciiformes; family Brachypteraciidae; genus Brachypteracias; species Brachypteracias leptosomus. Next base: position 39,711 of record VYZX01026628.1, read on the forward strand.
GCTGGCTTTTAAGTTAACAAATTATCTTTTGTTGCTCTTATAAATTCTTTTTTTCTGAAAATCTTCAACAAAAATGAGAAATTAAGTAAGGCACTGGTGATATTTTTAAGACCCAAGCAGACAGCAAGTAATAGAGTTTGGAAATTTTAAAAAAACACAAGAAAAAACTCATAAAAGCAAGATTTGGTCTGCAAACTACACCCATGGGGGCAATACGACAAGTCCTACAATTTTAATCCGACGTTTTCTGTGCTGTGAGACTCTCCTCCAACTTCTTCACGATGACTTAAAATAGTGGCTTAGTTCTGCTCCAAAAGGGATATAGTCTAATTCTAGAAAGACTAATAGTTTCATTCACTTAAAAAACCCCCCCAGCAAACAAATCCAATCCAAACCCTAAAAAATGTGCAAAAGAATTTGGAAAACTTCACATCAATTGTCATTTAAAAATGACTGCAGATTTCTGCTGGAATGTTGCTGGGTTCTTGGAAATGTTGAAAATAAATTTTGCTGTATTCCAGGCATCAGCCATGGTTTATTCTGTCCCTGCTTGCATGCTGGAATAAAGAAATAGTAAATGATACTGTACAATTGAGCAATACTGTTCTACAGGAACAAAGGTTCAAGGAAATACATCAAAGAAACACTACTGAAGCTGTCTTCATAGCTTTGTCCTTTCTCATTCTCCTGCATGCACGTATTCCTCAGATAAATCACCCGTTAAATAGAATTTTCCAATATGTTACAATCTTTTGTGGTTAGGTGGAATGTATTACTTATAAAACAAAACCTGTAGTAGCTATAGCAACACCGTGCTTCCAACTCCACTAGAAAGATTGGGCTTCTAAACCCATTTTCTGGTGTGTGGTGGAGTTCATTATGGAGATGAGTAGGATGGGGTCTGGCATTTTCAGTTCTCGTAATCAATATTTGATTCTTTAGCTTGGCTCTGTGACTCTCTTTTGCCATCTGCTTCCTATTTTGTCAAGCTTGTGATTATTAAGAGTCACCTGATGCCCATTGATGGGTGAGTGGTGCATTTTTTAACTGCAAGTTCTGCTTTTTTTCTAATAATAACTAACAAAAAGAGAAACCATGACTATGTCATGGTATTTTAGATCTCGTGTTTCATGGGTTTGGCAAATAATGGTCGAGAGCCCTCATTGCACTTCTAGGAAATATATGAATATGACCTAATGAGTAAAGCACAGAAGCCAGTGGAGTTAAAGCATCTTTGCATATGTTTTTACTATTTCACTTTTTAGAATGTTTTTGTTCCGTTAAAAATAAAAATCCTTTCATAAAGTAACAAGATCTTTTATTTTTCTGGGGTTTATTGAGCTGAGTAAAATATGGCTATGAACATGCAACTTGAGAAGTTTAGAGACAGGAGAAATTATTCATAAAACATTCACTGAAGTCCCTTTTCTTAAAAGCAGATAGTAGCAGTGAGGTTCAAGAGTACTGGAAGGAGAACTTGTTCCCTTCTATTCTATTTTTCTGCTTTCCCTCTGGCCAGCTATTCCTAGGCCTGCATCTTCCTCTCTTGCAGTGTTTTCCAAGAAACTGCTTTTCCTACTCCACGTGCTGCCTTTTCTCTCTCTCCCTGGCTTAGAAGTGATGTCCAGGCTGCTTGGCAGAGGCATCTGTTGAAGACAGAGCATTCCCTTAGGCCAAACAGCATTTTGGCTTCTTCTTCAGGAATCCATGTGTTTCTTCTTTTGGTAGAGCAGATGGGCTCGTGGCAGCACTAGTCCTCCTGACCCTACACCCCTGGTCTCTTTTTTAGGGAGATGGTTTATTCACTGCTTGTGTTGGGACCTACATCTAAAAGGAATGGATGGGTATGCACTGCAGCATAGTGCTGTGTATATATGTATATAAAAATATATTATATTTATATATTTTATATATATTTTCCCCTGGAAACATGCCTGACTTACAGCTAACAGTTATGCTTTTGATACAAAAGCCTTTGTTAATTGAGTTGTGAAATTGCTTCCTTGATGCTGTGTGTTGGAATCTGGGGGCCTCATTATTCCGAGGCGATGACTATCTTCAGAGAACTTTACTGCCAGCCAAATAATTCTCTTTTAAGTTATTTTACTGATTTAATGTAAACTTACTTTAAATGTGTAGTTTGTGCGCTGCCTCACGTGGTTTCCCTTGAATTTCCACAGGCAATATATTCTTGAGTGAAATATATTTGAGTCTTAAATACATCTAGAAAAAATGTTCACTTAATTTTGATGGGCTGTTCACCACTGTTGGGTGAAAAACTGAGCCAATGCTTCATCATCAAGGAGTGACATGATAGAGGTGATCACTGTATCCTCAAGTAACTAATAATCCTGTAATGACTGAATATTCATTTTCAGTACATACAAATAGTGTTGTTATCATTCTCAGCAGGTTGTATTCGCCTCTTTGATGGGTTGCAAACGACTGTAGACACGTCAGAACGTTTCAAGCTGTGCCTTTTTAAAGAAAATTAAATATTCCCTTTCTTTTCCCCATGTAGATGGAAAAGGTTGAAGCAGATCTAAGCAGATCAAAATCACTCCGGGAAAAACAATCCAAAGAATTCTCCTGGCAATTGGAGGAACTCAAGCAAAGATACGAGCAACAGGTCAGTTGGTTTGCTCCTTGGGGTGGAAGGGAGGAGGGACATCTTTTCCTGCAGGTGTGGGTTGGTTCCTAGGGCAGAATTAATCCTGTTCTCACCATGTTTTGCTATTCTTTGTGTCAAGGCAAAATTTATAGGTGTGCAGAGTTTATATGACAGGGGATGGACGGGGAAGAGTCTACATAGAAAATATTTCTGTTTCCTCTTCGTAATCCGTTGTACCTCCACCTCTTTCAGATTGTTTCCCAGGCTTACAGGTGGCAACACCTATTTTCATAGTTGCCAGATGCAATTATTTAGTGCGTTATCTGTTTTTCTTCTTGTCAAGAAACAGCTTTTTATTTTTTTTTTTAATCGTTTTTAACCTGGGGAGTGTTCATCTGACTGCTTGTTTTGGCCCACTGGTGGTGATTTTCTTTATTGTAACATAATGTCAGGCTTGGGAAATATTCAGGAAACATTTGGGTGGAGACAAAAAACTTGAGTTCAGTGGTGGTGTGTGAAGTATAAGGGGAAAAAAGCAGAAATTGAAGTAGACAAATGATTGTGTGATAAAGGCTTGGGAGCCCTGCAGCTGAAAGATTCCCATCAAGCACTTGTGTAAGGTGGGACTTGGCCATGAAACTAAAGTGGCCTCTGTTTGGTAACACCTTTTAAAGGATTGAAATAGTTTTTTGCTTATTTCAAACAATGCGATGGTTAGTCCATAAGATTAAAGATGCCTCTTACCAGTGTTTTTGTGTGGATATAAGTTTATATTTCCACCAGGGAAATGGGGTTTCATTTCTGTTTATCTTCTGTGCTGGTAAGAGGATGAAATGCTGCAGTTGGCTTGTGGTGCAAGACCTGCTGGTGCATCTGGAAGGGGCTTTTTCAAGTAATTAAGGAGCAAGATCACTTTGGTAGGTGTTGAGAGAGACCTTCGCCTGTGCTTGGGAGGAACAATAGTGTGTTTTGTGCATGGCTCTCTGAAATAGAAAAGAGTTTGTTGGTTCAGATCAAAGCATTTTCCTTATCCTCACTCAGGATTGTCAACGTTACTAATTGGGTTGCCACCTGACTACGGGTGAGAAGCTGTCCTGTGTAATAGTGACACACCTAGTCCAGGTAGTGCAATGTCACCCACTGTTTAACTGGGTGATAATATCTGTGGTTCTAGTATTTAATGATTCAGGAATAGTCTGGGGCACAGAGATGTTGGAGGTTTTTGTTTCATGCTTGCATTGGAGGTGAGGAAATTTGAGGTGTCATTGAAGGGAGACATTGGGAAGCGTTGGGGTTAGTTGGGCATTTGCCTTAAGGTGGAATTTTTTATAGAATCTTCTGTTCACATCATTTAATGGTATAGTTGGTTCACTTCTTGCATTACAGTTCTCATCATTTGTGGTGCATCTTTAAAGTCCAGAGAAAACATTTTTTAAAAAGATTTTGTTCCAAGGTTTAAGAAGATGATCTATAGCAATAAAGCAGCTCATCAGATGTTCTGACATCCCTGTCCCTACCTACCAATGGTCATTTTTAATTTCAGTGTCCATGGCAAGAGCTACCAAGCCATAGATACAATTTCTGCCCAATACTTGGCTGGTTTTACCCACTAAAAGCAAAAGAGAATGCCTGGTAGTGTCATGGCTTGGTTTTTATTTGTTTTCATGTATCATCGTGTCTATTATATTCAGACTTTCAGGAGACTAGATGAAAAAAGCCCCAAAAGCAAGAAATGAATGTCATAGTTAAAACTTTTTTGGTGAATCTTTTTACATTGTTATTCTGTAGCAGTGTTGATGTTGTGGTAAACATAAGAGAAAGTGTTTTCCACTAAGAGGAGATGTCTGCTTTGCTTTTATTTTATTTAAGATAGCTACTTTTTACTGCAGGAAAGAAGAGCTAGGCTTTCAGAAACATCACTGAAAGCCAAGGAGAGGGTTTCAGCACTAAACAGCTAAACAATGAGAGCCTCAGAACAATTTTCAGAGGAATCCTGCTTATGCCCTTTTTTATAAAATTTATTTCTCTTCGTACTTCATTTGGAATGTCCTTTGAAAGCTTGTGACCATGAAAAATATGTGTCCCTTCCTGCAGATTGCACTGGGGTGATCACTGGAAGCGATGGGCTTTTTGTCTTGTCATTTCTGCAGCACAAAGCTCCTCCAGCTCAGCCACGGAGCAGCATGAGCTCACTTCTTCCACTCTTCAAGTTTCCTTTCAGGAGTTCCAACTCCTGTCTCTCTGTGTTACTCTTTATTTATCCCTCAGAACTTCTAAACCACTTTTAAAGTAGACTGTACCTTGTTTCACTGCTTATTTCTCTGCTTGTTGCTCAAGGAGGAATAGAGTGATTGAAGCAATAAATCAGAATTGTGGTGGGCTTCAGCAGGGCTCCAGCAGAATTCCAGTCAGGAAATAAACACCCAACCAAAAATAGGTACTTCAGCTACCTGAGAAATGCAGTAATTGCTTAGAGATGTTCTGCCTCCGGTGTCTGAATCTAATTGTCAAATGGGATTTATACACAGAGGGAAGGAAAATTGACCTTTGGACAGGTTGGCATGGTGAGCAGCAGAGCTGGCACTGCCAGCACACTGGACAATTCAGCTGCCCATAAATTTAATCAAGTTGGTAACGAGGAACCAAATGAACTGACGTGTTACCCAGTTCTCCAAGCTGAGAAACTTCTTGGAGTTTTAGGAACTCAAGAGCTGTGGTTTTTACCTCTCTGCTTTATGTCAATGATTGCTTGTACTTCACAGGACTCTCCTTGATTATTGATTTTAAAGAGTCTACTGGGGTGAACATGGACTGTTGGCTGGGGGGTGAAAGATTGCTCTGCCTGCAGATGAGACATATGATGTATTATATATGATATTTATCTGATATTTCTATCAATAAATAACCAGCTATATAGCGATACCGTTTTATTATTACTGTCTTTGAAAAAGAATTAGGAAGAAACCACAGAAAACCATGGCAGTCAATATTTTGTTACCTTTTTGAGTAATAATAGAGCAAAGAAGACATTTTGGAGCCAGCAGTATTTGGTTTCAGCTCTCACGTGTCATTCCTGGTTCCCTCTCCATCTGATTCAGTGCCACTTGCTTTTGAAGTATCCACTGAGAACACTCTTAGAGAGAAACTGGTGGCTGCTTTTTTTTTTTTTCTTCTTCTTTAAATATACTTTAGCTCAACTTTGTTCTACTTGCAGCTGTTAGATGTGAAAGTGTATTTTGAAGAAAAAAAAATAACTCCAGAGCACCACAGTTCCTATCTGCTGGGAGCAGCTGCTCTCGGCACTTCAAAGCCAATGGACACCACAGCGAAGGCCTCAGCCTTTCCTGCCTTTGAAATGGTTGCAGTATCTATAGTCAGGCTTTATGGCACTGGCAGCACAGGAAAAAGGGTTGTTTGGGTTTTTTGCACCCCCTCCCTTTTTTCTTTTTTTTCTCCCCCCCCCTCTTTTATAATTGCATCCTCAGTTTAGCTCAAAATACCTGGGAAGTGCTTCTGCTGAGATCATCTTCTACAAGTCCAAATGTTTGGAAGAGCATGTGCCCAAATTTTTCAGTCATGGATCTTAGGCAGGTAAATTTGACAACAAAGTGAATGAATTTGCTTTTTTTTCCCCCCATATCCATGTGAGTTGGGCTCTTTCTGAGAGCAGGTCTCTCGGGGTGGGCTGTGGTACCACAGCAGAGTGCTCGTGGTGGGACAGGGCTTCACACAGGGACATTTTGCAGCAGTCAAGCACGTTCTCACCTTCCTTTCAAGCAGATTTTCATAAATCATCTTCAATGGAACACTTCCAGTGAACTTTTTGAGATCTTAATGTTTAGATGGCATTAGCTTGTCCTTTAAAAAAAAAAAAAATTAAAAATAGATCACTATGATCACTGCTACACCCATTTTTTTACTATAAATAGTTGTTGAAGTGCTGTGAAAAAAATGAGATGCAAGATTAGTAAGAGAGCCAAAGTCTTATTAAATTTCATTTTCCTACTGGTAAGAACACACTATGAAACCAATGATGAATTATTCTCATAGCAGATGATGTTACTTGCTGAGCTATGGACACACTTTCTATGATTAGATGCCAACCTGAATGTATAAATAAGCCCTTTGTTTTGGTCCATCTTTTCCTTAATAGTGTTTATTCTATTTTAAAATAATAATTATTCATGCTTCCATAGCAAAGTGGAAACCTATTACGTGGTGGCTGAAGAATCTCCCTGTATCTCAGGAAATCCTTTCTTGTGACATTTATTGTTGGGTTCTGACTCCTGTAAAACTCATGAAGGAATAATTAGAGTTGTCGTCTTGTCCTATTTAGCCAAATAGGAAAGAAATAGGACGCTTCAGAAATGTTTTCCTGGGTATTTAACAAAATCACTTGGAAATGATGTTAAAGATGAGAAAAATAGTCCACACTTTAAGTCTGGAGCAAGACAAAGTGTGGTTGGGTTTAAATGTGCATTTTGTATTAAAGAATGAAGCAGAATCATCTAGTGAAAAACCCCCATGGTTGTTATCTTACCTGCCAGCAGCAAGGACAAGTATCCAAGGTAGCATTGGGAAATTGTGCTTATTTTAGCAGTGTGCTGGAATAGAGGAAAATATTATTAAGGAGGAGAGAAAGAATACCCTTTAGATCTTTCTGTATGTCTTTTACAACATTCTACTGAGGTTAAAGAAGAGAGTAAGGTTATCTCAGGCAAAATATGAATTTTTCTAATCACAACCATTGTTTTTATACATAAGTGTATATCTTTAAAAACAAACATTCAGTGCTAATGTTCCAAGTACAATCTCATGCTCAGTTGCTTAAAAATATTTTGAAGTGTTATTCAGATTAACATTTCATGGCTGGGCATCTCCCCTGATAACTTTTAACTGTTTAACTTTGTGCCAAGAGATTTCACCAGTGTCTGGATTATTGAGGCTTTTGCTTAAAATTATAGTGATAATTCCTTGAAATGCTGGAAGTAGGGTATTTCTGACCTGGGTGTGTGTTTTATTTTTCCCTTGAAGATCTACTCAGGTGTATTTAGGTAATAAACACCACTTAATTCAGGTGTTCAAGAGTTATTCAGCAGCTAAATGTTCTGAAGAGTCTTGCTGAGAATTTCCATGTCCTCTCAGGAGCCAGAACAGTTTGTGTATGAAAGAGTCTTGTAAAGGCTGTGACCTTGTGAGAGAGAGGGGAAAATCCAGCATAGGTGAGGAATAAAGTGAGGATTAAGCATTAAATGAGGAAACTGCTGTGACTTGGGGATGGGACTTGGAATGGAAGCTCCTCAGGGAAAGTACTGTCTGTGAAAAGAATTTGGGAGTGGCTGTGAAAAGCCCTTGCAATGGAGCCTGGAGCTATTTAGGCTGAGAAATGTCATTTAGTCCCATCCATCTGGAGCACTGGAGAGGCAAGTGCTGCAGAAGGGGTCGGTTGGAGGGGTGGCATGGGCTGAAGGGTCCATTGAGCATGAGTTGGCTTTCCAGGAGCCAATGTTCCTTATTACCTCCTGCTTTAACTGTGGCCACTCTGCCTTTCTAAGGCAGGAAGGACAGATGCTGCTGCTACATGGGACACGTTGAGTTTATGGTCTTACCGTGTTCATTTGGCGTTTTGCTTTTAGCTCAGCTGATCTTCCAGCTGGTCTTCAGAACCACCACGAACATCATCAGCCCTGTCACAGTGACTGTATGTGCACCTTAAACTCTGACTCCAGTGTCATGCTCAAACCTTCAGAGCTTCTTCACTAATAGAGATAACAAGCTCAACACTCAGCCTGCTTTGTCCCTCTACCTTTGCTCAGTCGAGAGTTCTGCTGCCACGCTTATGTCCGAGCTTTTCTTCTGGCCTCTTTCTTCCTTTTCTGTTTCTTCTGGCTTCTTTCTGACCACTCTCTTACCCACTCAAGTGAAAAAAATATTTGCAAAGATGTGTTTGAAATATGGTATTGCTCAGATAGGCCCATGTTCCAGGCGTTTCTGTGATGTACTTTAGTCCAGTTACACTGTGAGATTCACAATCCATTTTTAGTGTGCTGCTTTAGTTGTAAGGACTACAGTCTTATAAAGCAGTCTTGGTAAAATGCTTTGTTCCTCTCCTCTTTGTCTGTCTTCTAAGATAATTGAAATACAGTCTGTTCTTGCATGGAGGCCAAATGGGCACATTAGCAGAGGCTCTAAATTTTTCATGTCATCAGCAACAAGCTGCATAAATTTCATTTAATAAATTAATCTAGGATGCATAAATGCTTCCTTTGAACCATCCTAGCACGCAGATGAATGCCATTTGCTCTGAATATCTGAGGAATACTTTCTTCAATCATCAACATCAACTCTCCACTTTATGATATTAGCTAAAACTCACAAATGGGAAAAGGGTACAAATTCAGCCTCCGAGTACAGAGTGGGTGGAAATCTTCCTGCTGTACCATTGCTATTTACAGAGTTGTTAACCAGACAGATGGGTATTTACACTGTCTCCTTCAGGCATCTAACTCGTGTGTGATTCAGAGTTAAAAGCCTGAGCTCCCTGTATAGTCAAGAGAATCAACTTTGAGGGGAGGAGGGAGAGGAGAGATGATTCTAGGGACATAAATTGGTGCCTGCAGTAAATCGCGCGTCAGGCTGCAGATGCCTCTGAAGTCAGTGCTCAGTGTTCAAAGAAGGTCCTTGGATAAGCTCCGAATCCCTAAACAAAGCCTGTGTACAGTAAATTCTGTGCCAGAGCCTGCCACAAACAGGCATTTGCAGTTGCTCAAGGTATATGAGTTTGAAATAAGTATTTCTGTTTGCAGAGCACTTTGGCTTTGCTGGAACAGGGACCTCCTGACCTTCATCATGATGCTGAGTGTGATGTAATCACAGGGATGCAACTTTATGTTGGGAGGTTAAAAACAAATTTACTCATGCAGAAGGATTGGGAAGATTGGGTCGGGTTGAGGATTGGGAAGATTGGATTGGGTTGAGGTTTGTACTACCAATATTTTAAAAATATTAATATTCTGAAAGGCCCTTGTAAGTAAGAATGTACTGATTGGGTGTATGATTTTGTATATATCATGAGACCACTCAGATCTGTTGTTGTCATGGGGAGGATAAATCAACCTGCAGAGTGGCTGATAGACCAGCTTGTCTCTTTTAGAGAATTTATTGCAATTCCCACTTTGCAGTTGAAATACCATTATTAGTGGTTGATTACAAGGTGAAGTACAGCAGGAAACACAGTCATGCCAATTAAACTCTTGCAGCCTGCAATGAAATGGAAAGTGAAATGCATTCGCTATGCATGTACATTACCCTATATGTATTTGCTGCTTCACTGGTAATATGTGGTTCTGCACTGATGTATTTCTCCCTGTCCTCTTTGCCCTTGGCTCATTACAGCCTTTATATCATGGGAGTACTTTGTGTTCCAAATTACAGCAAAATCTCAAAAAAAAAAGTGTACTTTTCAAATCCATTTAATTTCTCTGCTGTAAAGTAGTTCTGGAATGCTCCTTGCCTTGCAGGGAAGATTCCTCTTTTCTGCCCAAAGTTATGCTAAGCCAGAGCCCAGCATGATTAATACCCGCTCCTCCAGCCTGTTCTATCAGATTACTTTTAGAAGCAGTGTATTTGCAGAGATGGGTAATCCCCATATCCTCATGAAACACACACGTTTATTTATAGGCTTAGGAGACAGAAAAGGCTCCATTTGAGCAGAGTTGTAATTTGGGGAGAGATGATGTGTTGTGTTCTGGGCAGGGGTTGGGGCTGGGTTTAAGCAGAGCAATGACAATGAAGGCACCTGATTTACACACACTCCTAAATGCCTGCAGATAGAATTGCTGAAAACCAGACGTGCTCAATCTCTGCCTGTTGTACAAGGGAGTTTAGTGCAGTTCTTTGCCATGATGTGCAACTTACTGGTGGCTTCTCCAGCCCCCAGAAGTTCAGTCATGCCAAAACAGCACTAATAAAATCATCCTGCCGTGCAACACTGTTTTATTTAGGTGTTACTTACAATATTTCTGGAATTGTGGACATAAATTTACATGAATTTTCATACTTTGGTGTCAAATATTTATTGTAGCAGCTCCGTTTTTCAAAGAGGTAGTGAGCTAACTAATTTCCTTTCCCTCCTTTGGGGACTATAAAAAGAATTTCAAAGGCATGCTTGTTCTGGAGAACAAGTTGAAATTGTTCTAAAATTGAGAAGCCTAAACTTAGTGTGTGATGTAAAAGCAAAAACTGGATAGTAGAGGGTCTTGTCTATATTAGGGACTTGAAAAAGGTATTTGCTGATGTTGATCATATTACAAGGATTTGGCTTCTGAAAATACCTTCTGCAATCAGCAGCCTATTTACTGTAGGTCTTTGTTCTTCAGATGTGCAAACTGAACCAGCTCTAACAGCAGCGTGATGTCACTTTAGGTCTTTATTAGCTTGTCTCTCATTTTAGCAGGTTGTTCTCAAGCACCTCCACATTTCAGTGAAGCTCAGTCTGCTTTAGAAGGACCATTGTTCCTCAGCAGCTTGGTTCTTGGTGTCCTGTGTTAGGTGGGCATGAGCCCCAGGGCCAGATCAATGCCAGTGACTAGCAAAAGACTGGCACAGTTCTTGGATTGATTTTTTTGTAGCTTTTTGTTAAGAATTTCCTCTCCTTTTTAAAATTCTTTTCTCTGCAAGAGTAAGGAAATATTGTTAAATTTCAGTTAATAGTAGAAGTCTAAAAAAAAAAAGGTGTAATTCTGGTGATGGCTTCGTAAATCAGCTGTTGCCTTGAATATGGTTCTATCATACTGGTGCAGAAAGAATTAAGAAATGAAGAATTCATGTAAGAGGAGTTATAATAATTTTAAAATACTTGTGTTACTTGGTACTAACAGTGTTTCATGATAAGAAGAGCTATATGGGGTCAGACAGTCCTGCTTGATTTCATGTCCAGGCCATGGTGGGAGATAGGAACAGATGCACAGAGAGAGAATAAGAGATTTTCAGCTTTGGGAGGGCAAAACGAGGCAACATCTAAGGCACAATGAATACGATCTGATTATGGTAATAGGGCACACACTATTATTTAATGAATGTTTCTTTTCAGTGTAGCCCCTAATTCCCTTTGTGGATATCGTGTTGCATGTCTGTCTGAAATGTAGAGCACCTAAAAGTGTCTGTCTTCTAGATACTTATGTACTGGATTTGAAAGGATATTTTGATGTGGACTGATGAAGTGCTAAGCATCTAGGGGTAGATCTCCACACATTGCAATTTTTAAAGGAGGTAGTTTTGTTATATCATTCACAAAGACGCTCTCTACCTCAGAGGAGACAGAATCCATACTGATATAGGAAGAATTAATTAATTTTCATGCAGCTTCCTGTGATGAAGTCCTATTGTTGCTGAAAAACAGCATGGTTGGTTTTTTCCTTTTGTTGGTATACATTCTTTTTTTTTCCCTTTTAAAAAAACATCCAACAACAGCACAAGAATGAGAGAGAGTGGAGTGGAAGAGAAAGCGTAGAGCTTGGCAGCAGTTCTGAGGAGAACAGGAGGTTCAGGGAGTGCTCTCCAGTGCCATCAAATAGCTGCTCAGTCACTGCACGTTACTTGTAGAGGAAAACACATTTTGTTGGTTGCAAATGAGGAGTTCTTGTTGGTATTCATTAGGGAAGATGGGATTTCTAGGGCTTTGAACTTGAGGGAAGAAAATCCTCTTGTCCCCATCCTTCCTCTCCTCTCCTGTCTCTCCACCTCCGCTCCCTGGCAGAAATCTCTCAAAAGCAAAACAAAACCAACATGGGGAATATTTTAAGTGGCGAAGTTTTTCTTCTTCAGCAGATTTGCTTTTTATAAAACCTTTCTGTGCACACTGCCATCCTTTCTCTTCCCACAGAGCAGGCTGGGGGTCACCCTTCCTGTGATGGGAAGGACTGGTGGGAGCAGCAGGATCTGTCCCTTGTCCCCATTGACGTGTTCCCTGCCTGCTGCCATTCCTCACCTTCAATTAAAGTTCAAACCTAAATAACTGAAGTTCTGCAGAATAAACTCTCTCACCTCACACCATACATGGCACAACCAGCTGAAAATCCAGTAATGAAGAAAATTTTTCAATAAAAAGGCCTTTTTGATACAGTTTCTCTTCAATCAGGTCTGATTTATGAAGAAGCACCAAGCATTTTTTCCCATAACTCAGGCAAAGCCTTTACAGCTCTTTTAGGGAGCAACAATTCTTTCATTTAGGCACCCCAAGGACACCGCTACCCTGTGAAAAGAAACCAGTTTGTGTATAAAACTTGGGCAAAAACCTGACTTCAAGAACTTTGTGTGAGGATCCCAGGCCCGGGACAGATAATGTGTGCCTCCTGGGGGGTTAACTCCTTGAGGGACTTCAGATGGCTGTTAATGAGCTCTTTAGTATTATCAAATAATGTAGATATGTTAAACCGTAGAACATTGCATCTGTTCTCCTCGCTGGGTTTCAGAAGGACGCTCCCGGCCACAGCAGGACTGACATATTTCCCTTTAAAACCCCAAACACAACGATCCCTAGTTGGATAAAATTTGCGAAAACACTTTTTGTTTTCCTCGCACTTCCACTTTCAAACCCGAAAGCCCCAGGAACAGCTCATGTTCTCCCAGAATTGAATGCTACAGCTTTAAGATAAGGTGCCGGGGCGCTCGCGGCTCCTCCCGTTGCCTCCTTTTTTTTTTTTTTTTTTTTTTTTTCTCACGCTGAACATAACCCACCATATTCATGATAAGAGCATTATTTTTCCTTCCCCCCACCACCACCACCCTCTCCGAAATCCACCAAAACTGAAGAAAAATCCAAGTGACTGTTCTTTAGCAGCTGTGTGGCCCGGAGTTCAGTGGGGAAGCGGCTTCCTGCCGTCCCTATTCATCACCTGCTTCAAAGGCAGGCTGGCTGCTCCAGTGTGCAGGCCAGGTAGGGTGCCATTGTGCGCAGGCGGGGAGGATTAGTATCAAAGCTGCGGCAACCAGGCCCTCGGTCTCGGGCTGCCATTCAGGCTAGCGGGGAGAGGCTGAGAGTGGCCAAGGTCACAGCATCCAGTGTGGTGCGGACTGGGAAAGGATCCTGAGAATAGAGGGCTTCTCATGAAATCATGGCGCAAGCTTGCGGCACAGCAGGTGCCCTTCTGGAGCACATACATCTGTTTATGTTGGGATAGCGTAGCTGACAACGGGATAATGGAGCTTTGTTTTTGATAATTTTCTTTCTTTTTTTTTATTATTATTATGAAAAAAAAAAAACCAACCCCCCCAAAAAAAAAAGACAACTGTATGTACGGCAGCGGTGAGGAATATTGGAGGAAGAGCTTTCGCTTTGGAAATCATAAAGAAATCTTTCAAAGGTTGCATTGCTGGGCTGGGGGGGTTGTGTGTGGATACTTAAGGGGCGAGCAGGCTGCCTATTAACCATTTAGGATCCTCAGCCCCGCTGCTGAGCAGCAGCAGGGTAGGGGGGACCAGAGCGGACACAGAACGCGACAATGCAATTTTTTTTTTCTTTTTTTTTCTTTTTTTTTCTTTCTTTCCCCCCCCCATACGCTCCGACATTTGTACCAACAAATTGGTTCAGGATGCGCTGGATTTGCTCGGTTGTCTCCATTGTTGGGATTGTCTGGAGGAATTCTGTCACGCTACCAGTGGCTTTGTGAAAGGTGAGGTAATAGTGACGTAAAAATAAAATTGCCAACTTGATGAAATTACGGGGGAAATTAAGCTGTAGGACGAGTTGTCATGACGACAAGGATGTTCTATTGATGAACTGTACTCCTCACTGTCCAATCAGATAGTGGAGCTGAAGCTGGAGCATGAACAGGAGAAGACGCACCTATTCCAGCAGCACAAGGCAGAGAAGGATTGCCTGGTCCGAGACCATGGACGGGAGATGGAGAAACGGGAGAAGCAGCTTCGCGCTGCCCTGGCAGAGCACGAGAGTCAAAGTCAGGAGTGCAGGAAACGCCACGGCCAGGTAATGATCAATAACGCTCGCAAGGCGTTCGCTTATTAGAAAATGCTAATAATTGGTGTTTCCACTTTGCCAGCATTGTTGGTGCCTCACGCTGTGGGAGCATTTGCGAAACTGGCACATGAACGTGATTTCGTTTTTCTTTTTTCTTCTTCTTTTTTTTTTTTCCGCTTTCCCCCCTCCCTTCCCAGTGCTGAATAGGGCTTTAACTGCAAAAACCACAGGTAGCCAGATTAAAAATCCCATGGTGCGCTATAACTCGGCCTGTTTATAATCTTGTCTCATTTTCTTTCATGATGGATTTGTTTAGGGGGGAAAAAAAGGTATCTGTTCTTCTCCCCCCCCAGCCCTCACACTCTCACCCCTCCTTTTCTCCTTCCTGGGCAGATCCATATGAATTATATCTGCTTCGTTCGGGTGCTCTTTTTTTGTTTTAAATCTCTGCAGGTAACTCACAAATGGCTTTATTTCATTTTTGGGTCGTGTCTTTTTGTTTCAGTTTTACATTCTAGATTTGCATTGTGTGTTTGGCTACGTGTGTCGG
The DNA here is from genome assembly GCA_013401335.1 of Brachypteracias leptosomus. Taxonomy (NCBI): domain Eukaryota; kingdom Metazoa; phylum Chordata; class Aves; order Coraciiformes; family Brachypteraciidae; genus Brachypteracias; species Brachypteracias leptosomus. The sequence goes on from VYZX01026628.1 coordinate 54,849, forward strand.
GTATTTGATCAGATGATGTGGTTTGGGGTCGCTTCCCATCACGTTTATTTTCCTACACACACACGCACCCCTCCCATCCTCCATCTCTGTGGTCACTGTTGGAAGCCATTTGGCAGAATAACCCCCAGCTGGGGTAGCATTTGACTCTTCAAACTTCTGGATGAAATGCACACTGTCAGCATGGAAAATGATCTTTATGAGTTTTCAGTTCAAAAAACATCTTATTGCATTTTTTTTTCAATATATTTTGTAAGGATGACATGGTATATTTTCCTAGGAGCCTACAATAAAAAGGCCTGCAATGGCAATCTTTAAGAAATAAGGTGATTTTGTACTCTAAAGAGTAGTCTGAAAATAATCTTTATTAATCAGCATTACAATTACTTATCCTGCATGGATTATTTTATACCAAAAGTGGACATTTTGGTAAGGCATCTTTAATGACATATGTTTTCCGCGCACCACCGCCTTCCCTATGAGATGTAAGACTCTGACATCGAGGCATTTTCACTTTACTTCCCTGTAGACCAGTGTCTTTTACTGGCAACTATCATGTAGTTCAGTAAAACTGAACAATTAATTTTTAAATTAGTTTAGGTTTTTGTTTTTTTACCTTCGGACAACTCAGGCTCTATCGAAATCTGGCTTAAGAAAGTCTATTGGAAAACAAACGGCTTGCTGGGGGAGGCTGGGGGGTACGTGCAGAGCCAGGACTGATTTCTCCATCTCCACCATCACGGTTTTCCAAGGAAAACAAGAGGTACTTTTGTCAGAACACTTGGGAAGAGGGTGTTCAGGTGGCTTCTGAAAAATTAAACCTTGCCCTTTCTTCTCCGCTTTATTGTAAGAGTAAACAAAGACCTAAATTGTGAAGGGGATTGGGTTTTATCTTTTTTTTTTGTTCTTTGGCCCAGGATAGCTGTGTATAGTTAAGATTTATCTATTTGTGAGGTGCCTTTTCAAAGTTGTGTCATCCTCTCACCTGCATTCCTGACCTTGTGTTTGCGTTCAATGTAGCACTCAGGTTAAAACCAATTTTAAATTCTATTAGAATTACCCTGTCTACACGCCAGCCTTCATTGCAATTATTGCATCGCCCTGTGTAACACTGAATACAAAGGTAACGGGACTGTCTGAAGCAAATTCAGAGCATCTGGGAGGTGTCCTGTAAGTATCTCTCTCTATTTTCTTCTGGTTTGGGTTGTTTCTGGCAAAGATTGGAGCCCAAGTTTGGTCATGCCCTCTCTTTGTAATGCTACTACAGGTGCTCTGTAGAGAGCTGGAAATTATTGCGGCTCTTAGGAAAATCCGAACAGGCTGAATAGCAAAAACTTTGGCCTTTTTACAGGGCTTTTCTTTGTACTTTGAATATCCCTGTACAGTCATTTGAGTGTTGCTGCCATGAGAATGACATGTAAATCAGGGAAGGAAATGCGGTTGCGTTTGACTCGAAGAGCTGTTGTTTATTTAAATTCTAGTAGGAATCTATCAGCTTTCAAGGACGCTCATTTTTTTCCATTTGGGAAAATAAATCATTCTTCATTCCTGGGCTTTGTGTTAGAATTTGCTTTTGTCTTCGCAGCGAGCTCAACAGACAACGTGGGTGTTTCTTATGGGATCATGGCACATATTTTTATTACAATTTTTTAAATATTTGTATGTGTTTATTAAAACGTGTGTTTGGGGCATCTGACGTGACTAATGCCCAATGTCCTTGACTGAACATTTGTCAGTCTCTTAACAAAGATATCAGAGAGATTTAATGAGTTTTATGTAGACAGAGCTGCTTAAAAACCTGTGAAATCTGAACCTTGTTTGACAGCAGTAATTTTGAGGAGGGCTTTATATTGCAGCGAAGGTGCGAGGGAACAGGAGAAGAGGCCATTTTGCTTCGCTAAGTGAGAAGTGGATTTGCTGGGTATTGCCAAAAATTTAAATAATAATTAGTGTTAATCACACAGGAGTAGCTTGGTTTGAAGGACCCATCCGTTCAATGTCTGGTGAATGATGTGAAAGCACCATTATTAAAGGTATTCACCGTTATTCTCTCTTAAATCCTTTTCCATATGAAAGAGCAGCGAATGTTTAAAGTACGTATTTCTTATTATACTGCTGTAGACAGCTGTGGCTGAGTACTGGGGAACAATTTATTATACTCTTACTGAAAGGACTAATTTTTTTTTTTATTGCATATCCAAGGTCTCCACTTTTACATCTTCAGCTACTGTGAAAGATAGTATAGAAAACAGTTAGATTTTATTCAAATATGAATGCCCTTATTAATGCTTTATTCAGAACTAAAGTATGAAAATCGAGATTTGAGGCCATTGCCAGATTTCAATTAAACATCAAATAATGTTACTGCTTCTTTGAAATATAAATGTAATATATTTTGAGGCAAGGAACTTGGTTTCAGTGGATCACCTTTTGTATTGCTGATGAATTTCTGGATAACAATTGCATTCCACTTTAGCTCTTGGATTTATCCATTTCTGGGAGGCTTGCTTTGATTTCTTCACCTAGGGTGTAATGCTTGGGGAGGAGTAAATTGACATGTAGGTCAATAAAAGTCAAAGCAGTACAATGGCTTTTATACCATGCTGTGTTCTGGTACTCTTTTAAATCCTATACGTTTTCTATGAACTGCCATAATATTGTTATTCTCTATATAGTAGCTCATACCATGGGATTTATTTTTTCAAGCATCGTTTCGAATCACTACTTCTATTTAGTAGATAATTTTATTATCTGTATTTTCTTTAGGAGCCTTTTTCAGCTACACTTTGGTGGATCATTCATTCTCCACCTCCCTAAATAATTTTAATTTATACATTAGATCACAAAACATGGAACTCCTTGCATGATAGACACCTTCCTTTTGTTTCAATAAAATCTTGTTACTGAATTGGTGATTTTCTGAAGCAAGATTTCCAATTATAGAGGACAATAAATCTAGAAATAAGATAGCAAGGTAGGAAATTTTAATAACGGGTGCCCCATAGGCTGTAGTGGCCATAGTACCAGTTGCACCCTTAGATTTTCCCTTTATCCTGTGAATGTCATTCTCTCCCCAGCATCTGACACATGCCCTCAACCAGCTCAAAAGATTTTCATGTTCCAGCTGCCGTACAGAGTTGGATCATTTTCATGCTTGTTCTTTGACCGTTGACCTTTGGGCAAGAAGAAGAAGAAAAGAAAGTACCCCTGTAACTTCAAATACAGCACTTTGCACTAAAGCCAGAGGAAAAAAGTTTCCATGAGGAAACTGAATTCTCTTTCCAAGTTCTGTTATGAGATAATTGGCAAGTCCACGGTGCTCATCCGCTCATAATTGGGTCAGGAGTGGCTGGAACACCGAGGCAGGGCTTGCCAGGATTCAGCATTGATGTCCTTGTATTTAATTTTAACATATAATGTTTATGCTCTCGGAAATGAGGCTGCTTGAAGAGAAGATTGATGGTGTTTGGGGGGGTCTTCGGGCTCTCCATAAACCATTATTGGTTGAGAAAGGAAAACCTCGATCAGTTCTGAAGTCATGTGGACACATGCATTGAGATTGGAGGTTGTAACTATAAAAAGAGCAGGCTGGAGGTGGTGAGAGGAGTTAATAAGGTATTTTCCCTTGGCCAAATACCTGTTTCCTTTTTCCTCTCTTGCTTTTTGCTCTTCCCTTAATCCCCTTGGCCTTTACCATCCTGGTTTGCTTTACCTTCTCAGAAGTCAGTGGCTCCTTCCCTGGTGCCCAGTGTAAGGGCTTCTTTTCTGGCTTCTCCTCTTTGAAAATTTGCTTCTTTGTACTTTTAAGCAGGGATCCTTCTGCAAGTGTTAGCTTTGCACCTGCTTTTACCTGAATTAATTCTGAGCTGTTTGAGCCTGTTGAGTTCACAATAAAAAACCCCCAGTAATGATCCTTATTTTCATTTCAGCAATGATTGCTATTTTTGTTCCAGTAAATCCTTAGTGTATGTTTATGGTCTATATAGATAATTACAATATCAACAAGGTGAGGGGAACAGAAGGTATTTATCTTGCCCCCCTATATGTAGCCAGTCTGAAGTAGTGCTGATGTAGAGCAGGATCAGCTACCAGCAAGAGAAAATACAGAAAAAAATTAATATAAATATTATATATTTACTTAATGATAACTTAATACCCCAACACATGCACAACTTCCATCTGTGTCTAAATATTGCTGCAGCAGTAACTTTTCCCTACTACACTAATACAGAAGGAATTTGGGAGCATTTATTTCACAATAGGAGACTTCTGTAAACTTTGATCTGAAAGACCCTATTGTTACCATACAGATAAATCACTGATCCACTCTTCTGCTCATGGAATTGTTCTAATATCTCCAAACCAGGGTTATTCTAGTACCAGTGGAAGCAGTTTGCTTGGTTGTGTCTGGAGGGTGCAGATAGATGCAGCCCGTGAGGGTTTGGGTGTCGATGGTGCTGCTGAAGTCACTTCTGTGTACAATTTAGAGTAAATAAGTTCTATGACTCATTTTTCCTTTGACTTCTTTTCCTTTCCTTAGTAGAAGCTGTCTTTGGCATGAGAAGAAATGCATTGTTTGCTGGGCAGGCTTTCTCTGCAGACAATCTAAATCGTGGAGTTGCAATCTAAATATTTGTTTGTTATATTTTGCCTGGAGAGGAGCTGTTGGGCTGACAGGCAGCCTTCTGCAGACAGACAGCCTTTCCTAAACACAAGGTTTTGGCTATATTGCAGCATGTCTAATTTGCCACCAGCCAACCCAGGATAGGGAACGTGACTGTTGATGTAAAACCTTTAAAGTATCAAATATTGTTGCAGCACTTGTGTGGTTTCCCTCGGTTATTATTTGTCGTCAGCTGACTCGGGATGGATCCCATTGATGGGGAATGTTGATTAAAACCAAGGGTCTGATGATGGGTGTTATAGAGATGTTCAAACTGGGCTCTAAACCAATGGTGTAGCTGTGAAGTTGAGAGTTCAGTGAAGTGGCCAAAGGCACCAGTTTCCTGAGGAAATTCTTAAATCCTGTCCCATAGTGGACTCTGGTGATCGACGCGGCTTCAGCTGGACTTGTGGGAAGAATTTGGGCTGCAACATAGATGTAATCTTTGAGATAGAGGGGAAAAATGAGCCTTTGCTCTGAAACTGAAGCACATAGTTCAGGTTTGGGGTCCTTCCATCAAGCACCCCATCGAGGTGAGGGTCAGGGCCTCCTGTGCACCTTCCCCTTCCCTTTCCAGCTGAAGCCACCTCGCCATGTTTGTTGTTCTGCATCAAGCTCCCAGCTCCTGGTCCCACTGCTGCTGGGTGAGATGCCTTTCAAGAGACTGTTGAACAAGCTCTGAACATCTGCCACTTCCTCACTTAATGGAACCATCAAAGTGTTCCTGTGCTGTAGTGGGTGATCAGCTGTGATCTCTTCCACAATTTTCCTTGGCTCTCACTTTTTACATCAGAGTGGAATTAGGTAGCGAGGAGCTCGGTGCGGGAGGGGTGACTTGACCTTTTAGACTTCAGGCTGTTCAGCATTTGAAATATTTACATTTTTGGGAGCCACACATAATGGTGCATAAATTATCATGTGCTGATTAAAAATGGTAAGTTGGCTTTGGCGAGAGCTGACGTTTTGTGCTGTCTACAGGGTATGTAAAAGAGAAAGCAGTTGCTATAGAAACTGGCTCATCACGTAATATGGACTCTGCTTCTGAGATGGAGTTCTTCCCAGCAAAATGGACTTTCTTTCTGTATAATATGAAATTGAATATATAAGGTAGTTATTAGTACATTGTCCTCAACATTTTATATTATTGTTTGTCTTCATCTTAAATATTGGCAGCTGAAAAGGTGGAGTATATAATTTCACTGGCGTAGGGGCGGGGTGTATATGACGTGGCAGTAATTTTATTTTACACCAATACTCCTTGTTTAGGAAAGATTTATTATCTCCTGCATAGATGCTAATAAATATAGAATAATTTCTCTGAGAAAAAATGAGCTGAATCTTGCTCAGCAGCAAGGTAAAGGATCTTTATGCCAGTTTTTAACACACACACATTAGGTGTGGCTCTGTGTGTAGGGTTTGGGTGTGATGGTTACAAAGAATGATTAGCATGAGCAGACAATAAGATATACACGGTGTGAAATTATTTTTAAAATTCAAGTTATATAATATTGAAGTCATAAATGACCAAATACACTAGTAAACACAAACCAGGTGATAGTAACTGCAGCATTTGTGATGGTGTAACATGATTTCTAAGCAAACAGGCAAAACTCCTGTGTTACTCTGCAGAAATAGTCAACTTACAATATAAGCTCTTGATTTTAAAATAAAAGGAGCATATGCTTTCTATGTGGAGTTCAGTGTATGGCAAAGCCAGAGTCTAAAGTTGCTTATTGATATTACTTCCAAGAGTCTAAATCTTCTCTTTTGAATGTAGTTTCTGTGATAGTAGATTGTTGTGAATACCAGACAAGCTTAGTTGTAATAAATGTTTGCAGTACAGGGAAGGGGGATGCTACTGACAACATTATTAATGGTTTGTAGCTCTTTTGAAAATTGCATTTTGAGAAACTTGTTGAACAGAAGGAAATTGACTTTTCTTAGTCCCTAGAACAAGTAGAGCAGTTTGGAAAGCAGCAGTGATACCTACTTCAAACATTCCACTGTGTGGCTGAAGGGACATCCTCTAATGGGAGATCAGGGTTCATACTGAAGTTTTTTCACAGCATCATAGAAGGGTCTGGGTTGGAAGGACCTCTGGAGGTCATCGTGTCCAACCTCCTGCTCAAAGCAGGTCTAACTTCAAAATTACATCATGTTGCTCAGGGCCAAGTCCAGCTGAGTTTTGAAAATCTGTGATGATGGAGATTTCACAACCTCCCTGAGCAACCTACTCCAGTGCTTTACTGATCCATTGTGAATTTTCCTTTCCTTTATATCCACTTGGAATATCTATTGTTACAGTTTGGATCTGTAGTTTCTTTTCCTTCCACTACCACCTTCAAGAAGAGTCTGCTTCTGTCTTCTCTACAGTTCCTTACACTCAGTTGAAGACAGCAATTAGATTTCTCCTTCGTCTTCTCTTCTCCAAGCTGGATAGACCTAGTTTGGTGAACTTCTTGAAGGTCCTAGTGGCCCATTCCTCCAGCTTGCTGAGTTTGAGGTCCCTGTGAATGGCAACCCCATCATACTGCCCACTTCCCCCCAGAGTCCACTGTGTCCTGTCATGCAGGTCACTGGTGGAGATGTTAAGCTGTATCAGCCTCACCTGAACTTTGAGAAATGTCTCTTGTAGCTGGTTACCTGTTGACTCCTAGTCCAGTGAGTTCTCCACTCACATTGTAGTACGCTCATCCTATGTATCCTCCTTCTGACTGTACAGACACTATAAAAGTCTGTGTCAAAAGCCTTGCTAAAGTCAAGATAAAATACACCTTCAGTTCTCCCTTTTCCCCAGGGTCAGTCCTGTCACTGTAGAAGACAATCAGTCTGGTCAAGCATGATTTGCTCCTTGGTATATCCAGATTGGCTGTTCCCAGTGACCCTTTTATTCCTTATGTGCCTGGAAATTAATTAATTTCATGGGGTTTTACTCCATAATTTTTCCAGAGGTGGAGGTCAGGATATCCTCTCCATGATTACCTACTAAGGTGCTATGTCTGACAAATTAAGTAGTTAATTTTTTTTTTTAGAGTGTGCTTTTGCTCTTGTCCCTTTTTTTAGAGAAAGATTATCCCAAATCAATTTAGTCTCTCTTCCTTAGGTCAGTGGATGTTAATTCCATTCACTCACTGCCACCATAAATCAAGGTTTGAACAGTAGTCTAGCTGTTAAATGATTTATCTGATAGGAGAGGGTTTATGATCCCATTCAATTCCTCAATTCAAAGGTATTATAAATACCAAATGAAAGCATGAAACATTAGATGAGGAATTATGACAATCTGTAGTTTGGAATGTTAACACCACTTGTTTTGGCAGCCTTACTGGTCTTAAAACAATAAGATCCATATGGATGCTAATTTTCCCAAATTTGAGTAATAAATACAACCTCTTTATGGTTTAAGTAATGCTATTACTCAATCCCACTGCAGGGTCCAGGAGACGGTTTCATGATGAGGTAATAAATAGCAATTTTGGAGAGCTGATTATTTGTATTTTTCTTTAATGTGGTTTGAGATGGGGGAAGAAGAAATGACAAAGGCAGTGAGAAGCTTTGCCCTCTCCTGTAGCTGACAGACTTTGGCTGAAGATATGTCAGTTGAGAAATATGAGACCATCCATAAAGCTCCACACGCTCCCACATTAAAGTATTATAGAGAAACCTTCAAGTGGAAAACCAGTAACAAATTGCAGCTGAGATGCTTATGGCATCCTGCACTGTCCTGGGTGCCCCACCACCCGGCTGCTTATTCCTCTGTAGGTTGTGTTAGTCAGGAAGAAAACCAGAAGACCTCTCTGGTTTTCCTCTATTTCACAGACAGGAGCTCAGAGGTGAAAAAAACCCCCCAGATCTCCATGATGGGTCATCTGTGGATCTGAAGATGATGTTGCTGGCACAGACACAAGGCTGAGCACTTTGCTGTTAAACATCTCTGCAGCTGTTTGCCCACTCACCCAACCAACCCCTGTGTCTGTAGCAACTCTTCAAAGTCTCTGTTAGTGCCTCAGATGTTAGGAATTTGCTAACCCATCAGCTGGAAGGGTAGCCAAGTGCTCTGCACTCTTTCAGCACTGCTCCTCACCCTGGTGCTGTACTCAACATGTGCTCCCATCTCCCTCTCCTCGTTTCAGCTCCAGGAGGCAGTTTCAGATCCACCCCTTCCAAGCTGCTCGACCTCCTCTTCTACCAAAGTGTCAGCTCTTGGCACACCACACGACGTGGTGCCAGTAACAAATGCTACGCCAGCAAAGGTCTCTTGATGGGGCTCCATGGGACGTGCAAATGAAAGAAATGGGGCAGCTCAGCACAATGCAAGGAATTGTGGTGGACCTGGGCGGTGGAGCCTGGTGGTCACTGGCCATGTGCTCTGGTCAGCCCTGCTGTGACCCGTGTCCTCCAGGGAGTCAGCTCAGAGAGACCATTGTCTGTCTCTCCTCTTTGGAATTGGATGTCTGTGTTTGGTCCTCAGGCAGGACCAGCTGCCCAGTAGAGCCTTGGAGGACCCGTGCAGTCTTTTGTATTGCTCCACCTTTCCCATCCTGGGGCATTATCTCCTTTTCTGCTTGTTTTCCTTCATGCTCAGGTAAGAGAAGGGATTTTAGATCCTGCATTTGGGGTAATTCCAGATAGAGAAGGGTCCCCCATCCTCAGCTACAGCCTTGGACATGAGCTGGCCTTGTATGCCCAAGCTTACAGAACTATACCTGCCTTTGGGGCAATTTATCTTTTTTCTTGGAAACCTTTCTTTTTTAAGAAACAAATCAGAAAGAAAATACATTATTTGAAAAACACAGTGAATATTTTCAATATGAAGTCAGGCAGCAGACCTGCTCTTTGGTCCAGCCACCTTTGAAGAAATGATTGTCACCTCCAGAAGTGCTGCTGCTTCCTTTTGAAAGAGTGGCACAGGCTCTGACAGTGATTTAAATTCTTCAGTGTTGATTTCAGGCAGAAAAATATTTTTCACAGTATGACTTTAAAGTAGACTTTTTTCCCCCAATTACTCTACATGTTGGCAGCAAATTAGCTTTGAGGGAATATTGTGCACATCATAGCTCTCCGTTGATGTACTGGGGAGTCACTTTTGGATCTTTTAGCTCAGGCAGCCCATGACTGACGTTGTTCATGTCTCCTCTTCCTCTAGATTTGAAAGACTTTCTTTTGACAGGGGAGGTGATGTGGAAAAAAAAGCAGCCCAAGTACAAGAAATGATTGGCAAAGTGATGATATCATCAAATGTTCAAAGAGTTTGCAAATTGAAGCTTATTAGGCTGACATTTTGTCTTCTATTCAGCACTAATTGGAATCATGCCTGGGTGCATGATGTGGAAGGTACTTAATACCTGGGTGTTTATCATGACAAAATGACAGGAATCGATGTCAAGGATGCTGTAGATTTCTGTTTAATGGAGAAAACAATATATTTCAAAGTGCAATTACACATCTCATAGTAATTTCTATTCATATATATATGAAAGTCCTCCAGAAATATTGCAAACAAGAAAACTCTTTTCTTTGGCCCCCAAAATATTGGCCTCATTGTGAATATTCCATTTTCAGGTTTTAAAGTTGTTCTTCAGAGTTCATAAAAACAACACTGATGTAGTTTAAAAAAGACAAAAAAAAGACAAAAAAGCCCTGACACAGTGTTTTTACTTGAAACAGATCTGAAAATCCCACGAAGAGTGAACTCTGTCTTTCTCACGGGTGATACAATTCTTCTAAAGTTGTCTCTGACAGCTTGAAATCTTTTGTAGTCTCTGCTTTCTGCTGTATTGGCATCTGTAAAATGAATTTAGAAAAAAGAAACGGTGAGGAAAGTGATTTTTTGGAAAGGCAGCTGCTGCAAACACAGAGTACACCGGAATATTTGAAAATAGCTGCTTGTTCCCCTGCTGTATTGGGTGTCATTAGGGATTGCTGAGCTCGAGGAGCAGGACATGTGTGTGCTGGCAGGGAGAGCACACATGGCCAGGGTTAGTCTACATCTTCATCCTGAGCCTTCTGAAGTTCAATTCAGATCTTCAATTCAACCTCTAGTATAATATGAAATTAATATTTATTCAGCAGTCCCTGGAAACAACCAGCTGTTGGTTGAAATCATTACCTGAATTGCTGCTTTTGATGAAATACAGATTGATCATTGCAAAATTTTTATTTTTTTTTCAAAAAAGCACAGTAAAAAAACCCCCAAATGTAAATGAATGTAGTGTGGATGCTCATAGGAATTACTGGTCATTATGTGAGTGCTACAGCTGCCTGTGCTACTGTAAACTCCAGCAATCCTGTACCTAATAAGATGTTGACAAGCAGTAGTTTAGGGGCCGATGGTAATTATTTGTACTGCTGGAATCCTCTCAGGGGTCCGAGTCTACGTTGTGTTAATGAAAATATATAACAAGAACAGACAATTCCTGTCCCAGCAAGCTCACAACATAAATGTGCTGTATTAGAAGTGGGTGCAGCAAGCAGAAGGTGGAGAACCTGTGATAAACACTGAGGTTCATCAGCAGGTTGACATGGTTTGAGCAGGGAAGCAGAAGACACAGCACATGAGCTGCTTCCCTCAAGTGCCTCTACTAATGACACAGTAAAAATGCCTTTCCATGGTTTGTCTGTAGCATTAAGAGACATCTAAAGTATATTGGATACTTGCCATGTCTGCAGTTGCTGCTGTTATCAAACGTTTCTTATGTGACTGAACAGAGAAGGAAAAGTGCTTGACTTTAGGAGGAGATGAGCATGTGAGGAACATTTTTGTCTATTGAAATTTGGGAACCCTTATGATGATTTTCATGTTGTATAAATGCAGTTATTCAATCTCCTCACACTACATTTAATAACAAATAACTGTAAGCCTTCTACAAACTATGGATTGTATTGATCTCCTTGTAGGAAAGCAAATTTAAAGAATAATTTGTTGTTATAACTGTTGGATACTGTTGTTGGGGAGTGGAGGGGGAGAGATGCAAGTTGTCAATACACTGTTGGTAATATTACAGAGAAAATACTGGTTTTCCTAGAGGAGGGGTGTGTTTGTGTTCTATATGTATGAGTAGCTGTATGTATATATTATTGCCCTCTAATGGATAGAACCTGAATGGCTCAGCTTTGCATGCTTGTATGGGTGTCTGTAGCAAAACATTCTTTTCAGTGTATCTGATATTTCCCATTTTAGAAGAATCCTGTAATGTTTATTCATAAGTCTGAGACGTATTTTGCTTGTAACGTTCCTTTAGGTTGTAAAATTAATTTGATATTCAGTAGAAAGTCCCACAGCTTAGAGCAGTGCCTTGCCTTCTCTAAAGTTTTATTATACTGTTTAAAATTAGCCATTTTATCTTCCTATTTTTACCATAGTGCTAAAATAAGAGCTGAATATGAACAGAAAGTACCATGTCTCTGTCCAACGGCAACATCAGTGGCCCCTGGAGAGAAGATGAGTAGAGCTTGTTGCCTTTGCTTCATTCCATCCCAAGTACTTCTGCTGAGGTCCTCATGAAACCAGGCTCCTGAGATGTAGGTAGCAGAGGGGATGAGCTCTTCATCGCACTTCTCCAGTCAACACCTGGGCTGTGGTGATGGTCCCTGTGGCCTCTTCCACCCCATCCTGCTGAGCAGCTTCCTGGCTGCTCGTTGCCTGGAGTTTGTTTTCTAGGAAAAGTGGCAAAAGTGTCTAATGTAATGTTCATGGATTGAGATTTCAAATCTTCATGAGATTCATGATAGAGTCTAGTGATGCATGGTAGATCAGGCTTTGGTTTACTTTTTAAATAAGACTGTCTTTGAAAGTAACTTTAGAATAACTTTAGAAGGAAGGCTGCAGGTTAGTTGGAAATTGGATTTACAGTTGTTTGTACTGAAAGTACTCCAATTCTACCTGTTCTTTATAGTCCTAACATAATCATATTTTTTCCTAGCAGGACTCTTGTTTTCATTCAATAAATACCTCTGGGAGAATTAAATTTCAGAATTACATTTCTTTCCTCTGCAGCCATAGATTTTTCCTTTTCAAAATTCCCAATGCTTGCTTTTATAGTTGGGTAACTCTACAGTGTTTGGAACATGCAGCAGAACATTTATGGCTTTCTACAGCAGAACATTTGGGACTTTCTTCATCTCCAGTTGTAGATAGAGGTGATTTCAGAGTAGCAGTGAGTATCCAACAGGTACCTTCCTCCCTTCAAGGGTAGGTGATGGTAGGCAGCATGGTTATTACAGAGAGGTTCCTGATGGATATGAATTGCAACAAGCCAAATGTACATATGAAATAATGTAAATGTTCTGGGGAGCAACTGGTTTCACAGAGCTCTGCTAAGGTACCTCCAGTCTCTCTGTGCATTTACCTGTAGCTGAGTCCATCACATTTCTATTTATGATCCAATTGACAACCTGAATCAAGGTTGGAAGAGCAGAAGGGCCAGTACATTGCTCTGATTCCCTTGTAGTGACTGTTTTCATATGAATGACTTCTCCAAGGTGTGATAGAACCCAAGACATGAAGCACTGGCTTTTCCTGTCCTCCCCAGGCTGGGCTGCTTCCCTCTGCTCTACCTGCCCAGCTTGGCAGGCACTAAAGTCATCTCAGAGCAAAAGGAACTGTCCCTGGGTTTTGGGCTGCTACATTTTCCATTCATGGTGAAAGCAGAAAAAAAATTACCTGTGTTAGCAGAGAGATGAAGGATTTTGCAGGAGCATCTTCTCAGCCCAAGACAGGCACTTTATCTGCGTTTATAAATACTGGTGTTTTTCTTCTGAACACGATGTTTCCTAGCAATATGTGTTTTTCTTTTTCCTGAGGAAAGTGATTTTCCCCTTACAATATGTTGGCAGCCATTGTTTGTATTGTTTAGGATCAATTGAGGAATTTTTCTCCATGTTATTTTGATTTGATGACTTTGTTCATCAGTGGATTCTGAAAGCTCTGATTGTTTAGGGCACGAGAAGGGTACAATACACTCCTGGGTCACATGCTGGCTTAATGCATGCACATTGTGGTGGCAGTAGTAATAGCACCATTAAAGAACAAAAGGTAGCAACACATAGTAGCTCTGTATCTGGCCAATCCCCTCAAACTACCATAAATATTTGAGCAAGCTGAATAGTTTTGGACTCTGCAGCAAAGCTTTCCTGTTCTTATCTGGCACCGAAGGAATGTGGAATAAAGTATTCATTTAACAAAGTATAAAAATATGTATGCTATGCAGTTATAATCATGTGTCATTAATCAGAAAATACTGCAGAAACTCTGACAAATTAAAAACACAAGGATGTGTCTGCAAGGGCTTTTTCAGTCATTAAAAAGCTGCTTCACCTCTCAGGAAAACTATTTAATGGCAACTTCTTGCTCAGTGTACTGACATCTTCAAAGGCTCTGACATCTGTCGGCCTTTGAACTACCATTAAAAAATATTATCCCATTTCCATTCTTTTATGCCCATTTTTTTAATTATAGCCCTTCTTTCAAGTTCGGAACATGGTTGGTTTAAATGATGCTGTCCTTTCGTTTTCAGCCACCCAGCTGCGGTTTGAATAAATTGATGTAGAATCAAAGGCGGGACTTTAAAGGGAAAAGGTTTGATGGACTTGGACTCCGAACCAGATGAGGTTTTATGATGAAAAGGGTTTAATCCCAGCACAGGCATCGCTTCTATCAGCCGAGCAGTACAAAGCGATTCATATATATAGGTTCACCAGAAATGATCTTTTTTTTTTTTAAACAGCACAGATCTCTTCAGGACTTGCAAATGTGGCATTAGCTAATATTCAGAGAGCTGATTTCCTTTCATCCACCAGAAGCTTATGATTATAGTACAGTTCTCGAATTGGAAATGAGAGCTGCAACACAGATTTAAAGCTCTGCTGTCTGATTTGTATTCAATATACATGTCACTGCGGGACGAGCGAGTCTGGGCCGGGCTGGGAAAAACAGTTTCAGCATCTGAAATTCAGGAGGCGGGGGGGGGAAGCACCAATTAATTCTTACCTGCTCTACCTAAGTATTGTGTTAGATACTTAGCAGATTACTATGGTTCCTAAAGCTGAGCAAACAAACCCTTGTGATAACATTTCCTCGGCATCTTGTGCATCAGAGGCTGAGAGGGAATACGCAGCATTAATCAGTGATGGCTTCTAATGGAGTCATTTATATGGAAGGCAATGTTTGTTTTGCTGTGCAGGAGTTTCAAGGAGGTTGAGCAGAGACAGTCTTGCTATTTCTTTATGGCAGTAGCCTTCATTAATGTGGTGATTAGGCATGCATGTGGAGAAAACTGGAATCTCGCTCTCAACGAATGCATCAGGTGCCACTTGTCAAAAACACCACCTCAGAGTAGTCAAGAAATAATCAAAATAATTGTTCTCTTATCTCTGTGCTTCACGTTAGTAGAAATGTGGTACATAATCATTGTTTCTTACTTTTAAATAATGAGATTGTGTCCTTCCAAACAGTGGTTACTTTTTACAGCAAAGTAAAAGCAGTAGATTTCAGAAAGCTGCAAATGATGGCCCCTTAAAAGACTGAGCTTCATTGTTGTGCAGGAAGGAGACTGCTCCACTTGGTGCTTTGCCTCCAGCCCACAGTTTCTCCTTCAAGCTCTTCCCACAACTGTTGTTCCCTGTCAGAATATTCATTTCAGGAGTAAATACATTGTTCCTCATCTCTTAATGCAATTTTGACTTTGCCAGGGGTGAGGGGGCTGGAAGTGGGTAGTAAATATTAACATGGACCTATGTAAGTGGCTATAGTTGATGGGTTATTTTGTTTTACTTGTATTTAATAGGATTTGCGTGTTTAGTATGCATTTAGATTTCACATTTAAACTATATATTAATATTTATTCAAAGTAGAGCAGATTCAAAACAGTTGCATAAATAAATCTGAAGAAATTCCTGCCCCAGGATGCAGGGGCCTATTTGTCATTCAGCAAACGAAGTGGCATCAACTGAATTCAAGGACAAACTGAGAAGGATGAAAAGGATAGAGATCAATGTAAAGGTGCCAGAGGAAGATACTGAGCCAAAAATACTCTCAATTCTCAAGAAAAGAAATGCTATGCAGACCATTTTCATTTAGTTTGTACAGATCATCCCGTTATTGATCTTATGATCTTTCTGAACTGGCAGCTGTGGAGCATGATGCTTCCAAAAGGTCTCTGAACTCAGAGGAGCCGCTGTCGAGATGATGGGAATAGTGCAACCAGCACTTGAGGATGAAGGTGCAGAGAGAGGGACTAGAAATGGTGTCACGTGTGGGCACCACGTCCAGAGTGGGCACCATCACCTGCTGCCTTTGACTCCAGCCTAACACCTGGGTTGGAGTTGAGACTTGCTTCTCAAGGATTTTCATCCTCAGATAGAGATCACAAATTCATGTGCTTGAAATAAGGATTAACACTAAAGAGAGTCAACTAGAATATGCTTCTTCCAATTAGGAGCTGATTTCAAAAAGGACGAAGTCAGAAGCTGCATGTGTGTGTGTAATTCTGCTTCTTACCTGTGTAAGCAGCTAATGTACAGAGGAGAATTCACCACAACTCATCAATTAACAGAGATACTGCAACTATTGTCCCTGCCTTGCAGAAATGAGGGGTTTTTGTAAGTTAGAAGCTGATTATTTCTTTCAAGTCGAAACTTGTAAGTGAGATAGTTTTTATTTCTGAAGCTACTGGATTTCAGGGTTTCTGCCCACACATATTGCCATTCATGAGACCAAGAATGAGGACTTCATGCTTGGTTAAAGACTGTCATCTTCAATATAGCAGCATGACATCAGTAATGAGAGAGTTTCCTGGTGTATTAGGTTCTTTAGTGGAGCAGAATAATGCACACGGGCTGGTGCCTTTAAGTCATCTTCAGTCATCAGCCCAGACAATAAAAGCCTTCAATAAGGGTCCTTAGTTGGCTTCCTGTGATTGTGCTGGAGTTTTGAAAAATGTATCTTTTTCCCCTTGATTAACAGGCAGGGCAGACCTTGGACAGCATCATGAACTTTGAGTCTTGCTCAAGTTCCTCAGCTGCCTGTTGAGGAGACAGTTATAGGAGGTGACCTGAGCAGGAGCTTGTGTCCAAAGGTTTCATTTCTACAAATATTACCTTGAGAAGTTGAAGATGGGAGATACCTTATGCATGAACAGCTTATTATTTAGGCTTTGTGTCTACATCTTGTCTTAAATTTGTCCTGTCAAGTTTGGCAAATGATTCCTTTTCTGTTAGAGTCACCACAAAACCCTTATGGGGTGTGTGGGGTAAAACCTCTGGAAGAGTCAAAGGATGTAAGTGTTTTGAGCAGTGATTCAAACAAATGCATCCAAAAGAGAAATGTGTGATGCTTTTCTGGGTGTTTTTGTCTTTGGGGCAGGATGGGATTGTTTTGGCTTTTTTACTTAGAGTTAAGTCTTTCATTAGTTGACAGCAAAGACATTTCTCATAGACAATACAGCAAGTGCTGCTGGGGACAAATTAGGAATTAGAATGTGTTTAATTTTGCTGCCTCATAGAGATGAATGTTCAGAGTAATCCTTAAAGCTGTAATACATCATGTCTGCATTTAAATCAGAATTATGTGTTGTTCAGGAAATGCTAATGCTTTTAAATGTAATATGTGGGAAATTTAAATGCAAATGTTTTTAAAAAGCTTTGGTTTAGGGGATGCTGGACACAGAAATACTCTATCAGATTGACAGGTAATACTTCCCAGTGCACTGCAGAGATCTTCAGCCCCCATTGCAGGGAAGTTCTGTCCTTCCTTAAATATCAGTAGTTCTTCTTCACTTTCAGAACAAGCTTTCCTCCAGTGTTATTTCAGAACTGAGGATATCTTTAACATTCATCCCAAAGGAATATTTTCCTTTCACATTCTGAAATCCAGAAAATAAAGCTTTATATTTCTTCATAAAGGAAAACAAGGGAGACTAGACACATGTTTGGTGTCATTATCATCAGTCATTGTTTAGGGATCAGTTGTTATGGTTTGTATGAAGCAGCAAACCTGATATTGGACATGGATTTTTAATTTTTAGTCACTGTATTTTATCTATATTCTACTCTCACAAGCCATTTTAGGGGCTTCCTGCATTAAGCAGGTATTTACAGGTGGTTTGTTTTGGGTGGTTTTTTTAATCTCCATCATATTTAAATTATATTAACACAGTTGTGTAGATTGTTCAGTGCCCAGTTAAGTGACTGCTAAAGTTAGTAGGAAGACTGAAGGAAATGAGTCCTACACCTAGGAGGTAGGTTTCTTAGTCTTACTTAGGTCATTTTGTTTATACAAAGAAAAATACAAATATAAACATTTCTTTCATCAGATAAAAAAAGAGAAGAAAGAAAACTGGGTGTTTAATGTTTGACTCACTAATGCATTTCAAAGCAAATACAATAAATCAGGTAATAAGAAACTGTTCTGGTTGGTCTTCCAGACAAGAGGGCCAAGTCTTTTTCAGGCATTAGAATTGTTAAATGGAGAATTTATTTACATTTATCTCAAATTCAAGTTGGCAAGTAATCCTTTCACTCACCAGTGCTCTCTATTGTTTAGTTACACATGTAGGCTTGATGTTCTTCCATTTGACTGGAAATCATTTTATTAGGAAGGCAGTGACAATAACCAACCTATATGAAGTTCTGCTTTCTAGCTGCTGGTAAATTAGAATTCAGTGGACTTATGTAAATTAAGAAATCAAAATAAGCTCCGTTAATTTTAAGCTCTTTGTGGAGCTGTTCAAGTGGATGTCTGATTTTTCTTGCTTTCTCTAACCACCCCCCATTATTCTGGTTTTTTTTAAAGCCCAGTAGTTTGTAGCTTAAGTGCCATTTACATTAACTGGAATTTTAGCAGCTAACTGGCTTCTTCAAAAGTCCAGCTCTATTCCAGTGCTCTCCTTTTGGGGAAAAAAAATCAAAATTTGTGTTTAGTTTCATACCATGTCACAGCAGATCTGGAGAATTTTCTACCCCTTTCTCACCTGTAACCCCAGATGTAGAAACAAGGATGGTGTTGATGTTTTCAGTGTAACTTTTTCTATGGGCATTTTGACATCTCTGTCTTCAGAAATACATGGCAAAGTTAGTGAGTAGTTTGGGGTTTATATTAGCTATGGAAATGTTGCCTAAGCAGGTTTCTCTGTAGGAATGACCTGGATGGACTCCATTAATTGGATTGAAAATGAAGCAAACAGAAGGTGGTTTCTCTTTAGTGTTCTTCATGAGTCAACACTTCCATTGTGTTTCAGGAAAATGCTTAAGGTGTAGAACAAGAGTAGATAACATACAGCAAATGATTATTAAGAAAGAAAATCTAGTCTTAAAGGGTGCTGGACTTTTTTGAGGACTATATTAAGTGCAGGAGTTGGGACAGGAGTGAAGCTGACCATGGCTTGAATATGCAGAAGAGTGATGTTTAGCCTCCAGCAGCACTGGACAGGTGGGGTGGTGTTAAACCTACCCCCACCCCTAGCACCCTACTGGAGACAAAATAAACAAGGTTAGTAGGAAGATACTTTTATTAGATTCATAAATGTTAGAGGCATTTTTCAGAGCATGCACACTGCTGAAACATTCCAAGTAAAGAATCTTACAGAGGAGGCTTGACTTTTAAAAGCAGCTTAATGCTGTTAAAATTAATCAAATAAATATGCAAGTTAGCAGCTTGACACCTCACTTTACAAGTCCTAGTGGATGTTTTCTAAAGAGATGTCAGAGGTACTTTTGCAGAGGTGAGAAAAGCTGGGATTGCATTGAGGTGGAGTTGATAGACCTTTGTGTAAGCCCCTGTGATGTAGGGATTCAGGCTCTACACTGCTGAGCAGCAAACATGTTATGATTAGCTCTGTGGTTGCCATCTGCACTGCCTCCAAATAAGCTCTTTTGACACTGAACATATATCTGAGTGTAGAGAACTGCTCCTCATGTGCTGGGCGGGTTTGTGAGTACAACTTTGGGTTGTGTAGGTTTTCCTACAAGAAAAGACCTAAACTTGCCTGATTTATAAACTGTGAACATTTGATTAATGAACGTATTAATAACTTCACCTCCTCACTGCAGTGCAGTCATACGTAGGATAAAGATGCATTCTGCTTAAGTTCTGCAACAGCATCAACGTTATGGACAGAATTTGTTTCCCCCAGGAATGAAAAGACTTAAGTGTGCACAGAATACTGTATAAGCATATAATAAAATGCATCTCGTGGAGTGCTGAAGTTGTAGCTTTGCTAATATTTTAGTGTTTCCAGGAATACTAGACTACTTGTGGTCCTGAGCTTCCATGATTGCCTCAGGAGGAGCTTGCACAGCTCCAGAAGATTCAATCAGCTCTTAGGAGGTGAGACCAACCTGTTGGTCATTGAACTGTTGTTCATTTTCACTTCATTTCACACCGTTTAATTTATCTGCTTCCTTAATTACCATATTTATGGGCCTATGTGTTTTTACCCAAAAGGCATTTAAACTTGACAGTGTAATAGGTTGTGCTGTGAAAGCTAAATAGCTGTTTATTACTTATCCCTGTTAATTTGTGCTCTGCCACATCATTACCCATGTGATAATGGGCGTGACATCTGCAGAAGTAGTTCTCTTTGCAAATCAAGTCTGCCATTTGAAGGAGTCATAATATTGACAAATTGCTGATTTTACCAGTCACAAGAAAAATTGGGTAATAAATTCTTGGCATATTTTAATTGAAATTGCTATGGTATAGAAAATCTAGTTGGTTAAAAGGGACATAATTGAGTTAATTACAAAGCTTTGTATAGAAAATGACATTAAAAAATGGAGTTATAAATTTTAGTGACCCTTGCAAACTCAGAATTATATTAAAGTATCATTTTAGATGTGGTATCTCTTTAGAATTAGATTGTAGCTTAAACAAAAGGATTCCTCTTTTAGCACTGCTGTGTGCCCTTTGGATCATTGTTGTGTTCCAGAGGAGCTGGCCAGTTGAAATTCCTCTGGCATGGGGAAAAGCAGGTATACTGGGACCAGTGTGTCTAGCTCAGTAGGATACTTCATGGACAAAAAGATCAGAGCCATCAGGGCTGTGCCTGGCCTTTGGCTGCCTGGCTCTTTTATCTCTTAAGGGTAAAAATCACAGGGATAGTTCCCTAAAACCAGCCTGAGACCAAGTGTGAGGCCGATTGTTGTGACTCACTGAAACTACAGTAGTAAGACTCATTAATATAAACAAATTTTCTTTTAAAGACAAATCAACATTGCCCAGCTTTGAAGTTCTTACAGCTGTTAGTTTTTTCCAAGCTTAGAGCCACAAACAAATAATATTTGTTTACTTTTCCAGCATTCTTTTTAAGTTAGATGCATTGCTGCTTTTTCTGATGGTAGAGAGACTTGGACTATCTGTTTCTCAGCACTTCTTAAAGCTTTGCTTATTAATAAGAAACCTAAAATAGTTCAGATTCCCACTTCCAACAGATAATCCCTTCTAAGATGTTTTACAGTAAATGTCACCAGTTGCTGTGTGACTGGGCTGGGATCCTTCATCCACCTCTTCTGGGATGATCGTGGGTAAAAAGGGACCCATTGTCACCACCAAATCACTGGGTGTTTCTACTTTGTTCTTCATCATCAAAGTGAGATTTGTTTTTACTACAGCCTTCCTTTCCCTTGACTGGGCTGATCTCCTTTCAAAAATAATCATACCAAATATTATGTGGCCTTCACCCTTCTCTGTCCCATCACGCTTGCCTAGCAAGACACAAACAAACCCGCCTTTCAGAGGGGTTCAGCCGATGGTTTCACATCCTAGTGCTCTTCCAGCTGAGAAGATGCTGAGGAAGCCTTGGGTTGGAGCTGGCTATCAGTGGTTTAAGTACCGCTGTTGCTTACAGGTAACAGCCCCGCCCCTCGCAATCACCTGATCCCCGCTATCACCTGATCCCCGCCGGTCACCTGATAAGGAGCCTCTTAGAGCGGCCGCTGCCTAGGGAGTAAACAGCGCTTGGTTGTGTGTGTCCCGGGGGTGTCTGCGGCTCTTTGCCGCTCGCAGGGCAGGGCGCTGAGCCTCTGCCGGAGCACAAGGTCAGTTCGAGGGGAAGGAGAGGAACAGCAGCGCAGGGACGTGAGGGAAGCACCACACAGGGGTTGGTTCCCTGCCGGCCAGAGAGGAGACCATGGTCACAACACAGCCAAGAGCCACAGTGAGGAGAATGAGGGAGCTCAGGCCGAGGTCCCGCACACACACGCGGCTGTGCGGGTCTCCGGTGAGTGCCTGAGCCTGGCACTGGAACCAGAGGGAGTCAAGAGACCCTGCCAGTGTGCGGGGTGAGCAGATAAACGCCCTGCTCGGGCCGGGGGTTGAACTGAGAGAGGAGGTGGAAGGACTGAGGAGGATCAGGGAGTGTGAAAGAGATAGATTGGTGGGGCTACACTCTGAGGCAAAGGCAGCAGGAAGAGGCTCTATGAGAAGTGGAGGAGCCCCTCCCCTCCTGTCACCAGGCAGAAGGAGGGGACATAAGGGACAAGGGGGAATGGAGAGAGGTCCCTCCTCGGAGAGACAAACGAAAACCTTCTCGGCCCCCCTCACCTTCCCAGTAAAGGGCAAATGTCGGCAGGATGGAGCCAGGCTCTTCTCAGTGATAGGACAAGGGGCAGTGGGTACAAGCTGGAACATTATGAGGTTTCGGGTAAACACAAGGAAGAACTTTTTCATGGTGCGGGTGACAGACGCTGGCCCAGGCTGCCCAGAGAGCTTGTGGAGTCTCCTTCTCTGGAGATATTCAGAACCCGCCTGGATGTGTTCCTGTGTGACCTGATCTAGGGGATCCCTTCAGCAGGGGGGTTGGACTAGATGATTTCCAGAGGTCCCTTCCAACCCCTCGAGTTCTGTGATTCTGTGTGATTCTATTAATATTTTAGGTTATTATCCCAGAAAAGATCATTGTGATCATCTAACAGTTCACATCTGAGCTAGGCCCATGGAACTGCTGAAAGGTTCTTGGGGGCTTTTGTTGGTTTGGGGTTTTTTTGGTTGTTTTTTGTTGGTTTTGGTTTTTTTTAAATGTTACACACGAGCAGAATTAAACACAGAAGATTGAGACCTGTGCAGTTATCTCTAGCTGAAGCTGAGTTAGCCCATTGCAGAAAACTTTTGAAGCTCAGTTTGAAGAGTGTTCATGATCCACTTGAGAAGTGCAGTGGACTTAAGAAGTGCTGCATAATTTCAGCAGCCAAAGTACACTCAGCAATGAGGAGCCATGAAGGGTTATTGCAACTTCATCTGCTGGGAGATGTTAGTCACTTACTGTAAAAACTGCTGAAGCAACACCTAAATGACTCTAGATTTGAGCCTCAGGGAGTAGCTTCGGAATGGATTTGATCTTAACTCTGCATTGCCCTGTTTTTGTGACTTTCAGATGCCCTCAATGGTATTTGAGGCTGAATCTGGTGATGGGGTGGATGTGGTTTGGTGTGTAACACATTGAGAGGGAGACAGCAAAGTCCATGTATTCCATCATTGTGAAGCATAAAAGATGTGGTCGTGCTCCAGCCTCTTCCTTAGAAATGCATCCAAGTAGACGCTTCATGTTTGAAGTTGGAGCTCCTGAAAACTAAAGGGAATTCTTAATTTTTTTTTTTAATTAGTCTGTAGTCATTCAGCCCGTTTCTCATCACCGTTGCATGTAGCTGTAGCAGAGCTTCAGACATCAGCAACAGATTTTAATTTAAACTTTTTGCCAACTTTATATTTTCTTATGCAATTTAGTTCTTAAAATTAAGAGCACATGTTTTCCTTCCAAATAACATACAGTACATTTATTGGCTTTTTAAATAGGCCAAAGTGAGTGAGCAACCTTCTTTTTTTCTTTCAAGTCTATTTTTTCCCTACAGGCAAATTACTGTGGGCTTATGACCCACCCTTTTTATGACACTATTTCAGCACAGATATTCTTAGTTAGAATTCTAAGTTATTCCTTTGAAACAGAAATAGAAATCACCGTCTCAGCTAGCAGTTTCCTCAGCTCTGGGATTGTCATACGTGTGTACACATACATACAAATATGCCACATAAATCCATATGAAATATCTATCCTACCACACCACTTACATATTTGTATTTTTGTTCTGTTTGGGACACTCTGTGCCAGTGTTTTCTTTCTATTTGTTTTCCTTTCTGTGGATTAATAGTCATTTTAGAAAATGCTTTCTGTTTTGGAGCATGCCTCTAAGTCATGGCCATCCTGTGGAACCACCATTGACTTCTGCATTCTTGGTAGAAAAGATACAGATCTCTTTTATTTCGTTTACTCCCACCTACACAACTGAAATAAAGGCCATAACATTTAGATCCATAAAAGGCAGCAAGTAGCAATAAAATTTTGGGCCTATTCTATACTATGAAGTCTTTATTTCTTATGTTTAGCACAAGAATGATTTGCTTTGGTGGAGAGTTTATTTCCATGTGTGTTTCTCACAGCAGCTCTTGTACTCAAGTTAATGTTTGGGCAAACAATTTGGTAGGCATGCTTCACAAACATCCATTTCAGCAGCCAGAAAAAGAATTTAAGGAACCCATAGTGAGAAAGAGGATTCAGTTTTACAAAGAAACCAAAGAAATGTTGTACCTTCAGATCTCCAGTGTGAGAAGTGAGATTTTGTAATTGCAGCTCTTGGTTTTCCACAGAATCATTAAGAAAAAACCAGTTGCTCTGAAGTTTTGTATTTCATGGATTTTTCACAACTGAGAATTATGTCATCTTGGGGTTTCTTTTCCTAGGAGTGCTCCTTTGCCTACGCTTATGTCTAATAATGGTTTATTAAACCTGGCATGTGGAATAGCAGAGTTTTAGTGATGAAGAGTTTGGGATCCATTCCCCTGAGCAATTTGAAGACATCCATGTCACACCAACTTGTCTTAGGCAGCAAGTGGTTCAGTCGTAAGCTGCTTCTGCCAGTGACTTTGTTTATGGGGAAAAATAATCTGGCTGGGAGAACTAGACTTATTTTCAAGTAATTGACAAGAACTGTGTCTGTGATCCCCAATATAAGCTTTTTCCAGTCACTTTGGAGAGATTAGATGTCTCTTAACATCATCTTCCCAGCAGTGAAGTTCCTCCAAAAGGACTCTTTTAATCATATTAGTTTCGCTGCCATCACCCCGTCTTCAGGCTCTTTCTTCTTTCCTAATAGAACCAAATCTGCTTTTGCCATCTATTAGGCACAACATTAATGCTCCTTTGCATATTAATTAATGTTACTTTGCCTGTAACATTCAGCCCCCTGTCTTTTGGCTCCCTAGTTTTCAATCTGAACCTTGGAGCTGTTACTTTTTCCATGTGGCAATAGCAAACACTATACTGTGCTATTTGAATTTTTAATGGCTTTGTGTAAGAATTATTGAATATAGAATGAAATAAAGCAGAAAGACGTTAAGAGTTGAATCAGGAATTCACTCAGTCTCTATTTGGCTTGCCATATGATTTATGAATGAATTTTCCCTGTGTTATAAGCAGTTAGCCTTGGCTCTTTATCCTAAATATTTTATCAAACTTTTTTAGGAAACTTCTGGGCAGTGTAATATCTTAGTTTCACTTAAATGGGGTGAGGAGGGAAAGTTTAAGGAAGTTTTTTCTGCTTTAAAAAAGGAAGAAAAACCAAAAAAGAAAGTGGTAGTGGAGGGAGAATGAGTTCTCAAAAAAACTCTCAGAGATTAAAAGATAATTGTTACTGTTCCAGGCAGGACTTGCAGTGGAACAGCTATTAAAAAACTCAAATGCTACATATGTTGGTTAAGAACTCAGAAATTGTAGCTCTTATCTTCACTGACAGAGCATTTCTTTGGTTAGGTAAAAGCCAGTTAGGCCATCATTATTTTTTTTATGATCATGAGGTGAAATTATTTTCTGAAAGAATTATAAAAGTACATTGTAAGTTATAATTATACACTAAAATGTACTTTGCATTTTTAGCCTGCGTACAGATTTAATAAAAAAATTCAGCATGTGTAGAGGAAAAGCTCAGGAAAGGAAGGAAAGGATCTAGTGCAGATTACACTATATGAAACATATGTTGGAGATATTGCTGATAGAGCTGAAGTATGTGGCCTGTGTTATACTTCTGTATACAAATGATGTTCTCATTCCAGCTCCACGTGTACACACACAAAACTTTACCTTTGACATAGTGGGGAATAATGCCAATGAGTAATTAAGAAAGGATGGAGGCAAAAGTCAGTCCTGAGATAAGTTTCTGAGATGGTTAATATTATTTAATACATGTTACAGCTGTGATAGTTGAAGAACACAAGGGAAGGTTTGAGGGGAGACAACGTGTCTTTTATTACACCATGGAGTTCAAATAGTTTGAAGAAAATAGGCAAACTTTCAAGCCTTGATTTTTTCTCTCTCAGATCACAGTATTTATAACAATCTGTCTTGAGATATTAATGTACAAGGCAACATATCTGATAGTCATTCATTTCCCAGCTTTGGTCAGAAATGAATGTTTCTATTTCAAAGATTTGTAGTAATGTGGTTCTCAGAGACTGCAAATAGATGGTTTAGCTGAATACAGACACTATATTAAAAATGTCTGAAGAAGAAAAGTAGTTGTTGGAGAGAGAGATCAGTTCAGAGCTCTAGAGTCAGTAACTGCTGTTCCAGGGCAATGGGTTTTTTAAATATACAGTAATTTTCATCAGATTTTCTTGTGAAACCTTTAATAAGCTCAAGTTGAGTAACCTACATTTGCTCAGTAGAACATCAACTTCTCATTTCATTATTATCATATCCTCTAAGAAAGAATTCCAAACAACTGCAAAGTTGCTTGTGAAGCAGGGAGGAAAAAGGGGGAAGTACTGTGTGAGTTTTCTAGTGAAAACATTCATTGTCAGAATTATATTTATGAATGAAGACATACACGTGCTTGCAACATCCTACATTACAGTAGGACAATGGGTTTATGTCCCAGATGTGATGCTCCTGTACTTCATTTAAGAGGCTACAGAAGAAATGCAGTTAGAAAAGTAACTAATAAGAGTTATATTCAAGTGTAAATTTTTGAGACACGGTCTAGGGATCAGGGAGAAGTTGGAGAAAGGTTGGATAAGGGTTGGACTTGATCATCCTAGAGGTCCATTCCAACCTAAATGATTCTATGGTTCCATGATTCTACAGTAGTAACTCACGCAACATATTTTGCTCCTGAGGACTGAAGGATAATCTGTGATCACATAAAAGAAGAGCTGTGGATTCTGAAGACTGTGTCTTGTGTTTTGAAGGTCAAGTGTCATATCTACACAGTGTTTGCAGAGCCTTAAGCCCCTGTGTTCCTCTCGACATGCTCTAGTTCCCTCACCTGAAGGAGTTTCTGGTGCACATTAGCATGTTGTGATGAAATACAGTCTCTAATCTGTAGCACTGATTGATATGTGGTTGATGATACACTGATATTTCATTAGAAGACAGCAGGTCATTTCGTAAGGAAAAAAAAAAAACACCCAGAAGGCATGGACATTATACATAGTGGTAACTAAATTTCTGCACCTATGGGGACAGCCCCTCCAGAAAGGTAAATCTTGCTCCATCCATGCTTTGGACAAGGGGGAGCTGTATTCATCTGCATGTGTGAATAGAAGGGGAAGAGCAACAAGAGAGGCCCAGAAAAGAGATAGAGAATCCTTCAGGTCTGGTTCTGACCCCAGTTAACAGCCTGGGAATCATAGAATCGTAGAGTGCCAGCTTGGAAGGGACCTCAAGGATCATCTGGTCCAACCTTTCAAGATAGAAAAATACAGTTTAAATATAGTTTAAATGACTCTGTCAAGCTGAGTCTTAAAACTGTCTAATGTAAGAAGATCAAGTGGGTTTTGTGTTTGTTTTTTACTTAGTTTGTTCTTTATTTCAGCTTATCTCTGAGCTGGAGACCCAGATCCGCAAGCTGAAGGAAGAGCTTGTTCAGGTCAACGCTCAACGGAAGCAGCAGCTGCTGGAGCTGAACCATCAGTGGGAGGAGGAGAAGCAGAAGGTAGCTCAGGACCACGAGGCAGCACTGAACAAGCTGAGAGTGGAGGCAGAGAAGTTGACTTTAGACCTGAAGAAGATACACGCGGCAGAAATGGAGAAGGCCTTGGACAAGGTAAGAGGTTTGCATAGGGCTGCCTGGCAAAGGGGAGTAGTCCAGAGAAGCAAAGTTTCATTGAGGAAAATTTTGGGGTCACTTGAGTTGAAAACCAGACGTGTGCTGTGGATCTGACATTGGAAGCCACAATCACAGCACGAGTATGGAAAGTTTTGTGGGTCTCTAATGAAAGGCTTCTCTCTGAACGTGCAGCGGCTGCTGGGGCAGCACCTTCCAGCCATGGGCAGCACAGCACGGGGTGGCTGTGAGCTTGCAGGACTTTAAAAATCTGGATTATTTCAAAATCAAAGCCAACCAAGGGCCAGGCTCATCATTTTTCCTTTGCTGGAATAGAGAAGAAAGGGTGGTCCTGCCTATCCAAGGTTTTCTTTCCTCAGAAACAGGGAAAGTTCTTAAGGAGGAAAAAAGTTCAGGCTAAAACTGCAAGGAAATTGGGTCTAGTTGCTAACAATGGTTTATTTGCTTTTGCTGTGAGCATCAGGTGAGCAAGGACTGTGTGATTCTGTGAAAATGGAAATTAGTGTTTCAGGTACACCAAGGCTTCCCTCCCCATTCTGTTCAGTGGGGACTGTGCATCAGCTCGAGCTGAGCATCCCCTGTCTCAGCACCTTGAATTCAAGTGTTTCACCACAGTAGGGATGATAGGAGCTAAAACATGTGAGTTTTATTTCAAAAGCTGAACTAAAAAACCCTACTTAATATTGATGGTACACACATTGTGTGTGTATCTGTAAGCAGATAGTTGTTGGAAGCATCTTTTATATGCATTAATGTAATAAATGATACATTTTCTTGCAAAGTGATGTAGAGTGGCACAAATGAACAATCTGCACGTCCTGTTTGAAGAGCCTTTGTGAAAGTGACAGTTCATTTACCTGCGTCAGGTTCTTGGTCTGTAATTTTAAACAGCATTGGGAGGATTATGTTGGAAATCAGCCAGCCTGAAGCCATTAAAATGGCTGTGATCAACAATTCAGAATCTTTGCTGAATGCAAGGAAAGCTCTGCTTGGCATAATTATTTAAAGCCAAGGTCACAGCAAGTATTTAAACCTTT
Source organism: Brachypteracias leptosomus (assembly GCA_013401335.1). Classification (NCBI taxonomy): domain Eukaryota; kingdom Metazoa; phylum Chordata; class Aves; order Coraciiformes; family Brachypteraciidae; genus Brachypteracias; species Brachypteracias leptosomus. The sequence goes on from VYZX01026628.1 coordinate 83,652, forward strand.
GAAATTCATCATTAAAGGATTAATTTTAACTCAGGAAGACATTGTCATTTTTGCTTAAAAATGGAATTTGAATCTCAATTCTTTTCTTTCTTTGATCTTTTTTTACATGTGTAGTATAGCAAAAGAAAAGTTAACTTCTTTACATCCTCAAATTAAAGTTACAAATAATCCTTCATAGGGCAATATCTTTAATAGTCTTGAATTGTCATTTCTGTCAGAAATACCTTTTTTTAATTTGTTGGAATTTTTTTCTATTTTTCAAAAAAAAAATTGCTAATTTTAAGCTATATTAACTGCTATTGAATTATTTTTTTTTAACCTACTTCCCTATTTTTACCTCTAATCAGAAGAGCAGATAGGAAGGAGGAAAAAAAAAAGTATCTTTGTTGGAAAGTCTTTCAGAGCCATGTGAAAATACCTTGAACTACCTTCAAATTGGCATTTTCCATTCTGCTTTGCTTCTGTCTTCCAAATGCAGACCTGGGGAAATGGGCCACAGCATTCAAAAGTCAAAGTAGCTTAGAGGGCAAACTCCATTTAGAGCTCAAAAATTACAATTTCAGCTAACTTAGTTCAATTCTTGATCCTGTTCAAGTCCATAGCACTTAGATGAAGGAGATTTTTATCCAAGGTGAAAAAATGGCTCATCTTAATTGCAGCATGAGTGTTGAAACTTGGTTTTAAACATTTTTGGGGGTGGTTTGTTTTTTTTTTTTTTAGTAAAACTGGTTACCCTGAAATTTGGAACAATATGGGAGGAAAAAATTTGCTTTTTTTTCTGCCAATTCTGTAAAGATTGCTTAAAAATCCAAGGGGAAGTTGCATTTCACTGTTTAGGCTTGGAACATCTGAGTGTTGAGATTTTCTGAAGGTCAGTCCATTCCCAAGTGAGGGATCTCATTCCTCTGTGGTCTCTTTTGTGAGAAATCCTGATTTCTGCCTGGATTACTTTGTGTGACTGTGGACTGCTCTTCACGTGAACATGATGAAATACAAGAGAAATGGGTAACACTTAAGTGAAAAGAAAAATTGAAGTAAAAATGGGTAGTAGGAGATACAAAATTCCTATGAAATTCCCCTCCCCATAGCCCTGCTGAGACAGGGATGAGAGGGAGGAGGGTGAGGAGCTGAGAATGAGGAACATTTCTCATTGCAAGAGCACTGGGCTTTTAAATATTTCTTGTATTTTGTAGACAGCTTTTCAATATTTAGGGACACTTAATATAATTTCATGAGCTCTTTAATCTTCTGTTGCTTAAAAATCTCAGCTTTAAAGATAGCACATTGTTTATTGTAATATTTTAGTGGATTTATTTGGGTAGCGATTACAGCATTCCATGCCAGAAAGTTGCTCAATAAGCAGAGCATGGTTATGTTTTTTGAAACTGTGATTCTGAATATCTTTTTTGGACAGTTATTGCATCTCCCAGTCAGGAGTGATAAGTGGGGAAACATTTAACAGGTTGCCAAATGGCACCGTGCAACCTGTGCTGTAGGAAAAATACACATGGTGCCTGTTGTTGTGGAAATAATGATAATGAAGGGAAAAGTCCTTCAGTGCTGCAGGTATTATTTTCAATTAAACACCACCTTCTTACAAAGTGAGCTGTAGCTGATCTAAATATGTTTGTTATGAGTCGTGTTGAACCTGGTGTGGACAAGTTGGGCACCTCTAGGACTTCTCCATGCTGAGTGCTGCCTCCTGAGCTGCTGGAGAAGGTGCTGAGGGCTCCATCTGAACTGCAGTCAGAAGTCTCTGTAAGCAAGGTCCTTATCACCAGCCTGGTGTGGAGAAACAGAGCTGAGGTGGTGCAGGAGCAGCAGAGAACTCTTCTGGCTGGGGCAAGCTTCATCTTCAGCCTTGCTTTCTGCTAGATGAGGTGCCACAGCCCAATCACACATCATCAACTTCTTGCTCACTTTTAAGGCATAACATGGTAGTTCTACTAGAACACAAAACCTTGTCAGATAAGGATAACATGTCCTTGAGGTCAGAGAAGCCAAGCTGGACAGAAATCAGCCAAAAATTCAAGATGAGAGCATGGAGAATTTGAAACAGCTCTTATGTTCTTAGGACTTCAGTGCTTTCATAGTATCTGTTATCTGTCTGACAAAAACTGACTTGAGAGCATCTCTAGATTATTTCTTGCCTATTAGTTAATGAATCTTAAATATGGCTTCAGAAGAACACTCATATTCAATCATAAAGCTCTTGATTAACTTTTAAAGTATAGATTTCATTTGGTTGCTTTCATGATGTCAGGTTATTATGGCATTTTCTGATGTGATGGTAATTTTTTTTTATTTAATTTGAATTCCTACCTCAACAAAACCTACAGTGTTTAAGAAATAAAGATGTTAAGGAATACAAAGTCTTCTAGTTAGGCTGCAGCAGGTGGGCTGTAGGTTGCATCAGCAGCACTTGAGGCCAGGTGTAATGGACAGTCCAAAGCTTATGAGCTTTTTCAGGTTGGCCAGAAATGACTAAAAGCAAGAGAGGAGCTGCATTTCTAAGTGTGTGCAGATGTGAGGCTTGGCCACCACAACTGTTTGTAATGTTCATCTGTGGTGTTTTCTTGGCAAAGCAAAGGAGCATTCAGAAAGCATGACCCCAGCAGATCAGTAGACATGCTAACAATGCTCCAAGGAAGCAACCTTGGAACACTGAAAATATCTCATAAAAAAAGCTTTCTTTGAGCAGTGCACATGAGCAAATTGGAGTGGGAGAAAAAGGGTTGGGTTTCTTCCCCCCCCGCCCCCCTTCTTCTCTAAATAATTTTCAGCATTTAGCTTTTTATTGACTTTTTTTCTATATTTAAATGGATATTTTGACTCATCCTGTTAAATCTTTAGGCAGGTTCCAGGAACATCTAATTCTTTCTCGGTGCTGCTTTTCTTGTGGAGAAGTAATTTACATTTTTGTGTATTGACTGTGCTGAACACACATGATATTTGATTACAGGATGGAGCTGTAGTCAAAAAAAAAAAGAAAAAGAAAATTGAGCACTTTAATTCCTGGACTGATTTCTTCTGATTTCAGTACAGTTGTGAAATGGTTCACTCTGGAGAGCTGGGACTTGAAGATGGCATGGAACCTGGCCAGGGCCATGCAAGTTGTAGCAGTAAGCCATGCTCTGAGTTATCTGATATTTTAAATAAAATGAGATATTTAGAATGTTTTCTAGTCTATACCTGTTACAGTCACTCCACTGATGGCCGGTGGGAAGTCCACATAAAACTGAAATGCCTGGAGAATTCAAAGCTAAGGTAGTAAGTGACCACTTACCTAATTAATTATTCTAGATACTAGGTTGTAATAAATGGTTTTGTAACAAGGCCTTTTTCAATAATCTGCAGACACTGTCCTATACTTGGATGCTTAATTTTTGAACAACTACTTGCACACATTTTGCAAATAACATAGAAATAACAGGTCCTACAGGGTGTTTCAGTCCTTCCTTCAGCATCAAGCTTTGTGATGCTGGCTGGCTGGACCAGCCAGGACAGCCCTTGGGTGCAGGCCAGCTGGATGTACTCATCAGGCATAGTTTCATGCTGCATATGAAGGAATATCTTTAATTCACAATATCTGTTCTGGCCCTGTTGTCAGTACTCATACACATGATGTCATCCTGTTCAGCACTGGCAAAGAAATAGAAGATGAAGGGAAAGAATGTGACATCTTCAGAGATTGAAGAGATACTCCAAGAGATACTCTATTCAAAGTACTGAGTTTTCCCTAAACAGTTCATTTACCTCTGCTTGTAAAGCTTTAGCATCTCCTGCTTTCCATTAGCTTACCTGCTTGAATCCTCTCTCTCTAGCTCTTGTCCTTCTCTGCCAACCCTACATTTCATTAACTATGAAAAATGGTTCCATCTTTCTGTCTGAGACCTTCTGGGAGCTGGATCATCTCTGCAGCAGTTGTGTGGGTTCCTGCTTAGACTCCTTGGCATAATGGAGTCTTTGATCTGAGTGACACCTTTCACTTCATTAACTGGAGCACTAATGGCCTTGGTATAGATTGCTTCGTTGATGTGAGCATCCAGATGAACTGTGTTCACACTCCTTGCAGCCATCCCCTGGTTATTTACATGGGGTCAAGTAGGTCAACCATGAAATGTGGGCATGTATTCTTCCTGAGGATAATGATATCATTAAATTGGAGTCTAATTATAGTGTAAACATATGTTTTCCTCCTTGCTGAATGCATTCAGTTGTCTGTTTTGAGACAAACATTTAAAAATGTTTAAATCTATTACATAGACTCTTTCTCGGGCCTTAGCTATGAATAATCTGAAGAGCCTTTAATTCTTACCAAGAGCAGTTGGATATTCCCTGAGTGTCTTCATTTTTTTTCACTACAATCTGGGAACTATTGTTTATGATATTATCTCTCTGTTCCAGAGTAGTGATATCTTGTTGGTTTTGTTGCAGAGCCTGTGTACATTTACTTACATTTGGTTCTTGAATGTTTCTGACACAGTGATTCACCAACTGTTAATAAAAATGAGTGTAGTACTTTGGCTTTGCTGGAGATACTCTGCCAAAAGTCTAGAAGAAAAAGGAAAAAGAAATGTATTTTAAAAAGAGAAATGATTTGTGTAGTAGTTAGTGGATGTTAGCATTAGAAGTGCAGATTATTTAATGTCTTTCTAGTACCTTTAAAATTTTGCTCACAGATGAGAGGAGAAAACCACTTTCCTCTCTCCGAGTCCCCTTTTACACTGCTCCTTCTGATTCCTCTGAAATAAAAGAAAGAAAGATGATAGTGGACCAGAAACATGGTCACAGGAATTGCATCATCCCTTAGGGGAGCCATTTGGAAGAGTCTTCAATCAGCAGAGCCAAACATGAAGAAAAATATGGTAGAATAATCTCAGGGATATTTTACTCAAATGAGACTAAACAGAATTTATGGCTCTCTCACTACTGGAGATGTTTCAAAGCAATAGTCTCAGTTACTCACAGAGAGTTACTCTGCTTCTACCTCCTTTGGAACTAAAAAAAAACCCAACAAACCAACAACTCAGAAAAAAACAAACCAGAAAACAAGAGGCAACATTTCTGCCCATCAATTGTATTTAAAAATCTGGTTCCAGAGATAACCAGGAATAGTTGGTGGAACTGTCACTGTGGAAAAAAATATTCACTCATTTGTTAAACATCTTCATTAGTGTTTGGAGAGGACCCAGCACCCACTATCTGCATCCACAAATAACACCAGAGGGTTAAGCAGTACAATGACTGATGCAATACTGTTAAGAAATGAGAACCAGACAAGAAAGAAGCATAATTGAACTGAATGATAAATTATGACCAAATACAGAATTTAAAAGATAGCTTTCAACAGGGCAAAGGCTGATTTAATTAATTAGAGCTCTATCATAAGGCCTGTCTTTCAGTGCACTTTATTCTCTCCCTATCACATCAATTATAGTTAGTTGTTTGAGAAGTTTGGTTGGCTTTTGGGGGGGGTTGGGTTTTTTTTAACCAACTGGTATTAATCTAGGGTGCCTATCTAACTATTCACAGGTGGGTTTGCTCCTTCCCTGTCTCCTTTTTTTTTTTTCAAGTCCTTATCCAAACACCACTTCTAGTTCTGCCACATCAGAGCACTCTGCTTTTTCTCACTTCTATAATTTTCAGGCTCTGGTGTATATTCATAAGATCAAGACTCACAAAACTCTGAAGATGGTGAATAAAGGAATTGCTGAATTGTTATTTACCCCCCAAGAACTTGGACATGGTTGCTGGAAACCAATAAGAGATTGATTTAAAGCTGGTGAAAGAAGGTGCTTCTCCAAACAACAGATAGCAGGCTGCTGGAATCGATTTCCACGGGGGCTGTGAAGGCAGATATTATCAGCAGGCTCAAAAAGGGATTAAACAGTTTTATGGGCAGCATGTTTGTAACCAGTGGTTGATGGGAATAAGCAGGGATTTCACTTCTGTGGGTTGGCACAGTCTCTGCAGGCAGGGTCTGGAGGGGACAGTGGCCTCGGTGGCCCAGGAGCCTGGCTCTGGAGGACTTACCTGATGTTTTCAGTGCAGCTGATGTTTCAGTCTTGTCTTTCATGGTTACAAAGTGCAGGAGGCTTTTTCCAGTGGCAGAGTGACTGTTTAATTATTTTTTCAATAGTTTCCTGAGCCTTTCTTTGCTATCCAAACAAACTGGAACTCACCAACTTTATCTTGTAATACACAATTGCTTATTATTTTAACTTTATTAAATATTTTTTAAAGCCCAGTTGAATCATTACCTCATTCTAGCCTTTTTTTCCCCCCCAATACTATGTGCCTTGGAGAAGGCTGATTGCATGTGGGTACAGTTTTCTCTACTTTACCAATTTTACTTATCTTTACATCCCAGGGTACATGATAACGTTAGGAAAAACATTGGCTATTTTCCAGTACAGTAGCTGATTGTAATGGGAGATTACTTTGGGGGTTTTTAACAACTTGGCCAATTCATTCTTAGATTCTTTCAGAATTATTGAATGAATCCCATCTGGTCTGGGTGCAGTGAGTGGGGAGAGAGGACAGATCCTACAACTGATGGATCCCAGTACCTGCAGCAATCACTGCTGGGGCTCATTCCTGGGTTTGTTTATGCAGACAACAGTAACTGGTGTTTGTACCTGGAATTAGTGAGTACTGAGTGGAAATTCTTCATGCATCCCATGCCAGGAGCTCCATGTTCTTACTCTGGAAAGTTTCTGGGGTAGCACATCCCTTACACAAAGACTTTCTCAAGTCCAGGCTGGATGGGGCTCTGAGTAACCTGCTGTAGTGGGAGGTGTCCCTGCCCATGGCAGGGGGGTTGGAACTAGATGATCTTTAAGGTCCCTTCCAACCCTGATGATTCTATGATTCAAAGTCCCCCCAAACCCAACTATCAACACAAGCTAAAGCTGCTTCATGGAATGTGTCCATCACATCCCTGCTTAGGTCAGTACTTGGATATCTGAATTCTTTAATTAAAAAATGCTCAGTTATCAAGACCAAACTAATATAAAGCATCTTTATAGCATATTTTAATTCTGGCACAATTTGAAGACATTGTTTGCATTTATTTGCTCTTTCTTCATGTCTTTATAATAGAGAAAAGCTGCAGGTGGCTTTCTTTCCCCCCCCTTTTTGGAGGGGAAGGAGTGTTTGGGAAATAGGGAAGGAGTAAAACAATGTTTTTAGTCCTTCAGAGTCTTTAACGTGAAGAGACAAAAGTGTTCCAAAACGACTTGCTTACAGCTGCAGAACATGTCATGGAGTAAAACCCACCTTCATTAAATGGGTAAGAAAGAATTCTAATTGTTTTGAAGTTCTTCTGATCAGTCTGCATATGCTTCATTGTAATGTGATACTAAAGTGCCTCAATTATGATTTGTATATTTTGGTGCCAGAAGGTTTTTTTTCTTATGCTAAATTATTAAGTTCTGTCAGCTGCTGGGCTGTCATATAGAGATACAGTAAATCACATTATATTTTGTCATGGATTACACAGAGCAATAAATTTGGGAACAGAGATCAAAGTAGTTTCACAATCACATCTGAGTGTAGGAGGGGTGTTTAACTTGTAGAAAATCTGATTTAGGTGAAACTGTTGCAGTTCTTGTGTGAATGTGAAATGAATTTGAGTGTTTGCTTGAAAATGAATAAGGTACAAATCTCCAAAAGAGTTCTCCTGTATTTAGTTCCGAGGAGTTAATCCTCACCTACAGCTGCAGGATGGAGAAGGGATAAATAATTAAACATTGGGAACGTGGAGAGTCTCGCAATGCCTTATTTATATTTTTAATTGCTTTCATGATTGAGCAATATATTCCATTCTCTTTTTAATTGGGACTTTGCTGGACTCTTGCTCAGTTAGTCATCGTTGCAGTCATGCTTTCTGGCTCCGGGAAGTTGTTCTTTTGGGGGAGCTTTGTTGTATTTAAAACTACAGAACCTAATCCAGCATAATCTTGCTAAGGAACACCGATTGCTTCAGATCCCAGATTTGTCAGGGGATTTGGTCCCGTTCTCACTGTTTGTCTTTCCAACTGTTTAAGCTTAACTTCTGTTGGGCTCTCATCTAATGATGTAACTTAGTAAATACTGAGTCTGCCCTTTGGTTTCCAGTTTTCCTTCTATTTAAGAAATAAGGTTCTGTCTCACATTGATACATATGTAGGATTTTTCTCTAGTTATCTTCTTAACACTTGCTTGTTACTGCCACAAAACTCAACTGAAAACGGCCATGGAGAATCTAAAAAATAAAACTTGCCTTCTTGTCCCTTTATGGTCCTTTTGGGAGCCTTAGAGTCTCTCCTTGGCAAACATCAAGGCGTGCAAACTTTGCTGATATATAACGATAAAGTGCATGGTCTCTGAAACCTCTGATTTTTGAAAGAATCATGTATTGTAAAGCTCCTATTAAGTGGTGTTTAACTGAGTCCAACCACAGGTCAGTGACACATCTTGGTGCCGTTGCCTTCTAGTCGTGGAGGAAACTTTAGCTTTGACTTGCATCTTCAAAGATCTTTTGCAGCCTGTCCCTTTGTGATTTTACTGGGTGTCAAGCTGTTGGGGTACCAGAAACATCTGGGCCTGAGTGATACAAGCTATTCTGTAAACCACTTTGTGTTAGAGTGGGAGAGAAAGACAGAATGCACATGAGCAAGGGAGGTGCTGAGGATTTCAGATGAATAAAGGCAGCTTGTAAAAGCACAAAGAATTCCCATTGAGTGCATGTTTTATTTGTTAAGGCTCTGAAAAAGAAAATGCCACCACTTCTGAGATAATGTCTTAAGCCCACTTTAAATAACCATCTTAATTTAGTTGGACAGACCAGAAAAAAAACAGGAAATATTAAAAAATGTAATGCAGGAATGTATTTGTGCTGCACCAGGTTCAGGTATTGTGGCTGCAGGAGAACTGGCCTCCAGTGCCCTGATGATGTGGGGAGTGTGGCAGTCCCAACATCTTCACTGGGTTCACTTGGTTATTTGAGTGTTGAGCAGAAGAGGGAATGGTGCCATCATGTAAAAGCCATCTGCCTCCAAACTGCTTTGGCAAAATGTCCCAATACACCTTCAGATTAAATGATAATGAGCTGTCTGTCCTTTAAATGCCTGATCCATGCAATGGGACTGTCCTCTGTAAAGTATAATTAAGGTATCAAACAATTTCACATGAGAAACCTTGACTATTAATCTGGTTTTAAAACCATATATTTATGCAAGGCTTGTATTTTAGGCCAAATAGTACAATTGGTTTTGAATAAGGTGCTTGGCTTACTGCAATATTGAATAAAAATGAATATTAGTGATGCTGGGAAATACTTAGGTTCTCAATAAATCCATTCAGATGCTGTAATTGCCCATTGGTGTAAGGATGGTACCACTTTGGCATCAGACACCCTGCAGCTGGAGTCCCAGAGAAGAATTTTTTGGAAGAGTTGAAAGTCTGTATTTAATTTCCCTAAATGATTTCAGAATGATTAGAAATACCCTGTTGGTTTAAGTGAAAAGGCTGGAAATTGGAGTTTTCCTAAGGCACAAATTGCACAAGCAGTTTTTCAGTAAGCCCTATTAAGCACAGAATTGGAATATATTGCAGAAAGGCAATTCTCCATACAGGTAGTGTCACATTCATTTCTATTCATTCTGGTATTTTTTTTCCCAATGAAAAGTACCTAGCACATGAATGAGAGGGGGTTTTTTTTCTTCTCCTAAAGATGTATGTTTAAAGAAAAAAAAGATTTATAGAGCTACAAAAGTGGAATGTAAAATAGAGTATTAATAGGATTTGTGGGTATGACAGATTGGGATTTCTGTCATTCATTTTCAAAACCCTTGAAGTCATTTGGTACTTGACTAATTATTCTGTTAACATCATTTGGGATATTGAACTCGTTTTAACGGTCTTTGGGGTGGCTCCAATTACACATTGGAACTGATGTGCTCCTTTCACTGTTCTGTGGAGATTCAGCCTCCCATTTGGGTCCTGGCTGGTGGGGAGAGCAGTGGAAGAACAGGAGCACTGGAGTGGGAAGTGACCTGCTGTCAGTGTTGGAGGCACACAAGGAAAATAACATGTTCCAGCCTTTGAGGTTGAAATGAAATTTTTATGTACAATCAGATGAACTTAAAAGGTGATCTGCTAATCTCTGAAGTTTAAACAGAAACTGCACAGGGGGCTTTAGCATACTTAATAACAGAAATTGCTACAGTTAGCTATCCTGAAGGTCATTTTCTTTTGACATCTGTCAAATTACACAATCTTGAATTTTGGTACAAAGCATAATGCTGTCAAACTTAAATAGAAATAGTCCAGAATGTGGAGTGGTGTGTTGTTTTTTAAGGTAAATGGGCCCCATTTACATTAGTTCTTTGATGTTAAATTCTTTGCTGCACATCAGAGAACAGTTGCTTCTTCCCTGGAGCAAGTTTTCTTTCTTCTCCTTCCCCCACCCTTTGATTTTTTTTTCTTTTTTTTTTTTTCCTTCTTTCCCCCTCTTTTTTTTTTTTAAGGTTTGCTTACACTTTTATCTAACTAATTATGGAGGATCAGCTTCTGTATGGCCATTGTTGAGTTAGTTGCAGGCATTTTGAAAAAGTATTATTTCATAGCTAGCACCCTACCCCTAACTAGGGTTCTAGCTAGGAAAGAATCATTTTTGAAGATATCTATCTTAAATCTACTTTTCTCTTAATGAATAGGGGAGTGTGTGTGTAACCCTCTAGTTAATATTTGTGGTGTTTTGTTGCTTGTTCATGTTTTGGGGAGACTGAAATCAAATTGAAACACTACTGAGTGGGTCACAAAACTATAAATCTTATATGTATGAACAGGATTCCAGTGTGCATCCTTAGCTCTTACAGATCTGGCCACATTTGGGTTGCAGCAGTTCATTTTCTTATTCATTTTGTAGCATAGTTGAAATAATTGGAGCTTTCCATTCAACAATCCCCATTCCAAAGCTAGAAGGTATGCACAGGTTTGGACTGTTCCAAAAAATCCTGAACAGCTGCATTTTTGATGAACATTCAAGATGTCCTAAGTGCCGTCGTGGGTGTTGGTGGAGGATGAAGTTGTCCATGTCTCAGATGGCCATCCCAGTGGTGATGTCCCCTCTAATACATCTCATACCTTAAAAATAACATCTAAAAACTTTATAATTAGGGTAGGCCATGGTGTGATTTTGCAGCGTGGTCCCATCATAGATCCTTTGCTCTTTTATCCTTAGTAAGGCTGTTCTGTTTCATGAAAGGAGAAACCTGAGTGTCTCAGAATAGCACCCATTAATTCAGATACCACATCTAATACCATTCTTAATTTTTACGTGGAATGTTTTGTTGGAGTTGGTGCAGTTTTGCTCCGCGGCCACAATAAGATGCTTTAAGGCTTGTTACAGAATTACAGTTGGTTTTTAAAACCAATTAACTGTAGCAAGGACATAATCTTTTCAATGCAGAAGCCCTCACTCTGTAGTATAAAATAGCTGCCTGTAAAATTGTCATAATCAGATAATTTTAGCTAAAATATGTATTAACTGTGTGAAACTAAACAGTGTCTAATTTCTGAATCGGTGGAATTCCTCTATGGCTTATCCAATTTAAACCTTTTTATTAGAAAAATGGATATTACAATTGATCTTTCTGACAAGTTTTTGCCAAGCCTGGATTTCAGCAGCTACCTCCTGCACACGGAAAACTAGTTTAAGACCATTAACTGTATTTGCAGTGCTGCCCATTGCTATAAAAAGAGCTAGACTTTAATGAATACTGGCTGACCCTCCAAATGTTCACCTGCCAGTTGGATTCTTATTCATTATGGTTCTGAAATAGCACGTAACGTGAAAGTGAGGGAATGCCCTTAAAATAATACAGAAGCAGCTTAAGCTGAGCTGAGCAGCCTGGTAAAAAAGGAGGAACCTTCTTGTGTACAGCGTGCCATTTTTAACCTTGTTTGTCAAGATAAATGGAATATAAACCCTCTGCCATGTCACTGTACACAGCTACGTGTATTTATTTTGCTGTATGTCATTGCTTAAAAAAACCAACAAGTGAAAAGGTGGTTTTTTGGTGTGTAGCTGTGCTGTATGTGCCCTCGGGGAGCAGGATTATGCCTCACTGGGCTGAGAGCAGCAGCTGAGAGTCAAGGGGTGTTAAATGAGTTTCGTGGTGGGCTTTAAAAAGGGTTGAAGAAAGGCTGAGAAATCTGGGCTTGTTCAGCCTTGGGAAGAGAAGGCTTAAGGGAGACCTTATTACTGTGTACCAGTACTTCAGGGGTGGCTGCCAAGAGGAAGGAGAGTCCCTTTTTACAAGGAGTCATATGGAAAAACCAAGGGGGAAGAGATGCAAGTTGCTCCTGGGGAGCTTCCAGTTGGAGACCAAGGGAAGGTTCTTCACAGTGAGAACAATTAAATGTTGGAATAGTCTCCCAAGGGAAGTGGTGGACTCCCCTGCATTAAGACTGAGCTCAACAGGGTGTTTGGCCACCTCCTGTAAACTATTTTATTTATTTTTTACCCTGAAAGGTTGGACCAAATGATCCCTGAGGTCCCTTCCAACCTGGCATTCTATGATTCTATGAGAAGTTTTATATTTCTGCAGTAAAATACAACACTGGCAAAAAGCCTTGCTGTGCATCACCATGAATTAGCTCTTTCCAGGTGACCAGTGTTCTGTAACTTCTAGAAACTGCCTTTTGCAAAGCTTCACTGGTGCTACCCATGCAGCTTGTGATGATGCAAGATCTGCCTGATGTTACAGATCCAGAGGGAAGAGCTGAAGTCTGCAGGTGTCTGTAGCTTTTAGTGCCCCCGGGTCCAGAAAACCACTTTTAGACTGTTAGAGCTGGTCTAAATGTGTTCCTGCCATCACCAGTGGAAACTTTGGCAGCTCAGGACTTCTGAAAATCAGACCCCTCAAATAAGGATGCTTGGGACTGCAGTAAATGCAAGAATTTGTGGTTTGTTGATGACTGGGAGACAGCTTACAAATATTTTGCTAATTGGAATTTGTTAAACCTGTTATAAAATGTCATTGCCTTTAAATAAACTTATGGGATATACTTTCCTTGCCTTCAGTCAGGACTAAACCACTGAAATTCAGCCTGTCTTTCTTTTGGATCACCTCTGTCCTGTCTACCAGAGGTCATCCTGGTTCTGCTCAGTGTGAGCAAACAAGTTCTCATTTGTTTATGGAAGTTATGAGTGCTTTTTTAATTATTTATTGGGATTTCTTCTATGAGTTCAGGAGGTTAGAAAGCTGCTTCTGTGAAAGATGAAGACTTTTACCCCAGGCGAGTTGAGTGAGAGCAGCTGTAATGTGATCTCTGCAGTGCCTGGCTGAATAGTATCTCTCCTTTTCTGGGAGTAACAGAAATTTATATTATTACTGTAATTTATTTTTTACTAAAGATAAACTGGCAGTTTCAGTGACTTTATGATATGTTGTGGTGGTAAAATGTAATCTGAAACTAGACAGTAATACAGTGGAAAGAGTGTTAACATGGGTCAGCCTGAGTACAAAGAGGAACGTGGCACTTACAGAGCTGTCTGGTGCAAATGCTCCTGTGCCCCTTCCTCTTGGTTTCTGCAGCCCCGCAATATGTCCTTTCAGTGTTTGTGGCACACTTCAAGTTATAAGTGGAGAAGAAGTGAAATTTTAATTAGTCTGATGCTCCAGAATTCTTGTAGATGCTGTTTTAAACCAATACATAGTGCTATTATCTCTATTTATAACAAAAAATAACCAAAATTTATTTATAACCAAAATAAATTTATTTATAACCAAAATAACCAAAACATGTTCTCAAAAATGAGGCACAAATTTGATGATTGGTTTTGATTGACTTTTTTAGTAGATTTCTTAATACCAACAAACAGAAGAAATATAGACCTCTGTATGTTTCATAATCTAGGAATTTGAAGGGAGTCAAGATCTTAAATTGCAGGATCATGTAAACTTTAAGACGATCTTTAGCTGGCTGTAATATACTTGCATTAAGCTGCACCAAGACATAACTGCCCAGATTCTATGGGATGATTCGAGCCCTGCCCAGCTTGGTGCTGATGTGCAAGCACTTGAAGCTCCTAAATTTATATTCCAGTAAAATCAAGAGAACTCTTTGCTTGCCTGAAATCCCTGGAGTTCCAGTCCTGCAGCTGGATCCCAGCAGGGTTCAGAGGCACCAGGGGACCTGTGGCTTCTGTGGTCCCCCCGACCACGCGCTGGCCCAGGGGCAGCTGCAGCAGCTTGTGGCTGTGCTGGATGCTCTGCCGTAAAACTAAGGGAGACAGATCAAAGATTTGAACATGAGGTCAGATAGAATTTGAAAACTTAATCAGCTTAAATTTGCTTCAGAACTCAGCTTTGTAGTGTTTGGTCCCCCTAAGAAAATATTTTTCTTAGACACCTGTCCTCAAATTTGAGAGCCAAGACCACGAGTTCATCTGAGGACAGCGTTTTGGGGCTGCTCTATCAATATCATCCTGTGGCACTTTGCAAGAAGAATACTAATCGGAATTGTGTCCTGAAATTAAATTGAATTTATTTTTTTATTATTATCAAATTATTTATGAAATCAAATTATTTGAAGAAAAACCTTAAGAGCTATTTTCCCCCAGCATGATGGAAATACTTGCTTACTGGGTTTCGGTTTGCCAAAGCAGCCTTGCTTTCAGTTTGTTTTATTCTTTTATCTTTGAGTGGTGAAAAATAACTGCTAGGAGAAGGAAGGAGCTGTGTGTCCAAGAGCTCCCAGCTGGTTCAGCTGCATGTTGGGTGGATTTTCAGTGTATTCACCACCTCTAAATAGGAATGGACGTGCAGGGGGACAAAAGGCAGTTGCAGACCCCAAGCTGAGATGTGAAGCTGTGTCCTCCATGTCGCATTGTCCCCTGGCAGCCTGTGCCTGGGACTTTCTCCTCCTTTCCCTCTAGAAGCGAAGTCACCCTGATAAACTTTGAGCTGCCTCCTCCCCCTGCCACACACTCTCTCTCTTTCTTTTATTTTTTTAATCGGGAGAAGCCTTTATGTTTTTCTAATAATTGGCAGCAGAGGTACAATTTCTCCCCTCTTTTAAGTGATGAATAGTTGGCCCGAGATCAAAGGCGAGGCCTGGCGGGTTGCTGGCTGCCACAAAAGGGCGTTGGAGCTGGCGCGGGTCCCGGCCGCTCGGCGATAGGCATGTGGGTGAGGTGCCAAGCAGAGGGCTCGGTGGCAGAGGCTCTGGGCACGTTCTTCAGCTGAGCTCATCTCGGGGCCTTTTGTGTGTGTTGCAGGCGAGCAGCCGGCTGAAGCAGACCGAGAAGGAGTGCGGCCAGAAGCTGGCTAAGTCCTCGCAGGTAGGTAGCGAGGAGGCAGGAGCCTCACGTGGATCTGTTTGGTTTGGAAACCTGATGAAAAGTGTCATTACATCTGCTCTGAAGTGTGGGTCTTGACGATCAAGAGGAGCCAAATCAAAACTCCCAGTGTCTCTCCTGTAGATTTTAACTTTTCAAAACACACAGAGCGTTCAGCTGACTAGAAAAAATGGGTGGGGGTTTTTTGAGTTCTAAATTTCATCTTTTTCATCTACTTTATCACTACCTGAGGACCCAAGAGGACTGGTCCCCCTCTCAGTCAGTGGGAAAGGACCACGAGGTGCACATCTCATGAAACCAGGGGCAGATGCACAACCAGGGCCTGCATCTCATGTGACAAGGTAGTGGTTGCCCACACAGGCCCAACATGACAGGCCCATAGAATCATAGAATGTTTGAGGCTGGAAGGGACCTCTAGAGGTCAGCTGGTCCAACCTCCCTACACAAGCAGGGACATCTCTACCTAGGTCAGGCTGCTCAGAGCCCCATCAAGCCTGACCTTGAATGACTTCAGGGATGGGGCCTCCACCACCTCTCTGGACAGCCCATTCCACTGATCTACCATGGAGTTTGTCATTGCTCCAGGCCAGCCCAGCATTTCTGCCCAAAATAACACTTGGAGAACATCAGTGTCCTGAAAGCAAACTGGTTTTGACTTGAGTTATTGTTCTCCAGAGCAGTCTTTTGAACACGGAAGGTGAAAATGTGGTGAGTTTACATATATAGTTAAAAATGATATGACAGGATGGACTTTAAATCTTTCAGCTCTCAGTTTGATGGGCAGGTAGTACTGGAGTGTGAAAAATGATGGAGATGCAACCAGAAGTTAAGCTTTTAATAATAAGAAAATTGCCATGAGGATTCATTCTTCTCATTCCTCCCAACCACAGCGGAATGAGGCCTTTTACTTGCAAAGTGTGTTTTTAGCAATAGGAATAACAGTCTAATAATACTCTTTAAACATCAATAAAAACACTACAAAGAATGGTTTAGAAGCCTCCAAACTAGGCAGAGACAATGACAAGACATTGGAAACTTTATTTACAAGCATTTCAAAATATTTTAAAGCTCCTGATTTCAGCGTTTCAGCTTCCTTTGGGTCTTATTGTCTGTAAAACTTGTCCAAAATGTTGGATTTAGTTATTTCAGTGAAATTCCATTGAATTATCACATTTTTCACACCACGTTTTTTGAGATTGCATTTTTTTGAATCATTGTTAAATATATTTTTACATTATATTTCTAAAAACTAATGTGTATTTTCTGCACATTTATTTGCATACAGAGAGGTTGTGGGGTCTCCATCCTTGGAGATACTCAAAACCCAACTGGACAAGATCCTGAGCAACCAGCTCTGGGTGACCTTGCTCTGAGCTGGTCCCTCCCACCCTCACCACTTCCACAATTCTGTGATAAATCAGAGAGAATGTTCTTCTAAATGCCTGTTGAGGGTCTTATTTATAAAGAGAAAAGAAGCAGCAACAAAAAAACCTTATTTTTTTATCTTGCCATTCAAACCTGAATAGTGGAAAATTGCTAAATGTCTAAAAGTAACATTTGATGAGTGCCAGACCTAAAGGAAGGGATCCCTTTCATTGCTGCCTCTATTTTACCTTTTGTCATTGTCATTTTTATGCTATTGTCATGCCTGGGGAGTGTAATCAAAAGTCAGGCTCTCTCTGCCAGGCACAGTTTACTCTCAGAACAAAAATGGGTCCCTTCGTTAAAAACTGATGAAATAATTGAAGCATTTCTGAATTTTTAAACAAGGGGTGAGGGCAATGGCTTTAATTGTTACAGCGAGAACACCTCGGTCGTGTAGTGCAAAGTAATAAACATTTAACCTAAATGCCATAATAAATTCTGTCAGACTAAGATTTATTGGCCTGGAGAATAGTCTCAAAATAGAAGCATTTTGAGACTTTTTTTCAGCAAGTAGCTCCTAGACTGTCCTCTTTACTGGGGAGAGATGGACCCAAGGACTGGGCTGGCATTCATCCCCCTGTGCTTCCAGACAGGGCTATTTGACACAATAAAGGAGTTTCACCCTGATGTCTGAATTTCTTTACTTCTGTGGGTTTGAATCAAATCCCTGAAGTTATTTGAACATAGGGTTGGGGTTTTTCTGTAGCTCAGTATTAATAATAGGTCAATTGCAACTTTTCTTGTGGTCATGTTGCTGACAACATCTGTCTGATCTTACTCTCTGTGGCCTCTTGGAACATTCACTTTTAACACCCACACAGAGAAGATATTTCAAGAAATTTCCTCTGAAGTTTATACAAAGTAAACAGATTAATTTTTTTTTTTTTCTCTGAAAAGTACTGTGCAAAGCAGATCTTTCTCCATCAGTTCATGCTGAAATTTCCTTGCCTGCATTTCAGAACTCCTGGGCTAGTCCAGGGTCTTAACCCAGTAAAAGATTTAAGCTTCACTTTTGTGTTATGTGAAAGGGTTTGTTATTCTGTTTTCTTTTTTTAGAAGTGCCAAAATGGGACATACACGAAGTGTAGGCTTCAAGTTATCTTAATAAAGTATATGATCCATCACTTTCTCCTGTGTTCTCACTGCACATGTCCCACACTTAGCAAAGCCAAATTTGTGCAAATTGTGTGTCATATAAATAATGATTTAAACTGCAAAACCAGTGATACCACTGAATTCTGCCCAAAGAGTCCGGATCACCTCTAAGCTTTGGCCCCTTGATCTCATTAGGAGCAAACAACCTTCCTTTTGATCAGTATATTGTCTTTTTTAATATGTATTTGTTTCCAGAGAAGAAATACAGAAATATCTGTGTGGGTTTTACTCATAATCTGTGTTAGTCTCTGGGGTTTTCAGGTAGTAAACCAGAAATAAATTTACAGTAGAGTTTTAGTCAGTCCTTTTACTTCTAGCATATTTCTTATTATGTTAGTCCTTTTTTTTAAAATATTTTTTTTTCCCCTAAATAACTGTGGCCTTAGTGTTATTAAATGTTCTTCTACCACTGAGGAGGCCTTGCAAACACACCAGTCTGAGCACTCTAGTCCCTCCCTGAAGTGCTTTTAGAATTAGATGATGTTACACTGCTACAGCAGCTTAACCTTAAGCTTGAGTATATACATTAAAGTCAGTGACTCTTCCATATGTTTAGGTGCTTTGCTGGGGGATGACTTATGTCAGCATAAAATTCTGTAAATATGCTGCAAGGATCAGGTTTAGTTATGACTTTCCATGGTGATAAAAAAGGTGAAACAAGAACATTTCAACAAATCCTAAGTGAATTATGTCAAAGGTCTAGTTTAAGGGTCGACATTGAATCAGGTCCCCACTGTATTGCTCAGCAGAATATGCTCCTTTCAGCAGCTCAGAAATGTGACTATCAAGTTTAAATTTCAGTCCACTGTGTAAATTTGGATGGTTTTCTTCTCTGCAGTATCAAATTATAAAATTTTCTTCTAGAAAACAAGCAGCACCATCACTATGTGAATTTGCAGCACTGGTTCCAGTGCAGTGGAAGCCTGGAAACACGCTCTAGTTTGAAGATCACAGATGTGCTTTGTTCTCATGAGTAAATATTTTGGAATGTCATAGTGGAAAACCCTTCCAAATATTTTGTGTTCAGCAATTTTTGTCATTCACAGCCTCACTATATCCCTTTTTCTCTGCCTGGAACTTCACGCTCGCTAGTGTGTAATATGTTAATTTAAAATATTTCACTTGCCCAAGAGTTTGCCAATGCCATGCTTGTACTGAGCATCAAAACATGCAAAATCCATGCTTTTCCCTGCAGAGCATTTAGCCTGCTGTTTTCTTTTTAGATCATAGCTGAACTTAAGACAACCATTTCCTCTCTGACAGAGGAGAACAGCCGGCAGCAGCTTGCGGCCGAGCAGCGGCTCCAGGAAGTTCTGCAGAAGTTTGAAGATAGGAAGGAGCAGCTGATTACAGATAATGACAGAGCAATCAAGGTAATCCGGGGGGGTTTAGTCCCTGATGCTACTGGCTGTTGGAGTGTAATTAAAAGTTCTGCAGTGGGCAGATGAATGCAGGATCTCTCCTGTTCACACAGCGCTCACTAATTCCACTCGCTGGACCTTGACTTTGATGTAGCTGATGACTCAGGCTCTTTCCTCTGGCTGATCATACTCTGCATAAAACGTTTGGCTTCAGCGAGTCTAATCCATCCACTTCAGTCAAGCACTTGAAACTTTTCTTGTTCTCTTTCTTTTAATGTTGACTCAGATATTTTAATGTTTTCAGCACTTTTATGCAGCGCTTTTGATACTTGGAAAAAAAGAAAATAGGAGATGTGAGTTGCACCACGTGAGAGGCTGCTGTAGGGTGTGGGCTTTAGCTTGGTCTTCACAAGCCAGTCTCACCTTTCATATTTAAGGCTGCAATGAAGAAAAGTGTGTTCTTAAGTTCCACTGGAAACCAAGTCTTGCTAAATACAAATTTGTTATTTGTAACTTCAGCTTTCTAAGTATTTTGCATCAGAGTTGCGTTCTCTGGCCTTTCTCAAAGAAACTTTAAGAGACAACAGGTTCTGGCTACTCAGACTCTGTTCCTTGCTTTGACACCTTGATTCAAAGGGGCTGCAGAGAATCCCACCTGCAGAAGCAAGTAGAATTATTTTTTTAAACATTTTTCCCTTCAGAGTAGTAAAGAGCAATGGAGAATTTGCAAACTATATGATCTGCTAGGGCTGACAACCAAGACACTTCCTTAAAAGTTGTGTAGAGGAAGGGAATTCCATTTTTTCTTCATAAAGACGTTTACTAGTACCAATCAATTACATTCTTAAATCTAGAAACTGATGAAAACAATGAACACCTAACAGTTTTTTTAACTTTTTGTGCTGAAAAGAAGACATGGGAGTTTTTACATGTTGGAACAACCTGAGGTTCTATTATGGTACAGTTAATGTTGTCCTCTATATTTGAATGATTTGCATAAAGAATTTAGGTTGACATTACTGGTTCATCAACTGCTGTGTGCTTTTTCCTTTCTTCCATAAATTGTTTAATGATTATTATTTTTTCCTTAAGGAAAATGCCTGCTTTTATTTGTGTGGATGTTGAGGAACAGAATTTTCTTCCTGATCGTTCTTTAGTCTCTTCTGTCAAATGTATAACTATAAAAATCTTGCCTATAAGCTGTTGGCCAAATTGAATCACCAGAGGTAGTTTTTATTGTCACTGGGCTCTGCAAATAGAACATAGTTAAATCACATTATTTTGGGGTACAGGTTGATTTTTGTCACTTAAGAAAATGTGCTATCTGTAGTTCTCCACTTTTCCAGCAGCCATCTAGATACACACAAACCCTCTTGACAGTGGAATAGTCAGATGAGTTATATATTTCAATGAGTTGTATATTTGAAAAGCATGTTTCAGACCATTTACCAGCTTTTTTCTTAGCACTTGGTACAAATCCTACTGTTGAATTTATGGATTCACTTAAACTAAGTTACATTCAGTGGAAATAATTCAGCTGTTGGTAACGACAGGTTTGGAACACTAATGGTTATAGGTTATATGAAATCCTTCATATAAATCTGTGTTCAGCTATTATAAACTTAATTTTGATGTTATTGCCTCACAGGGCAATTTTGCATAGGGTTTCTGAGCAGTGTCCCAGAGAGTTTTTCTAGCATTGGTGTTGTGAGTATGTTTTTTGGTCAACTTGGGGAAGAAATTGCAGGAGCTGTTATGCTTGGAGTTCTGGAACTTTGTTTAGTATCATTAATACTGTACCTTTAAAACAATCTTCCTTTGAAACCACTGATTTAATGGAATTTACTGAAAGCCAGATACCCAGAGAATTCTTAGGAAGGTAAATTGCTGTGTATACTTCTAGAAAGAGAAAGAGGTGGTTTTAGTACTTGGTCACTTGGTATTTTGCAGAACCACACGTACTTCTAGACGAGCATATGCAGAAATACTTTGATTTTTATTAGCCTGGGGAAAAAAAAAATTGGTTTTGGTGGAAGCAGAATCCTGAGTGTCCTGAAGATGGGGATCATCTAAGCTAGGGCAAACTGGAGGCCTTGAGGGATGATTAAAGAAACATTCTACAAACAAAGCATTCTTAATATAGCAGAAGCTTTTGAGAAGACTCAATATAGTAGAAGCTATTAAAAAGACTTATCATTAAAAAATGGGCATTTGCTAAATATAACATTGATTTAAACTAACCTTGAGGAACAGATTGCAATTTCCTTTATAAGGTATTGGGTGACTTCCTGTAAGACCTTCCAATTATTATTTCCTTTCAAAGGGAGAAATACATTTTTACAGAAACCAACTGGCTCTCAGAGAAGGTTTGGATTTAGACAGTAAAGTGATATCCAGATGTGGCTGCCATAATACATGATTTTGATGTTTATTCAAATTCCTGGCTCTCTTTGCTAGTTAAAGACTTCTAAGTTGTTATTATTTCACGATGTATCTACCTCCTTAATCTTGATTATTGTTTTTTAAATAGTATCTTAAACATTAGTGAAAAAGAAGAAATGAGACTTTAAAGAACATTTTGCTGCTTTTGAAAACCTAAAAACCCCATCTGAGCAACCCTCTTGGGCTTCAGGTGGCCTCAGTTTGGGTTGGTTTGAGACAAGTCCTTGAAGTACTTGGCGTTGTGTTACACTGAGTTGTCTGGCCCAAGGGCAAGTCAAACCTTGTGCCGTCAGAGTCATAAATTCAGGATAAAATTTTGGCTCAGTGCATCCTTTTATGTGGCTTAGAAGGTAACCAGTTTGGATGCCATCACCTTGCAGTGTCTAAGAGCAAAGATCTGAGAAGCAACAGCCTGACAAGGTGTTGAACAACTGAGTGACTCCTGTCACCGCCTTTTCACCGCTGTTGAGTTTGAGCCTGTTGGGATTAGGACAGTGTTGGCACAGGGAGCACAGCTCACCCTTCAGTGCCATGGAGATGTCTTTGCTTTGAACTTAGAATCATAGAATCATTATGGTTGGAAAGGACCTCTAGGGTCATCAAGTCCAACCTTCATCCCAGCATCTCCCTGACCACTAGACCATAGCCTCAAGTGCTACATCTACTTGTGATTTGGGTGAAAAGACCAGCACCAGCCTTGCTACAACCTCCTTTTAGGTAGCTGTAGAGAGCAATAAGGTCTCCTCTCAGCCTCCTCTTCTCTAGACTAAACAACCCCAGTTCCCTCAGCTGGCATATTTTCAAGGACTTGAATTCTTTGGAGCAGAGTACAAGGACACTGCAACTGGCCTGGCACGGGGCAGATCCAGCCAAGCTCACCTGGTCTCTCCTGTGATGTGCTTACACTTCAAAGATCAGGAACCACTGGTTCAGACCACAGGATTAGTTCAGAGCACAATTATATTAATGCCCTGCAGATACTTGGAAAAGCTGCTTAAGTTGCTGTGTATGTTAACCAATTTGTGATGCTGGAGACTGGGATATCAGGAGGCACCCTCCAGTAAGGGTTTGGGTGCTGAACCTCCTGAGAATGTCTATGCAGGACCTACACTGGTCATTGAGGTGTAGTGTAAACTTATTAAGACTAAATTTAAACCAGCTTTCTTGCATCTCAATAACAATCTAGCCACAACAACCCAGAGCTCAGTATAGTCAAGTGGTCAGAGCATTTACCATCTTCTGCTGCTTCTGGCAGTGGCTTCTGGCTGGACTTGACACCAGCATAAAGTCAATTGCATTGTACAGATACCTCGAGGTTATTTACAAAATCTCAGCCTTAGCTTTTTTTTTTTTATTTTATTAAATCCTTTTGGATTCTAGGATTGAAAGTGCCAAACAGTTCCTGGGATTGGAACTGCAAAACATGTTCAGAGCGTTTTAATGTAGAAGCTGATGGCCAAGTGGGGACTCCACATCAAAAAGCAGAATCTGGAAAGAAATGGATGATGGAGAGCACGCAGTGACAAAGCCACAACAGAAAAGGGAGAAAATGGTGCTCTTTTACCAGAGGAACCACATTTGTTGTTTGGCTCATACTACAGATTCTAGGATTCTGTTATATCCCCTGAATTAACACCAAAATTTCGTTAGCAAAACATGGTTTGAAGATGCCATATTTCAGCACTTTGTGTGTCAGCCAGCTTAGGATCAGATTAATTCTGCTAATAAACAGGACAGATTTCTAGGAAAGAATGTCATAGAATAATGTTCCCCTTCATGTGAAACATTTTGAAACAGTTGTTTTTCTTTGTTATGTTTAAAAATGTTGAGAGGAAAAGAAAAAACCAGAAGTTGTATTTTATAACCACAGCAGAACAAAGGAGAAAACTGGTTTGAAGCTGTCTGGGCCTATGTGGGCACTGAGTATCCTCAACATCATCATATATTTGTTAGATGCTGTCGTATCTTGGGGAAAAAAGATTATTTCCTTTATCTAAAGATTGGATCAACACAATGAAATTTCTCAGTGCAACTATAACAAAGTACTTACTCTCCATAGTTACACTTGAGTCAGTCCTTGTGTGGGTTACTCTGGTTTATTCTGGAATACTCGTTCCATCTCACTTTATTTTGGCACATCAGGCCAGCAAATTGCCCCATAAGGACCATGTGTGGTCATAGCCCTATCACCACCAGCCCACCTCTCTGCTCTGCTTGTGTCCCATGATGGCCACATCTCCTCCTTACTTGATTTGCATAACACCCCCCCCCCTTTTCATGTTTGCTTCCTGCTAAAAGTAAAACAAATGATTTTAAACCTTGGGATGTTTGAAAGCATTCAGAACATTTCTTTAAGGGCACCTGATATCTTTGTTTCCAGAAAGTAGTTGTCAAAATATTTACAAACGTCTCTGAAATGCAGCGTATCAGAAAAAGTGTGTTTTGAAGAATTTTGTGAACAAGCCACTTTGGTGTGCAGTTATATTTCATTATCAACCGTGTTTATTAGCAAATTCCACTTGTAATTACAAATAATATTTTGAATTAAAAGAAAAAGCAGGTCAGAGCTGTGGGAACATTAACTGGGTGACCGTAGTCCTGCAGAAGTATTTAGTCTATTGTCCTCAAAATACTTTTTGAGATGCCACCATTGCACTCTGCAGTAGCCAGTGTTGGGTTTAATAAGAAATCAGTAATTCTAACTTGTTGGTTTAAAAGTCCCAAACAAAGCTAATTCTCAGTGGTTTAGATGTCCTTAGTAGTGCTTGTTAAAGGAGGGCATACAACCTAAATGGCTTGGAGTACAGGAAGGACCATCTTTGGTCCTGTCTTACAAATAAGACACTGGTGGGTACAGCCTGGACTTGGTCCAAGGTTGGTGGCAAAGATGGACATTAACTCTGGACTCCTGAGCTCCAGATCTGTGCTTTACTTAGGGTAAAGTGAAGACATGGATTATTTCAAGGGCTTTTTAAGGGAGTCTTGATTTGCTTTCTTCTCCGGCAGCCCCTGATGCAGTAGGTTAGCTGTCATAATTCAAACTAGCATTGAAAAACTGCATAATAAACTCCTGTCAATAAGACCCAATAAGCTTTAAAAAATTATTTTATTGTATTTATTTGGCTGAAGCTGGTGGGTATTTTTTAGCTAACAGTGCCTGTAAAAGGAGGTCAGCGTTTCACTGTTGACATTGACTCGTGTCTTACAAGACATCTGGTCAGAACGTGCATTACTGTTTGTGATGGTTCAATGGCCACAGACATGCCAAATTCTGTCAGTCATGGAAGATCTTCAGAGATGTGTATGTCACAGGCTGCTCCAGAGGGATCTCAAATCCAGCTGATTGCTTTTGTGGCTAATGTTACTGTGATGAACCATTTGGCATGGGGAAATAGAGTTTGAAGGGCCTCTCTTGATGTTAAATACATGGAGTCATTTTTCATGGATCTCTATTTCTTTGTCACTAACTTTACTCTATAACAACACTAATAACCTTACAGTGTCTTTTATTAGTGGGGAATTACAAGGCACCAACATTTGTACCTTAGCATTGTAAAGCAGCCTTTAAAATTTACCAGGCAAATAAGATTATATTGCTTATAATTTCCTATATTCTGTTTGATCAGCAAAGAAAGTCCCATCTTCCAAAAGGGTAGGTAAATGAACTCTGCAGGTCTTTTATGCTTTTGCTTTCTCTTTCACGTGGGGTCCAAATGCTGAGGCACCTGTTTTTCATGGTCTTTGTTTATATGAATACTTGTTTCACCCAAATTCAGTCAGATAAATGAGCCTCAAGCTTTTCAAGTGTTGCTCGTGCTCTGTCTCAATTCCATTACATGGTTATCTTTGAAAGGCTGTATTGCCACATTGATTATAAATGGTAATAAAAATAGGCTGGCCTTTGTGTTTCGTTAGTTATTGATCACAACTGAAATTCTGATTTTAAAAAGTCCTCTCTCCCTCCCCAGATCATCTCTCTTTTCCTGCTGCCACAGAAATTATTTCATTGTCTGAAGCATAGTACCTTCTCTTCAAAATTACAGGGTTTCAGATGTTTGGCCAATCAGGCAACCCGAGTGGCTGAGCATCTGTAAGTACTTTATAAAATCCTTGACATGCTTTGTGAGACAAAGAATTGAGTCATCTTTCTTTTTTTTTTTTTCCTGCAGCAAGCTTTGCACTCTGGCATTTTTCTTGACTTTTCATGTCTCAACACATTATAGAACTTGCCGTGGCCAACAGCAAAATCATACTTACAAGTTTTATAAAAGACTAGAGCTGGTGCTTGCCTGGTCCTCTGAACTGCAGCCCAGTTTTATCCAGCAGCTTTCAAAGTTTGTAGTTTTACTTTTTCCTACATTATCATTGTCCTCAGTGTTTTGCTTTCCCTCCAGAAGGCACTTTGCTGCATGAAGTCCTTTTTGAATTTTCTAGCCCTAGAAAGGATGCCACCTTTCCTGTGCCAGTCTCCAAATTATGGAATTAAAGGTTCCATAACTGCATAACAAAATTAAAGTCTTACATAGCTAAACCATCCAGTTCTTTTGGTGAGGTTGGACTGCACTAATTTTGCACTGAAAAAATGGCAAAAAAGGAACTGAAAAGAAGTCATAAACTTCGCTGCTTTTAACTGACAGGATGGGAGCAATAACACTGAGTGGGGTCCTGGGGGATTAGAGAGGTACAGAGAAAACACTCTTATTAGTAAGTGTTAAGTAATACTGACCTAAGCCTGCACAGCTAATAAAGAAGGGCAGGCAGTGTTTGTAAGTATGATACAAGAAAATGAAAATGAGCTTTTTTCAGGCTGCTGTGATGGTTGGAGTTTACTGTTGCATTTCAAAGACATTTTACTCTCCAAAGAGCACGGGGACTTTTATGTGGAGGAGAAAGTGGTGCTTGGAAACAGAGCTGGGGAGATACTCAGAAGTTACAAGGCAGACTGCCCGGGAGGAAGAGCCAGTGCTCCAAAGTCTGGGACTTTACTGGAGAGAGAGAGAGGAAAAAAAAAAAAGATAAAGATAAAAACAAGTGTCTAATGTCCTCCAAACAGGGCATCTGTAAAACAGTCTCTGCATAGGGCTGTGTAGACTTTCCAAGGGCTGTTCTTTGTTCCAGTTCCAGTGAGTTCCTGGAACGCAGCCTCCTTCCCTGCTCCTGGAACAGCCTTGACTGCAGGGCTTCTCCAGCAGGGTAGGTGGAAACACAATATGTGTGAACTATATATTCAACCAACAAGAGATTGCTGCAGAAAATGACATCTTCAAAGCAAACCTGCCGTCGTCCGCAAACATTTATGACTCTGTAGTAAAAGATATTTTTTTTAAAGCCTGGCACAGGCAAGTTGCAGGGTTTGGCAAATAGAGATTTGGGGGTGTGGACCTGGTCTACTTATCAACATATATTTCCTTTAGATATCTTTCTTATGGTGTGGCTCGTCCCAGGAGCGAGCTGGAATAGCACCAGTTTGCAGTAGCTGATTCCAGCATGTCTACATGAGTTCCAGTATTTGTGTAAACAGTTTTTGCAAAACTGTTCTATATGTTGCTTTTGGTTTTGTACTAATCATGGTGCTGGGCTGCTCCAGGGGTATCAGCAGGAGAGTCACTGAGAATTTCAGCTTTATGCATTAAAATGCTCTTGCCAAAATGAGTGTTGACTTTAGAAATCTTCAGATTCCATTTGGAATTTTCTGCTGGCTCTCCAGCTTTACATGTAACTGAAACTCAAGCAGATCAAATATCAGAGTGTTTTTTAAAAAAAAAAAATGGCTGGCTAACACTTTTGAATGGCAGATCACAGTGAAATAGAAATATCTTTGTTAAACTTACCATTTTCATAATAGTTGGGCTTTTCTTAAGTGTAACAAGAGAAACCTGGTGAATCTGATACCTGTACAGGGTAACTATTTGCCAATATTTAAAGGCAGGGAGCAGTAGAATCAAGTGGTCAGTAGCACTCATAGTTTTGGGGAGGCATTGCCTTTATTTTCTACAACTAGAGTGGGGTTTTTTCCATACAAAATGAAAATACTATTGTTTCCTTAGCATGAAAAGTTTAGTTACAAAGAGCTACTAAAGGAAAGCAGCCAAAGCTGCCGTATTTCTGCCACCTTCTCGCATCACTGGAGTTGAGAATAAAGGAACTTCCCAAGTTACAGTACTGTACTTGAAAAGGAAAAAAGTATGTGGTGACTTTTATCTGTGTATTCAGCAGATCAGATGGCAAACTCACCCAGGCAGCCTAGCAGGGGAGCAGCTTCTGCCTTCCTCACTCAGCCCGGGCTGGTGTGAAGCTGCACCAAGTACGACATCAAAAGGTACAAATATGCATCAAGCGTAAAGCTGGGCCTTTCCAAACATCTGCCCAATTAGCACAACTTGTGTATTTATGAGTTGTAGCTCTGGCTTTCTCACAGTTTCATGCCCAGCAGAAGTGGCTTTTTAATCTCCTAGATTTGTGTAAGAGGTTAAACCTACAACTGCTGTCACCAACCCTGACCCTTCAGGTCCTCGGTGGAAACCAATCCCGTTTCCTTCTCACTTCAGTTGTCTTATTGTGCCCAGCCAGAAAATGGGAGATGTAGCTGGTAGCCAATTTCTTTCTAGAAGAACAAGATCATTTTAATTGAATGCTATTATCAGCCAGTTCTTGTGGTTTGATGTGCATTCAAACTGAAGCAGTTCATCTGCCTAAAGAATGCGTAGGCACTAATAGAATAACCTCGGTGAGTTTTCGGATGCCTCCATCCTAAGGGAAATTGGTTTGACTTGCCCTTCAGTGGAAATTTTGTGTGCTGTTGGCAGCCAAAAGAGCACTAGAGTCCAGAAAAAGAAAAAATATATTCCTGTGTATTGTACTTTGCTCCTTTTCCCATTAAAATTTGTATTGTAAAGATTTTTAATTAGGTGCAGTACACCTTGTTGCCTTGCAGTTCAAGGAAACTGTCTTTATGTGTTCATGTGGTACATGTGTGTATGGGAAGATGAAAAACTAGGTTAGTTTTCTTGAAAATACACATTCTTTGAGCCTATTGCATGTGGATTCTGCACTTTCTGTGCATACTCCATCTTAGAATCATAGAATTGCTCAGGCTGGAAAAGACCTTCAAGATCATGGAGTCCAATCTTGCATTGGAGTTTGGGATCCTTCCCTAGGAATAGTTTATTGTTGCTGATTCATGCACCATCTATACCATGTTGATTCTCTTCATTGATGAACAGGATTTGAGATGGTAAATATTTTATTTGTTCACCCTTGAAAGCATGCATGAAGAAGGCTGGGGACTTGAGGCTGAAGCTTAGTTTTTATCTTTGGCCTCTTCACAAAGCCTGAGGTCCTCCAGCAAGGAGACTATTTGAGGGAGCAAAACCAGTTCATCTCTTCTTCTGTGAAACTTATTCTCAGGAAACTGAAATAAGTGGTTTGTACAGGATAGAATTTAGGACTCTAAATGAGCTTCTTGGCAACGTCTCCTTCAAAACTGCCAGATAACAGAGGCCTGAAAGAGCAGGAAAGCAGTGATTAGTCAAGCACAACAAAAACCTTACTCCTCTGACACAACCAGTTTTTAACTACTTCTGTTGCTAGAACTGTCTCTGCTTATTTTTAGTTCAAGCTTGCACAGCACTGAAGTCAATAACTTCAATTAAGTCAATATGTTAAAATTATGTAACCAAATCCCTCAGCAGTGATGCATGTTCATGTATGAATCTAATCCCTGATACAACACAGATATCTCCAGTAGTGGTGAAGATACCGGTTGGAACTGCCGTCACCAGCTTGGCCAACCAACCAGGAGACCCAAAATTTGTATTTCTGATGTTGAATATGTCTCCTGCATTTGGCACCTCAGGAGAAATACATCCTCAGTGAAAACCCCAGACTGCCAATTTTGAAGAATTCATTAAGATCTGCTGAAGTTCAAAGCCAAAAGGCCAGTTCCTCACAGGTTAGGGCAGCTCTTTTAATGGTTTCTGCTTTGCCTCCAGCAGCAGCTCGTCTCCAGAACCTGTTTATTTTTCTGCCAGGACTGTTGGCAGGTGAATAGAGTCACATCAGATTACCTCAAGAGTATTTTTATGCTGGAAACCTATGCCCTGAACATGCCATTTTCCTGGCCCAGCACACCATGAGATCACGGGTTTCAAGCCTGTCCATGTTGGCCTTAGAAGCCAAAACATGAACTACATCGTTCACTTCCCCTTTTGGGATCTGCTGTGAAGTCACAGCTCAGTTCTGCTCTGGGCTCTGCTCTCACAGTTCAGAGCATCACAAAAGAATAACTGGGTGGGGAGGAAGGAGAACATCACTCCATCATGTCCCCAAAACAAACCAGATCATTTGTGAAACAAAACTGAACGACTGCAAGTTCTTCTAGAGCAAGATCAGGAGAAAACAAACCAGTCCCTTTTCCTGGGAAATAATTATAGAGGGCATGTCAGCACCAAAGCTTCCTGCAGAGATCCCCTGTGGTTGAGGAGAGCACAGAATTTGCTCTCTTGCCAAACAGGCAGGGGTGCTAGTCCAGAATTCACCTGAGCTCCTGAGAGTCACTCAGGAGAACAACATTTTAATTTCAGCAGAAGGTTGTGTTAGGTGTCTGCATTACAACTATGGAAAGAAATTACCTCCTGAAGTGCTGTGAGGTTTTCCTTTGTATTTTCTATCTGCTCAGAGACCGCTGGGTGTACCTGTCTGTGGTACCATGGTGCAGTTTGGCCCTTTTATTCCTTTTGCCAGCACGTCCCCCTGCTCAGCCAGTGGCCACCCTTCCAGCAGCAGGGTCTAACCTGGAGGAGACATGGGAAGAGGATGTGGGTGTTCAGGGGGGGATGATGCCCCCAGGCTGGTGTCCGATCCACAGCACCCACACCGGGAGCCCCGGGCGCTCTCCTGCTGCTGCTCTCTTCCAAGTGTGTTATGTAAGAGAGGGTGAAAGTACAAACAAGAGAAAACTAAACATGAAAAGTGAGTTTGTTTGCTCACTCAGAAGCTTGGGAGTGGCAGAAAGAAGCTTTATACATAAAAATTCAGGCTACCAAGCAGTGGAGACCTGCAGGAACACCTGCGCTATTGGGCCAAGCCAGAACTCTGCAGGGACCCTGAAGGAGAAACCTAAGACATGTATTGGCTTTCTCTGGCTTCAGAAGAAAGCATTGCTTTGTTTCTCAGTATGGCTATATTTAAATTCCTTATATTTTTGTTAATAACATTCATATCCTTTACAGTTTTGCACTTGTAATTCATCAAGGTAAAACGGGAATGACTGAAACCTATGGAGCAATTTGAATCATATCAGTGGATTTTAATTGTCTCCATACCTGGAAACACCTTTGACCACAGCTGTGCTCTAAGCTCCAAGGAGCAGCTCATGCCTGAGATACTGTTTTCTGCCTCCTACCAGAATAACACATCACTTCTACTTACATTTCTGTAAATCCAAAACCAAGCAGGACACGGGGAAAATATGAATTGATTGATGGGCAATGAATCCAGTGAGATCTTTGTCATGGCTGCTAATGTCTATATTTGCCTTCAATGTTTCCATGCTGCTTTTTCCTTTCTACTGTCCTCTACCAGGTCTCCCCTTCATCCTGAATCATATGGAAATATGTGTTTGCAACCCAGGGTTGACATAGCTGTGGAATCCTCTACTAGCACCTATCTCTTAACAATCCAACCTTCGTGGTGGATGGGAGCAGGCTGAGGTCCCTCCTCCCTCCCTAGGCTGCTGTTTGCAAAACCTGCCTCTGCAGAGGACAGGCTTATTTGTGCTTCCTTATCAGATCCTGAAACCAGATCAAGATTTATGCAACTTTAACTACACTGGAATTCTTAGTTCTTTCACACTGCACCAGGTATTGTTTATCCTGCAGTTTATGTCTCATTTGTGATAAGGAAAAGTTTTTGAGTGTGCATAAAGTAGGTGGAAAGCTCAGCCCTTTGTGCTGGGCAGGTCTAATGAGAGACGTTCTGGAGCTGCACAAATGAGAAACTGGTGCTGCTTCAGAACTTGATCTGTTTTCTGTTATTTTTAATGCTTTTGCATTTTAAAAATGTCATCCATATAAGAATATTTGGAACTACTTACATATAAAAAAAAAAAAGAGAGAGAGAAAATGAAAAGAGCCTGCCTTCCTTTTAGATGTGCCAAACAGGTTTGGCAGTTGTTTGCTTAGCATTGATCAAGGGTTCCTCAGCCACTCAGACTCTTGCTGCACTTTCTACCTGTGCAGAAACATTCTTGCCAAGCATTTCTGAGACTGGAAGACACTGATCAATTGGGCTTTCTTGTTCAGAGCATTTTGGATGGTGATTGAAGTGTATTGTGGATATCAAGATTTGATGCTTGTCTTTCAAAAGCCTCAAAGTCCTGTAGAAGAGAAGCTGCAAAGATTGCTGTGGCTCAAGGAGAAAAGAAGTGGCTGTGCTGGGTCAAACTGGAATCTGTCTGTCTCCATCTTCTGGGACATGGTGTCTGATAACAGATGCCCAGGAAAAAGTAGAATAGGCTGAAGATTTAGGGACATTTCCTCAATATACTTGCCCGTTGTCCAGGAAGTTACAGTTAAGGGAGGAGTTGTCTATATTTAATAGTCTTCAATGGCTTTTTGTTCCCTGGATCTATGTGGTTGCTCTTCAAGTCCTTGTGCCTTTAGCACTCGTGATGGTCTGAGGCAAAACATTCCCCACTGTAGATTTCTGGGCTTGGTGTTCCTTCTGGGAGTGTTTTAACTGCCTCGTCATGACCCTGTGGGAATTCCTGGGAAGGAAAAGCAGAGGGATATCTTGGGAATGCTCATTAGGTTCACAAGTAACAACAAAACCTGCTGTGTAGCACTGAGGTCCTCTCCTGCCTGCACATTTCCATGGAAGACTTTTCTGCCACAGCAGAAAGATCTGCTAACTGAATTAGCACAGCCTTCCAGCCATCATTCAGCTCAAAACTGGGACAAAAAAGACTTAACACACACACAAAAATTCCAAACTCCATTGAAATCAGATCTACTTTGTCACAAATGTGGTTGTGGCTCTTGATGTTCCACAAAAAAGTGTATCTGAGACACAGCAATAGCTTTGGCAAGTGTTTTTTCCTCCTCTCATCCTCTTGCTAGTTTGCCCATTTATAAATTACACCTAATTTATTACCTGTATTGCTGAAATTATCAATATAAACAAAGGTAGGGTGTTTGTTTTGAATTGAGCAGTTGCCTGTTGCAGTGGTGCTTATATCAGGGGTCTCTACCAGGGAATCCTCAGTCTGATCTCACCAGGGCTACCTTGGAGGGGCACAGACCTGCTGGAGGTATGCAAACTAAAATTGTCCCACGTCCATCATCTTTAGGGGTGCAACAAGTATGGCTCAAATGTTTTCAAGGATTGTTTTAAAGGGAAGCATAGGCAACAAATTTAAACTAGAAAAATTCTCAATTTTTTAATTGCTGATTCCACTTCAGCAAAAAAGATTATGTTAGAGCTGAAGAAATAGAGTGGTGGGTACTCTCAGAAATGAGTTATGCAGGAATTAGGGTGAAATGTTTGGAATAAAAAGATAGCAGGAATATTTAAACAGGTTGTGGAGCCTGACGCTGTTCTTAGCTACATGCATATATGTCTGTCTGTCTAAAATATTCTGTACAAGTATTTTAGAGCTCTAAAATGGAAGGAGAAACTTCTGAAGAAGCTGAAATAGATCTTACCCATGTCTAATTTGGAAAAAAAAATATGAACTTAAAGGATTTGAGAAATGTTTAGAACCATTGGCATTATGACAGCAAGTATCTCTGTCATAACGTCATATGATTAACTAGATCAGAAACATTCTGGGCTGTTCTGATCAGTTATGTTAATGCCTCTTTTTAAAAGTATAAAGCCAATGCTCTGTAAAATAGATACTTGAAAAACAGTTTTTGCTTTCCTCAGGCTAGTGAGATTAGAGTTTCATAATCTGTTTGACCAGCTGCAGAGGACGTTCTTTTTTATTTTTTCTTTTTAAGTAAATGAGCTTCATCTCAACATGATTAAAAAAGAATCAAGCTTCAAAAATGCTCAGTTTTCACATATACTTTCAAATGGGAGCAATTGCATTATCATGTCTTGTTGCAAATGTAATTGGGTTGGAGGTCATTAAAGACTTTGAATAGAAGAATTTCCAAGTTTGCAAGCATGTATCCTCCCTTCTCAAGAATCACCCCATTTTTGGCTTGTAGACATGATTTTAGGAGGTATTCTTTGTGCCTCTCACATCTGAGCTGTATTGAGTCAAGCTTGCTCTTGTTCAGTTCAAAAAGCAGTGGTTTGCCTCACCAGTTAATATTGTTGATTAAGGTTGCTTTGAAAGGTATAAAGACATTATTAGATCCCTTTGTGTGTGTGTGTGTAAGAGCATGTGTGTTATTTTAGGTAATGGAAGAGTTCCAGCAGTATGGGGCAGTCTGCTTGTTCATTGCACAAAATAAAGAGTTTTTCTTTCGTTCTTACTGGGAATTGAATTAGCTTATTGATTAGGAATATGTGAGCCTTTCATAGGTACTTTCTAAAGGAGCACAGCAAAATAAGATGCTTTGGAAAGCCTGTTAGAAATGTTTATATTTCCAAGTCTTCGTGCATCCGTGATGAGAAATGCATTTTAAGGAGACATCTGTAGGGCACCAGGGCTCTCCCGGAACCTCTGGTCCATCGCCAGGTGCAAAGTTTCTGAACACCCACTTAAAGTGGCAGTTTGGTGATAAACTTTGTTGGGAATGAAGCCCCCGGCGGTGAGAAGATTGCCTTGCTGAGCAAGTGATTGATAAATACGCTTTATCATGAGTCAGGCGTCCTCTAAGTCATCACAGGAAACTCTGCTCCAACCCCTGATGTTTGTTTTTGCAGAGCTGTTGGTAAGAATAGAGCAGGCAGCAAACCCAGCTGGTTTACTGGTTGATTTGTGTTCCCCAAAGCAGTTTTTCACTAGCACAGCACACCCAGCGACGCCGCCTTCGAGACATGCTTACGACATAGCATCAAAAATTCAAGAAGTTGTCTGGGAATGTTGAAGCTGACATCAGGTCTTCATAGGAGACCTGCTCAGAGAGTGGCAGCCTCCTTGGCGTTCCCTTTGATTGCAAAGTGTTTAATAAAAAGCAAATTAGGAAGTGAAACTTGTCCCGTGGATCAATCAGGCGCAGCAGTTACGGCTGTTCAGCGTGATCTGTCAGACAACCTGATTGGGAATGGTTTATTCTGTATAATGGTTTCAAAACCAGGCTGAAAGACTGCCTTCAAAAATACCTGCTGTATTTTGTGCGTGCTCTGAGGCTGATAACCAACTCTGCAGTTCAAGTTTTAATAACTAGGGGGGAGCTAAGAAACTTCAAAAGGTTTGTGATAAATGTTTTTGACAATGCGTCAGCTGAACATTAGGCAGAATCTTGGTAAATCCTCTCATAAGTGGTTTAAAATGGAGTTCTGAACTTTTCCTTCATGAGTGTGTGCTTAAGATGTCATGGTGTCTTTGGGTTTAAAAGATTCATTTTATCTGCTCTCTGTGAACCGTGGGTGTTTCTGTCTACACCCCTGCGAGTGAAAGGGGGAAAAAGTTCAGCAGTTCTCTCCTTTTGGCAACCTCTGCCCCTGCTCTTGACCGTGAAACTCGTGGAGGCTGGAAAAAAAGGGAACAGCCAGTTTGAAAGCCTTCTAGCAAAATACTCCAGGTAAATATTATGGTAAACCTTGGGAGCTGACAAGCTTTTCAAATGACTTCATCGTGACAACCCTACAATGCCCTGGTAATAGACAAAGCAAAGCTTGCACATGGCAACTGCTTGTTGGCTTTTGTGGTTCGTTGAGAAAAGCAGATGAAAGCAAGTTTATTACTGCTCTTTGAACCTTGCCTCCCCCCCTCCTATCACCTGAGCCACTAAAACTAAAGGGAAAACAATTCCTTCCTCAGCTCCCCCTGAAAACAATGCCTGACTACAATTTATACTGCTGTTTTCTTTGAATTTTTACCTTTGTAGGACTTGCTCTGCCTCATGACATCCTTTGGATTTCAAAAGGATTGGGTTTGTAGAGCCGAGCAGTGAAGCCCTGACTCAGCACAATGCTTAGGCCCTGGCTTAATTTTAAGCCTAGGAATAGCTCTGCTGGTGCTGTCAAGGTGGTTTAGGGATATATGGCTAAAGACTTTGCAGAAAAATGTTCCTAAAACTTTGGTCAGCTCAAGTAGATCTTTACAGAAAATGCTGCAAACACACTGATATTTTGTAGGAGCGAAGCAGAAAAAAAAAAAAAAGCATGTTGCCAATTCTAACAGTGCTCTGGAATCTCCAAAAGACACCAACCTAGATGAAGTCTGATGTGAAAGTGTTAAGGGACTGCTCAGGAGCTAATGCTGATGATCCAAAGTATATAATAAACTGCCAATCAGCCTCTATGCTGTGAATTGCACAAAATGAAAATAGTGTGGCATTAGAGCCTACCACACTGGAAAAATGTTTGCATATAGTTTTCTTTTATGTTAAGTGACCTACTTTAAAATTTTTTCACTACTACTGGAGAGACTTGATTTGGATTCTACGAGTCAAATTATTTCCTTCCTTCCTGAACCCCTTTCTTTCTTCCCACAGGGGAGAGGTTGTTGCATTTCACAATGGCATCTCCTGCTGGCAAATCCCAGCAGCAGTACAGACTGGTGCAGAAAGCAATATAGACTGGTGAGAAAGCAATATAGGCTGGTGCAGAAAGCAATATAGGCTGGTGCTTTACTTGCCTGGCTGGGCAAAGCCCACAGCTCGGGTGGTTCTCCAAGGTCTCCACTCCCATTTTGGAATGTCAGCAAAGTGGGCCAGACTTTCAAGTATGGCCAGTATATGGGAGTTCACATTGTTCCAAGTGGGAGTTGATGAATTCTGTGCCTTTGGAAATTAGCCCTTTTATCTGATTCGTGGCCAAAGAAACCTTCTTTTCATAATGGTGGCAGAAAATGGGCAACCAGCACTTTTGGGGATACATTTCAAAAGGTATCACCATTTGCATTTTCATTCCATGTTGTAATTCATGTTCAGTCTTCATGAAGTGGTGTTTAGTGGTTAAAATTATATATTAGGCTTGAAGATCCCCAGATTTGCCATTCTGTCATTGCCAGAGTAGGACACCATGAAGCTTGGTCATCACAGGACTTCTCTTTTTCCCCCACCCATACGTAGCTGTTGGCAGCTTCACCCAGGTAATGAAGCTGAACTGATGGTAAAAGGTGAGGAGGTCAGTGAAAGGAAAGTATTAGATGTAAAATACTGCTTAAGGTGTTTTACTTTCTGTTCCTGAGGAGCAATAAAGCATAAATTTTCTGTACAGTCATAATAGTAATTGTAATGTTACCTATAGGATGGAAGAATAATTTGTGTTCTTAAACACCATAATTATTTTCAGTATAAAATAATAGAGAGATTTTCTTTTCTGCTGCAGTAACGCTGCATATAGGTTGGGGAAGACTTTGTTTGCAAAAACAAAGCTATTGTTTTAACAAAAACCACAGAAATTTTGCTTTTCATATTGAATCAGTAGCATAATGAGTAGTGGAGCAATAGTTCAACATCAAAGGAGACTTCTTGGATATATAGCGTGTTGCAACAACAGCGAAAAAGTTCCCACCAGAAAGGAATTCTGCCATATGTGAGCAGCAAACATATGTATTAGGTTAAAACCAGAAGATTTCCTTTGCTTTACACCAAAACCAAGGGAGGACTCCAGCCCAGAGGGTTTTGCAGCAGTGGTGTGCTGGAAGGCAGCCCGGGGAGCTCACAGTGTCTGAGGGCTCAGCAGTGCCAGTGCACAAAGCTTTGTGCAAACCCAGAAAGTGTTGAGGATGCACCAACAATTTGGCTCAACCACCAATATTTCACTTTTGAAAAACTACTCTTGTTTTGCTCTGACTCATGGCATGACATCAGTGATCTCAATAGATGTATTTCCCCAGTTGTAGTAGTCATAAAGCCAGGGTTATTTACTTGTGTCTGTGAAATATTTTAGCAAAAATGATTATGTTAAAAAATCTGATACTCATTTTGATGGGATGCTTGGCCTGATTTCCTTGAGTGAGTTGCATTTCATAGAATCATAGAATCATCAGGGTTGGAAGGGACCTTAAAGATCATCTAGTTCCAACCCCCCTGCTCTGTAAATTGTGAGACCACCTCATATAAAGGAGAAGTTTTTGCCCAGACCGCCCATACTTAGAGCTTCATGGAGAGATAAAGGTACTTGAGGTTGAGTGTTTCCATCTCCCCATATATATTTCTGGAACAATATTTGCTTTAATTTTTGTTACCATTCGCATGGGTTTTCTTTAGAGTTTCAGAGCTAGGTTTTCTTCTCATGAACAGGGAAAGAAAACACATCAATGGATGTAATTTGAATTTAGAAGGCACTTAAAGAGAGACCAGTATTCAGAATTATTGTTGGCACATGTTTTGAGGATGTAAAGTGGAAGCCTTCTTCTGTGGGCATTAGTAAGGAGATAATTAAAACTACAGTAGGTAATTATGGTAGCTTTTATTACTGCATCTTTCATTAACTAATTATATTAATTTGGTAACGTTTGAAAAATTCTTTGAAGATGAAAAGTGCTAACGACTACTACCTTTAGTTGGAGTATTACTCTCACTGGTCATAAATATTGAGGTCTTTTCCTGATACAGATGTGCAGAGTTGCTGGTGCAGCTAATAAAAATTATATAAGTATGTCCAAAAAAGCCTCTGCCATTACCTGGCATAATCTGATCAGGATGGGCAGCGACTTTCCTGCTGCCATTTTTTGTCTCAAAGTAAAAATATAGTGATATTTAACATTTTAAAGAAGATTTTCCTTTCCTTGTAAGCATCACTTATTTATTCAACTCTCAGTACCAGAGAGGTGATCCCAGTCTTGCCACTGATGTGATGGGAGCAGGATTCAAGCCCTGTCTATCCTCAAAACCACCAAAAGCAGGAAATTACTTCAGGTCAAAGCAGCAAAACTTCACACCTCTGAAAAGACACTGTCTTCCCAGTAATAATAATCAATACCAGCTCATTAAAAATAATAATGATTTCAGCTTATGTAAGTCTTCCAGAACTGAATTTTCTTTCAGGGAATCCAACATTTCTTTTTTTACAATATCCTGTGGTTAAAGGATAATCAAATCAGTTTTCATATATTAAAGCCTAAATCCTTCATATATTCCCATTTCATACTCGTTCATGTGATTCTCAGAACTCTTTCTCTTTAGTTGATTTAGATTAAGCTCTGTAACTAATGCCAAAAATTTATTCCTGTCTTGAAAAGGGATTTTGTAATGCTGGCATCGGACCTTTTTGTCTCTTTATGGCTCCTTGTCAAAACTATATGCTTTACAAGGGTTTTTTTTAAAAAAACCCTTCCTTTGCAGCCTCAGTCTGGCACCCAGAAGTCAGACTGAATTCCTCCAGTCTCGTGCATCCTCCCAGCATCTCTGGGAGCCACACAAACCAAACTCACATAGCTCCACATGCTCTCGTGTCTCCAGAGCGCTCCGAGCTCTCGTGAGCAGAGCTGGGTTTGAAATCAAGTTCATTAAACATTTTGCTGGTGATAATCAAGCCACTATAGAATAATAGAAATAAACCAAAGTGCCTACCCAGAAGTGCAGCTCAGATGTTCCTTTCTCCTTTCCTAGCAGGCAGCACCCAAAGGTTTGATGTGTCGCAGGGACAGCAATGGGTTCATCCACCAGCTCCACTTGAGGTCCTAGATCTGACCATAATATTTCAGCAGCATGTTCCCAAAGCCAGCCCTTTTCTCTTCCCTCCTTCTCGTGTCTCTCAAACGACCAAAACATTTACAATATGATTTTATTTTCGGATCCTTTCCATCTTTGAATAGACTGTTCCTTTTATACAGCTGTAATTCAACCGCATTGGTGCAGTACAGCTTATTATCTCATTTACATTTTTAAGTGCTTTTCAAAGTGTAGGATATCTGGGCTGGAAAGCAAAACATTTCATTGCTTTGTTCTCAGGCCAACACAAAGCACTTCCAAGGTCAGGTATGGTGTAGACTTTCAACAGCAAACATGTTTACATGGCATTTGAAAGCCAGTGGAACTGAAAGAAAAAAAAACCCCTCTGTCTTCACAGCAGTGATGTAAGTCAACTGAGCAAAGCTGAGAGACAAGGATTAATTCTGTACCCAGAAAAATTGAACTAAATAAGTTAGGCTTTGTTTTCCGTTCAGGGAACAAAGTTTCTGACACTTAAAAATTGGCTCTTTAATTTTCTTTTTATCCCTTTTCCTTCATCACAGCACTTATTAAACACAAGCTCTATTACTCTTTGGGCAAAATCTGACACTTTGAAGCTACAGAATGGAAACTGCATTTCCGACCAAAACAAAGCCCATTGTTTAATTTTACAAAGGAGATGTTCTGTGGTGTACCTGGGGTGAGTCCTTTGCTGTGTTTAAGAGTATTCTGTGTGACAAAAGCTGCTCTGTGAGGTGCAGGCACAGACTGGAGGGCACTGGGTGGCTTCAGAGGCAGTGATTGGCATTCAGGCTCTGGCCACTGCACATGGAGCTTTTTGACAAGAGAGAGAATTTTCAGTGTGATCTTCAAAAGGAGACATTATTCATGACATCCATCATGAATCCTCCTAGAAAATTAAAATCATGGGCAACAAACTTGCTTACTTCTCTTTTCAGAGCTAATCACATGCAGGAATCTACAGCAACCATGAGATTTTGATGTTACTTTTTTTTTTTTTGCATGGCTTTGATCAAATACTGATTGTTTGGTTTGTCCTTGTGTTGATAGGAAAGCTGAAATACCCAAGTGAGCATTAATTACTCATGGAATATCCTTTATATACAAAAGTAGATTCTACAAAGTGACCAGGAGGAGAGCTGATATGGTCCAAAAATGCTCACATTAGAGGAATTCATGCCTGCTTTGAGGAGTTACTCTTTTTTCCTGCCATCCCAACACAAAATGTACCAACATCCAGTTAGGATGTGACTGGGAAAGTCTGTAAATTCTGGTTTGGACAGTTGGTGAATGGATAATAAGACTTGATAGTTTACTACACTTTTATGCTGTAGTAAAAGTACCTTATTTCAAAATAATGCTTGTTTAAGGCATTGTCTGCTCTCATCATGAAACCAGCTATGTGTGCTCCACGCTGGTAAACACTATCTAGAGTAGGTGGGCCTGACAAAGACTCTTATCTGAATTTCCCAAATTAAATACATTTATTATGACACTAAATTACTTAGATGCATTGCAAACCCTCAGATTTCAAGGAACCTCTCATTTTGCTCTCTCCAAAATATGTTAGTCTGCTATAAATAAGGAAAAATGGAGGAGTGAAGGAAGGAAGCAGCAGTGCACCAATTCTTCTTTGCCATCCTCTTTGCTGTCTTCACCAGGAACAATTTGAGGTCATGTTTTATATTCAGTACTTGCAGATTTGTGTGATGGAGTGTGACATAATTCAGAGGGAAATAAGTACACATACATACATATGTATTTGTACATATACATGCTATCTCTTGACCATCTTCAAAGTCCTGTGAAAGGGTGAAACTTGCTCTTGAGCACCAGGAGGGCCCCTGGGTGGGATGACTGGTGTGTACTGAGCTTTCCTCCCTCATTTTTCACCACACCAAGCTCTGGACTGTAGAAGCTGATCCTGTGGAAATAACAGGGTCATACTTTGTTGTTTATCCAAAACATGCTTTATGAATGTTCCTGAGAGTCGTCCTGTGCTGGTTTTGTCTGGACACTGGAGTTATGGCAGGAATTTTGTCAAATTAATGGGGTGTGTGATGATCCTTCTGAGACATGGAGCAGCTCTGCTCCTTCCTCCAGTTCTGCACTGCATGGCTTGATCATTTTAGATTTGAAATTAAAGTCTGCTCGTTTGTGCTTGACCTTACAAAATGAGATGTACAAGAAGAAAACAAAAAGCCTACAATTCACACATATATTTCATTATATTAATGCAGATTCCTGGTACTGCAGGACTTGTTGGGTATTGAAGGCTGGTTATATATTCAAAGCCTGGATTTCAACATTTCTCAGAAGTGGTGATAGCACAAAAGTCCCTGGGCAGATTTGAAGTTCATGCTTGGGTCTGGTTAAATTTTTTGGCATCAGAACATGTAATAGTCTTATAGCTATGAGACTTTAAAGTTAATGCCTGGCATCACTTCAAAACAATGTGCAAGATCTATCATAAGTAGTCCTCTTATCTTATCTCAATAGCAATTTTATCCTGTAAATGATTTGAGAGTACAGTATTTCAGTGCCGTGGAAAAGAGCAAGGGGGGGGGTTTCTGTTAAATCTTTGCACTGTGAGTACTTTTAATGCTCCTGGTGTATGTAGGGGTGTTCTCCTTGGAGGAAGCAGACATTGACCATATTGCATGTTCTGCAGAGCACACCAAGAGTCCATGCACTTGTTGGTCTCTCCTTTCCAGGGTGCTCTGCAGAAGGTCTCTGCAGCTCAGCTTGTTCAAAAGCAGCACCAGAGGCACCTTCATTGTCCTTTGTAGTGTATCTCCAGCACGAGTCCCTCCCAGGTCCAGTCCTGTCTCTGCACCACCCTGCTCAGCTGATGGGGAGCAGTGCCCTGATTTCCTGCCATACAAAAGATAACTCAGAATATTCCCTTTCTGCTGCCACGGCCGCCTCTGTCTTGGTGTCAATCTAAGATCCACATTGTGCTCTTTGCTTCAAGTCAGCACTTGCAGTGAACAATGCCTGCATTCAAGCTGACAGCAGAACTGAGCTCTTAGTAAATGTGTAAGTAAATGTTAAGTGTGTATTCAAACATCCAACAATGAGTAGGAAACTTAAAAAAAAAAAACCAACACAACTTTGGAACTCAGTATTGTTTGTTTGGTGTGTATCTATTAGAAATAACACAGACTATCAGTTCCTTGGGGCAGGGCTGCTCTTTTGTTAAGCATCTAACAAAAAGATCAAGGCTTGGAGGGACTGCCCTATTAAAAATAAATGTATAAGAAGAACAAGAATGACAAAACAAATTTGCCAGTGCGTTTTATGAGCTGGGTTTCGAAGTGATTATTTCTGAACTAAATAAAGACTGGATAGTTGTGGTAAAGGGACATGACCGTGATATTCCTTTTATTTATTGCCATTTATACTTCATTTGTAGATCACATGCTAGACTGCTACAGGGCAGGAGGGGAGCCCCTCAGCTCGGCCAGCTTCCCATCGCAGGAATATGGAATACATTTTCGCTGCAAATTCCAGACATGGTTTTCCAGAGAGAGGATTATTCTTCTGGCTTAAAGGAAAAGTTATTGGCACACTGCAAAAGGGAGGACAGGTTGTGCAGAGAAGTTGGTAACAAAAATCAGAGCCATTTGCAATTGCAAATGCAGTTATTGTGATTGCCACATTTCTAGTTGCTTTTCAGTCTTTGAGGATATTTATTATACTTTTAGTATAAATACTTGCAGCTGATAGAACTACTAAGATTTAACTTCTTAACTTAAGATTTTCTCCTTAGCTTAATCACTGATCCCACCTGTGCAGAATAACTTGACCCTACAAGGTTAAACTGGGTCTGGATCAAGGGGAGCTGAGGAGCTGGGCTCATTCTGCACCCTTTTCTTGATCAGCTCGTTGAAAGACACTACCTGTAAGTTTTTCTGCCATCCTACATTTCTCACATGTACTTTGCATCCCTTGGTGTTGTTTCAGGCCCTACAAGATGAAGTG
Organism: Brachypteracias leptosomus; assembly: GCA_013401335.1. Taxonomy (NCBI): domain Eukaryota; kingdom Metazoa; phylum Chordata; class Aves; order Coraciiformes; family Brachypteraciidae; genus Brachypteracias; species Brachypteracias leptosomus. The sequence goes on from VYZX01026628.1 coordinate 127,136, forward strand.
GAAAGTCACCGTGTCCAGGCACGGGCTGCAGAGAAGAGGCTGCAATGCAGGGAGCTGGAGTTCCACGAGCAGGTACCTGCTGCTGTCCCCCCATCCCCTTCCCTTGGGCAAGGAGGGTCCATGTTTAAAAATAATACCTTGCTTCAAAGCACAAGCACATATTTTCCTGCAGAACTTTCAGCTAGCTTTCTTTTCTGGTTTTTTTGGTAATAAAAGAGAATTAAACTGTCTGAACCCTACAGGCAAATACTTATCTCGAGCTCTCTATTTCAAGTTGGTATTTGAACTATTCTAGCTGTTAAATGATGCATTTATTTTGAACTGACTGTGCTGCTTTAGTGGAGGTTTGAGACTACTCTAACCTGTTGTTTAGTGGCTTGTATGAAGAAAATTCTAACTGGACGATAACTGAGCTAGAAATAATCTTTATTCCTGATCTTATGCATTTGTTGTCCTGCCATGTTGTCTGTAAACAATTCCATATGATCAACAGTGCTAAAATTATTGTGGACACTTTCTGTGAAATCCGAGATTTCAGGCAAAATAGTGCATGTAGTTTATGGACTGGTATTGGAACAGAGAGTCAATTCAAACCAGATTAAATTGCAGTATTCAGGAAAATACACAGGTGGTAGGTCTCTGAATCACAGACAAATTCCCAGATTTCTCATACAGATCCATTTTTGCAGCATTTGAGAACTTTATTTGGTGCTGAGTAAACAGTATCCTTAACATAGAACTTATGTAAAGCATTTGTAAATCTATACCTGCAGGAATGATAAGTTGGGGTGGTTGTAGAAGAGCAATAATAAGGAATTTCAAATCTTTTTGCCCCAGTTGTCATCCTACTTGCACAGGGGTGTTTATGTTCATGCACTCAGTGATTAGCTATTGGGCTCTCTTCCCCCTTTGCCCCCAAAACCCAGATGTTGGGCTGGGTTCCCCCTTAGCTGCAGTGCTTGTAGCATCACAGGAATCTGCTGTAATGAGTGAGTTGGCCAACAAGCATTGTGTTTTGGCTTCAGAGAGTCCCCTGGAAAAGAATATGGTGCGTGGTTGTTCCTCCCAGGGAGCAGCACTGGCCTGCATGCTATGAGAGTCCTCTTCCAAATCTCCTCTTTTTTAATTTCTTCTCTTTAATCTTTGCCACTGCCATTTTTCCTTTTTTCTGGCCCGCTTTGAGAGAGGATCCAGAAGAAGAAACAAAAAATGACTTGTGTAATACAGAAGTAGAAGGCAGGTTCACAAGATGATCCCATCTTTCTGCCTTCAAGGTTTTCTTCTGTAAGCACCTCATCCAAACCAACCTTCAGGACTATCCTGTCCACATGAAATAACTGAAGGACTAGCTCAGCTGCTAATCTCCCATTCCCCATTATAAATGGAGCAGAAATGTTATTTAAATGACACTGCACCATCCAGCTTAGAGGTTTCCCTGCAAGGTGCTAACATGTAGCAGACTCATGGTAACGCTCCTAGTTGAGTTTGTCAACGGCCTTGTCTCTGCCATTCATTCATTGGGACTTTCTGAAGAAGCTGGAGCCATTGAGGATGTTCTTGTTTAGGTGGCTTTGGTCTATTCTGCTGACAAATAGTTTGAAAAGTTGTTAGTGTGTCTTCTCTGTGGCTGGTTAATGCATTAGTTATGCTTATCTCTCCAGAAGGAAGATGCTAAAATGACAGCTCTGACATATTTCCAGTTATTTTGTCTTGGCCAGGCTACCTGCAAACATGTTCATCAAATATTAACAGTAGCTAACAACTCATCAGCTGATCAGGGAGTTGAAATATTTAAGGCAGTAACTTAGAACTTGCTTTCTGCTTTTACCAAACACTGTCTGAATCAGAATTGCATAAAACATCAAAATTTGTGCTGGCACAATTACAGAGGCCACTTGTCTGAGCTCTTACATGTCCATAAATAAGGAGGAGAGAGGGTTAAACAGCCTCTGCTTTTCATTAAAAGGAAAAAATCTTGTGTTTTGATTCTAGAACAACAACAAACAAATGAATGAGACATGAAAAAACATTTTGTTGTGCTTTTAATTAAAAATAAAAAGCTGTTTCTCATTATGGCTTGTTGGGTGGTATCTTAGTGCTCCATGTTTGTCCTTTTTTCAGTGCAGTGTCCTTATAACTCTTCAGTTTCTAAGAGTGACTGACAGATCCTTGAAGCTTAACTCTTTGTTACAATAACCCTCTGGTGATCCATGGAGTTAACCTCTCCTTGTTATAATTATCCAGAGAGACAGAAGCAAACTATTCTATAAATAAGAGAGGGGAAATACACTGGAAGGTCTCTGATGGCAAGCCCCGAGCTGTCTAGAGGCAACTGTGGTGCTGCAGTTGCAGATGAGCTCTTGGTTTTATGGAGCTTTTTCATTCCAATAATTCATGTTCTGCATGAACTTGTGTTTGCTCCAGTTCACTTTTTCAGTCCTCTTTCCATGTGAGTAGATGCAATCCTGTTATATCTGTGTTGTTTCATCAGTGGGCAACATTATCTGAATGATGAGCTCCAGTCCAAGATGAACTTATATTTGTCAGAAGTGCCTGGGAATTTCTCCCACTTTGACTAACCTAAAGAATTTTATCTTTTTGATAAAGTTTGTCCTGTTTGTGCTAAGTATATTTATTCAAGACAATGGTCCATGTGTTCAGTAATGCTGCACTTCTAGATTGGAGTCTCAGAACTGTATCATAGAATCATTTAGGTTGGAAAAGACCTCTAGGATCATCAAGTCCAACCTTTGTCCAGCATCTCCCTGACCCCTAGACATGCTTTGTGTCAAAATGCTGGATGTTTCCTTCAGAAATTAGATTTCCACCTTCTTGAGACATGCAATAATTTTGTCAGGGAAAAAAAAAACCCAACTATTCTTTTCATTCCATGTTCTGATGTTTTTGATCTATAGGGGTAGATTGAGTATGATGTAAAATTTCTATTTGGGGCAATAGGGTAAAAAAAATTCCCATATTCTCAAGCAACTGAAGTAGCAGCACTGTAGATACTCAAACCACAGGACTTAACTCCTCCAAGCAGTTAAGTCACAAATAGAGTCTTAAAGGAGAGAGATTCTCTGAAGACAGAAAATCAATTATGTTCAATTCATGAACATTACTGAGGAAATGAAGGAGAATACCAATGCAGATTGCCAGCCCTTTAATTTCTTTTTTCTCAAACAGCTTATAAAAAAGGGAGAAAGGAGTTATCTGAATAAGGATGTTGTAGAAGTATTTGGACTCAAATGGAACAGCTTAGTTTGTTAAGTGGATTTCACTCGTGTTCAAATGCAAACAGGAGTGATAATTGTAGCAGAGCTATGATTCAGAAGCATTCAGCCAGTTTTCATTTTTAATGTTTATTATTCTGACTTGCTCAATTTTTCATGACTGCTGGATATTTACCACATTCAGCCTCACTTACTGTTTCCATGCCAACTAAATATGTTTGTTCTCAGATGAATGCTGTGATGCATCACTCTGAAATTCCGGTTGCTGTGTAGCACAGAGAACTTCTAAGCCTTGCCACACCTTCTCCTTGATGGCAAGAGGGCTACTGCCTGCATGTTGTGGAGCTGGGAGTGAGGAATCAGTAAGAGAGATGAGCAATGTGTGCCTGTGTCCCAAATGGCTCTTAATACAGCGATGACTGGAAGATTTGGGTAATATTAATATCCCTTTAGTTCAGGGCTTTTGGTCCATATTTCTTTTCAGACCCGTTTTTAAAGATATCGTGGAGTTTTAAATGCAAGCAGATAAATTCACAGAAAATCTTTGCCCTCGCTTCCATCCTCCTGCCCTGCTATATATGCTCTGGAAAATGACATGGAATCTGGAGTTTCCTCCTTCTGGAGGTGGGTGAAGCACTGCAGGAAGGTTTGTACAAACCCAGCTGCTCTCCTGGTACAGGGCTTGTAGCTCAGGTGCCTCAAAGAACTGCAAAAGCCAGGCAGCACTTCTGGTGCTCCTGCCTTCAATTTCTAGGCTTTAGCAAAGGGTTTTCTTTCTCAGGACATGTTAGAGTCATCTAAAATGAGCTAATAAGCTGTAGGTTGGGTTTTTAAAATGAACAGCCTTGCTTTGCAGCCAGCTGCAGGTGAGGAGGATTTAGGCAACCTTTGTTTCACAGAGCCCACGAGCGCTTTGGAAACTGAGAAACAAACAGTCAGCACAGGGAGTTGGGGGGGGGGGGGNAATTCTGCCATTTGCTCTGGTTGCTCCAACCCATGACACTGAAACACTTCCAGAATTTTCCCCCAGGGACCCATTTCTACTTCCACAGAAATGGGAAGCTTCGTCTAGGTTTGGATGATCTTAGCTGCAGAGCAGCCCTTGCCCGGTCGCTGCCCGTGGCGCAGGCGATTCACCCACCTCTGCAGCCTCTGCCCCCGAGGGGAAGAGAGTGAGAAGCTGAGAGAAGTTTCCACTGTGGCTTTCAAGAACAGCGACACCAAATATTGTCACATTAAAACAGTTCCTGAGGTTTCTGTGTGCAGCCAGCACAGACCAGAGAGGCCACGTCTGAAGAGCGATTGTTTTTCTGCCAAGGCCAAGGAGGGTCCTTCTCCTGCCCATCCATCTGCCAGCACCCCAAGCACTGGGGTCAGGGGTACTGTGTGTTCCAGCTGCTCTCCTCCCCTAAAGCTTTTCATAGATGTATATATATATAGTGAAAAATGTGGGAGACAAACCTGAAAATCTGCTGCTTCAATGTCTGCAGACAGCACAATGGATGATTTCTTTTCTAACTACTCAGAGTGAACAAATTTCAAGTTTATTGAAAAGAAGATGCTGGAGGGGGCACATCCAAGTAGTGAAGAGTCTGATGTGGATGGGAGCAGGCTGGTCAGGCTCTTGGGCATACACAGGACATCCATTTCTGACTGTGCTGTTCTCTTTTCTGATTCCCTGATAGAGGCTGATGAGGAAGAATCAGATTGATTAGGGTTATATCTCTATAAGGGATCTTTCACGGATATAGATGCCCCTATAGATGTAAAGCAGTGTTGACTTAGGTACCATAAAATTACTGCTGTCACTATTTAGAGCCAAATCCTACCCCTTTTACATTGATTAGTGTCTATGATAGATATAATTCCATTTATACATTCGTTAATCACTTTGATGCAAAAACACCCTCCCAATTTTTAACAAATACTGAGGGTTTTAGAACAAATCATGACAGTGCCTTTGACACATTTTATACTTTGTATTTTCTTTAATGGCTGGCTATGAAAGAAATGCAGAATTAAGGTGAATATAGTAAATTATACTGTACAGCATGAAGTTTCAAGATTAGCAGAAGGAGACAGAAGCTGAGATTCAAGCACAGAAGAACAGATTTGCAGGTGGGATTTGAAAGGAGCTGGAAATCAATGGAGTTGAAAAGTTCCCGGGAGCTCCATATGGCAGGAACTGCAGGAGAGAAGGCTCTCACCAACTGTGCAACTGTCAAAGGGAAAGGAGGTAGATGATGATGATGTATGTGTGGAAGTCAATGATCAAATGTTAGCTTTGGTAATCAGACACAACTGGAAAATACACAAATATCTTCCAACTTCATAGGAGGGAAGGAATTATCAGAACGAAGTGGCCAGCTGGAGAAAGGCAGTCAAACAGAAACTACAGAACAAATAGTTAAAAGGAAAAAGAGTATTTTCACCCAAAAAAAAAGAATAGAAGCATATGCTGGTGTGCAGGAATTAGAGAGTATTTTAAAATGTCAGTTTTCTAGCTCTTCGTCTTAAATAGTAGTGAATGAGAAAGAGATCTTGCTTTTAAGAGAGCAGTGCATCAGTTTGGAGCATCTGTGCCTTGCTTGCATATTCTCAATTAAGGGAATTTTGTTCTTTCAGAAGTGTTTAAAGTAGGACTACAAGAGACATTGATGCTGGTGTTTAATGCAAGGAATAAAAAAGAGAGAAGAAATGGGAATGTATGGAGGAGCCAGCTGGATGGCAGAAGAGAAGACACCTTGTCTCCAGTGCAGGCTCAGTGACCTGGCCCCTTCATTTTTGCTAGGTGATGAGGTGCCTGGATGAAGCTAAAAAAGCTTGAAGAAGGCCAGCTTTATGCTGATCTTTAATGTCTTTTATCTTCTGAAGTAGTATTTTGTTTGCAGTTTAATCAGCAGCACATGCACCCATCAGAAATCCATCCAGGGAGCCCAGCCATGGTTGTCTCCTGCCCTGCCCATCCTCACCCCAGCCCGAAGCTGAGCAGACCATGAGGCTTCATCATCCTGGCAGCCTGTTCTCCAGCTGAGATGCTGATCAGACTTTTGTTCTTGAAAGAGGGGAAATGGTGATAGTCAAAGTAGCTTCTGATTATTATCTACAAAGATTTGGTTGTTCACACAGTGTGAAAATACGGAGCCTAATCCTGCTGTGAGCTCTGCCAGCTCTCGCTGTCCTTGGAGAGCACTCAGCACCTCCACTGAAACCTTGACTGGCTCAACCTCCCCAGGCTGGAGAGGGTTAGATAGAAGGTAACACATGCTGGAATGTACAACTGAAATACATAAATACATTCCAGTGGTGGTGTCAGAGATGCTTATAGCTTTATTTCAGACTTGATTATCTTATAGCTTAGTAGGAACCGACAGAGCCAGAAATGAGCACCATGTGTTCCCTCATGGGCTGTTTGGGTTCTGCTCCTCCAGGTCCAGGGGTGTGAGGGTCCCAAGAACCCTTGTGGTGCAGCAGCCACCAGTGACAGGCCAGCATTGACAAGAGCTGAAGGAAACAGTGCTCAGGGACAAAGATGGCATCTGTGATGAGTCACTGCGAGGGAGGGGAGAAGAAGTTGGGGATCCTCCAGATCCCAGCTGGAACAATAGCAGAGGGGGAGGCTGAGAGAACGGCGTGGATTTTCTAGCCACAACATTCCTGGTTGTTCTATGGTGTTGACAGTGAAAGCTTTTATTCCTCTCCAGCTCGTGTAATCCCAAGAATGCTGCTCTTGCCATATGCAGCACTGGTGGGTTTTTTTTTCACTTTAAAAAGCTCTGCCTGCCTTTTCCCTTCCTTTGCAGCTATGAATTATCTAGACTCGGATTGCTTAACTACAAACAGAGGAGTTTCCAGGTGGGAGATCTTGGTTAAGAAAAGAAAGATGTTGAAATACAAGCCACTGAAGTAATAAGATCTCTTGGATGCAGGTTGGGAGGGGGGGGAAAGACTTAGAGAAGCAGCGAGGGGCTCTGGAGGTCCCTGGGGGTTAGTAAAACAACAAGGCAAAAATGTTTTGGATGCTGGGCTGGTTTACTAGCTAAAGACAGACAGACAAAGAGGATGGCCATGCCACCAATTTATGTTTTATTGGAACTGTCAGGACAGAGGAGGCTCTCCAGCAATATTTTCTCAGCAGAGAGCACCATGGTGTACACTTGACAAAAGAACTTGCCCAGCTGATCTTGCTCGGGTGCTGTTTGCTGAGCCAAATTCAGGCAATTTATAGAGTTCCTTAGAACTTGAGAATGTTTGTATCAAATTGCATTCCATTTCTCTAATGCTGGAAGAACCATATTTCAACATACATTGCACAGTAAGAATATAAATTCCCACTGCCTGAAAGGAGAGGATGTGGACTGAAAAGCAGCAGATATTCATATTTGATTAAATTGTGGAAAGATGAATGTTCAGACCTTGTTCTTCATTGAAAAAATGGATGCATTATTTAATTCTTCATCAGGAAAACTTGTTTCAGAAGATTTCAAGCTCCAGTTAAATAATATTCTCTTACAACAGAAACCTGAGAGATCTGAAATTTAAGGAAATGGCAAATTTTGATAGATTTGGGTCCTTGGTTATAGACTTTGTCCAGTGTCCCCCAGGCCAGCTGATGGAGGAAGGGGCCCATAGAGACTCGTAGCAGATTTGTGGGAGTAGAGTTGTGCTCATTTAGAGCTTGGGAGTGCTGAAAGGCAAAGGAGGAGTCACTGCAATCAGTGAGAACACAACCAAGCAGTGATTAATCAGTACTTTGACATTCTTTGGGTTGGTTTTAGGTTTTTGTTGATTAGTTTGGTTTTTTTAATCGAGGTGGCATCGTAGTGATTTGTCCTTGGCTTGTCTTTTCCAAAGTGATTTAGAAAATTGCTTCAGCAATCTTCACACCACCTGAATGAAGTTGACTTATGCAATATTATTATTATCCTCATTTAGAAGGATGAGACTTTAGTCTGAGATTAAATGATTTGCCTAAGGCTGAGGGAGTTATTTTCACCTCTTGGTACCCTGACCTGTCTTCAGACTGATCACAGCAGATCTCCCATGTCTTCTTTCAGAGGTGTGTGTTGCAGAACACCTTTTTGAAGAGATTTCTCTTTTAAACAGCATTATAACATACCATTGTTTAAATAATGTAGGAAAGGATTTGATAGGAAATTACTTTTCTCATCTTACTCCCGTTGAAACGTGCAGAAGATTTGATAATAATTAAATGATCCTAATTATGCCTTGTGGTCACTATCCCAGTTTTTCCTGGCACTGGTGGAATTATTATCCTTCACAAATATTATAAACAGGCAGAAATTAAGATACTAAAGAAACCACAACACCTTAGTTAAGAGAACCACCTTTTGATTGTTATCTGACATAAGCAAAACTTTTAACTTCGTGCCCTTCAAGACAAGATTTATTTTTTTTAAAGGAACTTGAACAACTCTTCTGTGGCCTCTTCCTTTGCTTTGGCAATGTAGACTTCAGAGTTTCTTTTTGCATTTTCTTTATGCTCCTCTGGTTAGAATAAAGTAATTTACAGTTAGGAGACTTGGAGAAGACTTAATTTGTTTGGGTTTTTAATTTTTTGTTTGTTTTCAATGAGATGGAGATTTTGCACCAGGGCCAGAGTGTTCTGGATGATCAACTTGGCATCACAGACCAGTAAGAAGAGGAGAAGTGGCTATGGGGAACCTGAATAAGATGTGGTGTGGTTGTGGCTGTGGAGCAAAGTGTAGAAGAGAAGCAGAATATCCTCTGTTTTGCAGCTTCTTCTTAGCACTTGGACTGAATTGCATCTGGTCATCTTGGATGTGCTTCTTCCAGAAAGGAAGGATATTGACTCTGGGTGCCCATGGGATTTGTTCATGATGGGCCCTGTCTCCTAACCCAGCCCCACAAACATCCCTCTGCAGCTTTTAGAAGTAATGAGTAGCTGCAAATCTGAATTGTGCCACTTGATGACTCCTTGAAGTAGTCAAATGGAAACTCATCTCACACTACTGAAAAGTACTGACTTTTGGTTTGGATATTTCTCTTGTGAGCATCTAAAGCAACTCTTCCCTCTTTTGAGGATTGTCAGTGCCCAGCTATGACAGGATCTCATTGTAGCCCATGAAATTATAACTCCCCTGCTTTTTGCATCACTTTGTGTGAATATTTGTCTCTTTTTTTTGCTAATTTACCATGTGACTGAGCACACATGAGCTGTGTGGCAACTTCAGCTTTCACTTGTTCCTACTGACACCAAAGATGATTGATGGTCAAACTCTAAACCCCATATGTTAGCCACCAACCTGAATAAACAAAGACCAGTGTGGCAGCTTAATATTAAAAGCTATAAAACCTTCCTGGGGGTTCATGGATTAAATCAACTCACCAAAATGAATTTTTCAAAAAAAAAAAAAAGCTTTCTCAGGCCTGAAGAGAAATGAACACAAGAGTAAATGAAATAGAGCTATCCTCATCCAGCAGACTAAAGCCCTCCTGAGGGCTGAAGAATTGCAATTTAAAACATCTCTCAAGAGTGCAAGAGGAGACACAGTATTTGTGGATCCTAGGGAGGCAGCTTGAGGCTATAAAAGAACAAAAAAGCCTTTAAGGCACCAAAAAAATAAAAATAAAAAAAAATCCCTGCAGACGTAGCTTTCATTGGTCAAAACTAAGTGTTAAAAAATAAAACCCTTCCCCCATTAACATTAGGATACATTAGCCCACTGTATGTTATTTTTCAGCTATAAGAAGTGGCTTAGATTTGTGCCATGCACTATTTTAATCTCTTGGGTCAATAAACCTTGATAGTAACGTCAGCCAAAAATATCAGCGTGTTGTTTATCACATTATGACAGGAAACAGCTGGGCTCTTATTTTCATCTTATTGTGATGCAATTATTAGTGAGCACAGTTGAAAGTAACATATTTTGTCTTAGCAAGCAAACAAATTGCTGCTGTATCCCAAAGAGAAGTTTTCACTGGGAAAGAAGTGAGTGTCTTTGCTCTGAAATAGAGGGAGAATTCAGCCCCAAGCAATCCTTCAGCTACCAGGGCTTGTGGCTCATTTTCTCTCTCCATGTTCAGCCAGCCCAGTGATGTATATCCATACCATAAAGCACAGTGGGTGTTTCTTGCTGGCTTTCCAAGGAACACCTTAGTCAAGGTTAACAGCAGATGTTGGCAGTGCTGTGGAAGCCTGTGTTTAGAAGACACTTGCAGATTAAACTGTTAACAGCAGTGACCTGGGTGAAAGAAGATGGTTGCACAATTAGGATGTTATTATTTCACTCACAGAGCTGGATTAAATATTTTGTTATGTATATTTCAAATGAAGCTTTCTTGACTTTCCTCTAGGAAAAATGGTGATAAGAGGCTCTTGCTGTGTGCCTGGCACTTGAGGAAGGGGCTGTGAGCACCAGATGCTCTGCAGGCATGGCTAGATCATGGCACAGTGAGTTGTCATAGAATCACAGTCATTTAGGTTGGAAAAGACCTTTAAGATCCAGTCCAACCATAATCCTACTCTACCAAGTCCACTGCTAAGCCCTGTCCCTCAGCACCACATCTCCAGGGCTTTTAAACACCTCCAGGGATGATGATTCCACCACTTCCCTGACAAACCTTTCAGTGAAATATTTTTTCCTAATTCCAACCTAAAATATCAGAGTCCAGGCTCAGCTCTGGACATCTTCATCACTTCTAAATGCAAAGCAAGACAGGCCCCTGCGATGGGGTTTCTGTGCCAGTTGGGTCACCCCAACATTGGCATGGTGATCCCCCAGGTCCACTTACTCATGAAGCAGGTCTTTGTTATTCAAAATTCAGGAAAAAAACCCATTTTGCTGTTGTAGCTGCCTGCTTCTGCTCCTGTCTCACCAAGAACAAATGTAACATATTGAATTAACTGAAATTTATGTTTTCTGCTCTATCAAGGTCCCCACCCAAACGAGCTGTTGGCTCAGAAAATATTTATCCTGGCAAAGCACCTATGCATAACTTTGTAAGCCTTTATAGAAATAGTGGCATAAATTATCGAGGTAGCTTTCAAAAAACATAAATTTTGATGCCTGGCTTGTGTGGCAGCAGAGTTGAAACGAGGTTTCCCATCTCACCATTTTTTTTTCATTTAGATTTGCATGGTGGCATCACTCACTTGCCATTCACAGGGAAAGCCTCTAATTGCCAATTTGCATAGAGATTGGGAGATTTCTTCTGCGTGTCAGAATGACTCATAGGCTGAATTTTCCTAAAGTTTCATCAGATTGTTTTGCTCCTTTTGTATTGATAATTGTATTATGAATAAGGCAGCTTTTGGCAGGACCTGCTTGTTCTGTAGGGTGGTGGTTGGCACATCTCGTGGTGAACTTTGTGTTGGGTTCTCACGTGTGTGCTCCTCACAGGCTGGGAGCTGAGGGTTCCAACTCGTGGCTTCTGCAGATGGAAGGCTGAGGTTTTGATCTGTGGTTGCAATGGTGGAGTGAGGCAATTTGGTAACTAAACCAAAATTAGCCCAAAATGGCCTCGGTGTGTAAATCATTGGGAAAAATAAAAGATTCCATCTGAAAGCTGAAAGATATTTTATAAGTTAATCTGATATCGAATCCCTTTTATCCTTTATTTACATATTCAGCTGCTAATCCAGACAAACACCCAAGTACTTGCTTAATTTGAATTAAGCAGTTAATCCTATTGGAAGTTAAGTAGAGATGTGAAGCCCTGATTCAGCCAAGTAACAAAATGGGTGAGCAGCCCTGTGGGACTGGGCTGAACCAGACCCCCCAAACTCTTCCTGGGTCAAGATACAGCAAATAAAACTACACTGGAGAGATTCAAATCATGATCCTTCCAGCTGGTCTGTCCTCCTGCTTTGTAGCTGTGCTGTTTACTCAGCATCCACTGAATAAGGTGATGGACTAAAGTGTGCTCCTTTAGGTGTGACCATTCTGGTGTCAACATCTGATCTGGTAACACATCTAAGATGCTCAAATTTATTTGTTGGAAGTCCTAAAGCCTCAATGAAGTCAAGGAAGACATAAAGGGTGATGAAAAATAGTTGTATGATGAATAAAGAGTCCTTAAAAGCACCTAGAAGCTGAGAGATTCTGTAAATAAGTCTTGGGAAACAGTAATTCTGCTTGTCTAAGGGAGTAAGGGACGATTATCTCTCTGCTGACCTGGTTCTGATCCCAACAAAGACAGAAAGAAAACTTCTGGCTATCAGTTTCCAAAGTGTGCATCCATATAAATGCTCTACTGAGGAATGATTGTTACTTCCTCACACCACATCCCAACAAATGCCTTGCTATTTCCTTTTTATTATTTTTTCCCTCCTTTCCATATATTCTTTATTCCTATGTTTTCTTTCTCCTTTCTTCCTCTTTTTTACAGATCTTTGCTGATCTATCTTCTCTCTCTTTCCCTTTCCGTTGATATCACAATTCTGTGTTCACTTGGACTCCAAGCTGGGCAGAAAAAGCAAACAAGTTATTCTCCAGCTTCCAAGAGTAGCCACCTATATATGAATTTATTTTTATTCTGTTACAGATAATATTTATCCGACAGGAATATGAAACCACACTCAAAGGTCTGATGCCAGCATCTTTGAGACAGGAACTTGAAGACACCATTATGTCTTTAAAATCTCAGGTAAATTATTATTAACCTTTGACTTTTTGGACCAGATAAAAACCATCTCTTCCAGACAAGAAATTATGACTGTCTGAAATTTGGCCAAAAATACTGAATAAGTCCCAAAACCAGATTATGGCAGCACTCATGTGCTTCTCAGTCATCTTTCACAAGGCTTTTCTCCTCCAGTTTCCTCACCTTGAGAGCTACCTTATGGTATCTTTTGATCCCAGATTTTGCTTCAGTTGGCAGTTGAAAGTAGAAATTGTGCTGTATTCAGTGTTAGAGTTTTTTTCTCAACCTTTCAAATATAGCACAGGGTTGTTTCTCATCATCCTTACCCCATTTCTCCTGAAGGAATCATTTAAAGGTTGCGTGTAAATGGTGCAGAAGAGAATTAGAAATCATTGTGTTTTCTTCCAAGCCTATATAATAAAGCAATGGGATATTTCTTTTAAGATATTAGTCCAAATTATCATTGTGTTATTCTACATTTTCCTATATAAAGAAGCTCTAAAAGTCCTCTGTAATGCTTTGTCTTTAATATCACCAAACACTAGCTTATCTAGGATAATCCAGATTCAATATGATTTGTATGAAATAGGCTATTAAATTGGTGAATAGCAATAGCAAAATGTCATTGTAAATAGGGAATTACCGATGGATTGGGTGGGGTTCTTGTACATGACTCCCACAGAAGTTATTAGATGCTTTCCTATTCACTATGTTGGGAGCTGGAAGAATAAATAACAATAAAGAGGGGTGGTTGGAGATGTGGAATAATGGACAGGCAAAGAAAACACTGTTAGTGTAGAGCAGGACTGTGCATTTAAATGGGATGGGGAGGACTGGGATCTGTCCTGGGGTGAAGGGAAAAAAGGACAGGGCAGTGCTGGTGGCTCAGAGCTGCCCGGGAGCTCTGGGAAGAGGGAAGCCCTGAGGACACAGGGCAGAATTTCAGGTTTGATACCAGCACACGCCCCACAGCAATTTTCAGGACCATTTTTCCAGCAATTCTCTTCTCTATGGAGAAGGTTGGCAGTTGAATGTGTTTGGGGTTTTTTCCCCCCTTTTTTTTTAAGTCTTCACAGTGCATCAAGGTTATTCTGTGGCATTTTTTGCTATGCACAAGACACCTCTCCTGGAAAAGTGCACCTTTAATAGAAATAGGGAATTTTACGGGGGAAACTTTCACATTCCTACGTGCTAGTAGTGACACAACTGCAGCACTGTGGTGGTAAACACTCTGCTTACCTACCAAGGGATACCTAATGGAAGTGATGCTCTTCTCATTTAAACCCTGATTTGAAATAAAGAGTTCCTGGGGAAATTTCCAGTTGATAGTAAAAAGCTATTTTTAAAGCATGGTTGACTATTAGCTCTGTCTGGTAGGAGGTGTTACTCTGGAGCTCACAGCAGAATCCCACAGCTTTTAATGAGTTAAAGCAGAATCTGATATCCACCTGCAGGGCTTCTGTAAGCAGCAGCAGCATTTCAAAAGAGCAGAAGTAAAGACACACATGAAAACCTGGGTGCTGGCCCAGAAATCCATAGCTGCTGGCTGTATCTGGAGATGGCAGACCACTCAGGGAGCAGGGCCCTTGCTGCAGCACAGGTGTCCTGGGCTTTGAAAATTGTTGAAATTCCTGTTTGAAAACATCAGACAAGAAGGGCAGTGGAATCTCTGCACCTGTCAGGATTATTTATTGTTGGAGGAGGATGAAGAGGATGGGCTGGGTGCAAGCACCGAGCAGCGATAAAAATAAACCAAAAACAAAAAAAGAAAATAACTTGAGGCTTGGGCAGAGCTTTCTGAAAACATTGCTAAATATAAAGTTCAGTGCCTGATTGTCTGCTCTTGGTGACTCGTCCAAAAGTGGCCACAGTCTATTAACAAATATTAATTCTCATACTCTTGAAGGGCAGGTGAGCACCTGCATCACAAGAGCAAAGGCACAAGGAGACATTGGATGGGAGTTGGGAGTCAAACTGGGGCTCCCAGACCCTTCCATACCCCATATGGCACCACCAGCTGAGTTTAAAAGCTGGTTTGACTCTATTCCTACAGTAGATATTGTGCAGCTGGAGTGGGGCCAGGGAAGCCACACTGACAATCACCTATCAAGTATTAATTCTAAAAGTGTTACTGCATTTTCTTTAGGCAGGATAGACCAGAAAAACACCTTTTATGCAACAAGTGCAAGTTTATTAATTAGAATTTTGGGCACCATTTTCACATGAGGTGTATTTTACAGGTAAATATTCTGCAGAAGAGGCTCTCTCTGCAGGAAGAGCTGAGTGCCCACCACGCCAGAAGGTAGGTGATTTTCTTGTACCAATCTGTGCCCTTTCACACCTGCAGATGCCTCTTACTGAAGTTTTAGGGCTTAATTAAAACACTCAAATATGGTTGCTGCTTTAAAAGCTCCTTATTTTCAGTAAACAAGCGTCTGAGAATTTTCCCAGTGCTTAGTCAGTACTATTAGAGCAAGATTAGAGAACTTGCAGGTGCATTACAAGTCTGGCTTTGCCTCCTTGTTCATGATGAGACAGTGGCTCAGTGCACAGCTGCAGCTCTGCGGTGATGCCACCTCCTTTTAAGATAGAAAACAATGATGCAATGCACAATATTCCAGATCCCATCTTCAAAGTACCGGATCTTCACGAGCCTCAGCTTTTTTTTTTCCAGACCTTTACACCCTCCAATATAAATTATGGCAAGTGCTGCAGCAATAAAAAGCCTTGCAGTGCCTTTAGAGTAAGTGATTCACATGGAGAGGTGAGTAAAAGGGAACTTCCTAGGAAAGCCACTCCACCTTTTTTATAGTTCTAGGCTTTGATGGTACTTTCTTATCTCAGAGTTCTGCAAATAAGAATGTGAGCTTGTAAAAATAGTGTTAAACTTTGTGAGATGTTCAAACATCTGTAAAAGTGCTGGCAGTGTGAAAGCTGTCTGGAAATATTGATCCTAAGTTGGTTGTTAGTGAGAATTAGCTAATTAGAAACTGAAAATGTCATCGCTTCTTGGGAGTGTGCCCAGTGGAGGTGACTTTGGTAGGTAAATACAAAGCTGTGATGTGGTCTCTAGACTTTCTCCAGTAGTATTACCAAGGGATGCAGTTTGTCTTCAGCTTATTCTGAATTAGTGTCTTCACAGTTACAAAAAAACTGTTTAAAAAGATGAATAATTGTGTACCATTAGATCAGGCCACAAATGACCGAAGCACTGGAGGAGGAGGGGGCCCTGGCAGCTCCTCTCCTGGCCAGGCTGTCGTGGTGTTGGCTCGTAGACCCAGAGAAACTTTTGTCTCAGGGACATTTTCTTCCTGACCAGATCTTTTTTTCCAAGACACTAGATCTGGGGGGACCTTATAGTGACCTTCCAATACCTGAAAGAGGCCTGTAGGAAGGGGGAAGGAAGATCTGTTCAGGAGGGTTTGCAATGACAGGACAAGGGGAAATGGTTTTAAGCTAGAAAAGGGTAGATTTAGGTTGTACATTAGGAAAAAGTTCTTTAATATGAGGGTGGTTAATCACTGGAACAGGTTGCCCAGAGAGGTGGTGGAGGCCCCATCCCTGGCGCTATTCAAGGTCAGGCTTGATGGGGCTCTGAGCAACCTGCCCTAGTTAGAGATGTCCCTGCTTATTGTAGGGGGGTTGAACTAGATGATTTTTAGAGGTCCCTTCCAACCTAAACCATTGTATGAATCTATGATTTTGTGTTAGCATTGACCTGACCCTCACTCACTGAAACACTGATTTTTGGTGCTTTACCATACACACATGCCCGTGGCTGCAGATGGGGTGTCTCTCCTTGGTGGCACCCAACAGCAGTGAGCATGGCCATACCCACAGCCAGACCCAGCCCTGGCCTCAGCCTCTGTGTTTTTATAGTAAGAATAACAAGATAAACTAATGAGAATCTCCTCATTTGCAGGTAGCTGCTGGAGCTGTTGGATTCCCTCGGTTGCCAAACGGACTGCTTTGAATAGGTTTGAAGATTTGGCTCTTGTAAATTAAAATGCACAGATCAGTGGCTGTTTTGTTAGCACATAAAACATAATGGAGCTCATGAAAGCACATCCATAGCTCATGTCAGCACGTTTTTAGTTGTATCTTCCTTCCATTCTTTTTTTTTATCATTATCTTATTACAGACTTATGCTTTCAATATACTGCTTGACTCCGTGCTGAGCTTGCTCACTGAGCCAGCTTCCTCTACTAATATTTTTGTTATTACTTCCCAGTACCATTCTTTTCACTTTTATACATGAAGAAGGTCTCATTTTCTATTGTTATTGTCCAAGATGCTTTAACATATTTTGACATTGTTTTGTGTCCTTATTTTTGCGTAATATTAAAATATTATTATTTTGTACTATTTTGTTTTGACATTCTTGTCCTCTCTGGGCATCTCACTCACCTAAGTAGCCACAGTGCATGTGAGGGGTTTGTGGGGCTTTGTTAACAGGGAAAATATTTTCATGCTGTATTTCAAGGAGAAATCTCAGAGCAAGAATGAAAGCACCATGATGACAAATGCAGCCACTGTTGCCAGTTCTATGTTGTTGGGGCTGCATATGCTGGTCACAGGGAAGTCCTTCAGCATTTACTGATGACACAGTTATGGGGTGTTACTGAAAATGAGTTGTAACTGATATGGCCTCGATTCTGCATGAGTGTGTTCAGGGTCTGCTGGATCAAACTGGTAAATCCAAGCAGATTCCCAAGAGTTTGTAGGGATGAAGTTTGGGCAGTGGTGGAAAGCTGAAGGACCTGGAGGCTGGCTCTGCCTCCAGGCACAGGAAGGTTTCCTTATCTCTTGGCCATCCATGAGCCAGAGTGTACATTAGGACATTTGTAATCTGTAAATAGAGATACACCAAGTACAAGAACAGCCTTTTCTTGTCCCAGGCCCCATCCTGCCGGCAGCGTCCGTGTCAAGGCACAGTTAAAGGTGTGAGTGCTTGAGGGGGAGCCAGGAATCCCTGTCTTCTGAGTCCAGCTGTGGCACTGGAGCCGCTGGGTCACTGCTGATGGGGATGGACACCTCTCCTCCCTCCATCAGCCCACCGGGCTCTGACTGCTGGAGTGCCCGTGGCTGTGCCACCGATCCCAGCTCACCAGCTGCACTCTTATCTCTGCCTGGCACGGAGATCAATGAGGAGAGGCCTTGGCAGGCTGGCTCCATCCACCCCCACCTCCTGGCAGCGCTGGCACCAGCTCCGTGCCAAGCACAGGCTCCAGCTTTGCTGGGTGCTTTGCTGGTTGTCAGGCTGGTCTGGGCCCGGGCAGGTTTTCCACCTTCCTTGAATCAACAAGTGATTCTTCTAATTAGAGATAAGGGGTTGTCATGGCTCTGATAAAGGAGGAGGTGCCGCGGCAGGTGCCGCAAAGCCTGGCCCGGGGCAGCGGTGACTTTTGGGAGGAGGAATTTGTGAGGATGCATTTAGGTAATTGTGGGCAGCAAAATGAAATGTATTTCCCCAGAGAGGTGCAGGGCAGCAGTGGTTGGGTTCTTCAGGAGAAGCACTGAGAGCTCCCAGGCTGTGCATGCTGGGATTTACCACTGGATATAGTCCAGTGTCCACACAGCAGATGTTGGGATGGTGGAATCCATCCTCATGTGTGAAGGAAACGAGGTGGTTTTGATTCTGCCATTCTATGTGTGTGTTTGTGTGACCTCTGAGTGGTCATAGTGCTTTCAGAAGTGGTAAAGGGGGCACATCCTTGAAGAAACACAGAGACCCTCCTCTAGCTAGTTGAATTCAGCCCTGAATTTCCTTTTTTTTTTGATGGAATTGGGTTGCTGATGTCACTGTTGATCAAAAAGCAGCCTGAGAAAAGTAGATCTTGGTCAATCAGGGAGTTTTAGAACTCCACGAAACATCAAATGCAGCCTAAGGACCGTTTTGAAGGTGCTTATAAACCTGATAAGAAATTAAATTCCAGGTTGGTTGGAGTTCTTTTGTTGTTAACGTTTCTTTGATCATTTCTGTAACAAGTAAGAGTCCAAAGTGCAGGATTAGAAAAGTTTTCATACATTTTACTTGCTCTGTACCTCTCTTTTCCCCTGCTAGGTAAGGAATTGGCAGCTGCCAGTAGTTGGCTTCACTGCCCATGAAACAAACTCTGGTGAAACCAGCTTGAGTGTGGTTAGAGCTTTGTACTTTTTATTTCTTTAATTTTGCTGAGAGAAGCTTGTTTCACTCTATCTAAAGCCCTGCAGGAAAAAGGCATCATACCATTTTTCCCCAGTACCAAGGGAGGTGACCCTGATGAAGGTGACACTTTATTTCAGTGCCACTCACAGTTCTTGTGTTACACGTAACAAATATGCTCATTTCTGGTGCAGCTGGAAGAAAAGGGACCCAACCTCCCTCCTTCTCCCAGCCTCTACTTGCTCCTGCAACAGTGCTTTAATTGTCCTGGTGACAGCAGATACTCCTGTTACTTGCCCAAATCTCTGCTGACTGTGGTTTCAACCTGAGAAATGATTTTGCTGCACAGAAAAAAGATTTTGTTGTGACTAGAAGAAAATATTTGCAATCATTGGAATATCTTCCAGTGTTTTATTGAATTTTCATGCACAGCTTTGAATCTAACGACGAGCAGTCTTCATAGAAAGTGTATATGGGATCTGATTTTTATTTTTTTTTACATTATCTTATTGCTGCAAGTCCTCTCCAAACCACAAAACACACTGGAGGCACCACACTACTAAATTATACTTGTTCTCATCCTGGAGGTACAAAGGAAAAGTAAAACATCAGATATTGTATGAGAAAGTTTCAGAACACAAGGTCATTTTAATTCAGACTTTTTTTTTCAAGGAACTATCTTCCTAAGCTTTGATATTTTGTTCAGAAAGGTCATTTCTTTTAAGCCTTTGTCATTAAAGACGACTTGTTCTTTAAAGTGTGCTATCAAAGGGTGCAGAAATTGCAAGTTACTGAAACTAAAATGCATGATCATTTTAAGTCTGCCAACTAAAGCCCACTTAAAATGAGATGTGCTCTGGAGCTGGTGGCTGCTTTGATAAAGCCAGGGGGAGATAGGCAGTTGGTCAATTCAAACTAAAAAAAAAGAGAAGATAATTAAATAAAACTTTTCCTCCCTAAATTAGAAATCATCTCTTGTGAAAAAGCATTAAAAGAACTGAGTAAGGATCAGATCCTGCAAAAATGTGGCTGATGTGAGGGAAGGAGAGTGAGTGTGCTGGGTTTGAGAGCAGTTTCTAACACTTCTGCACAACGATGGTGCAGCTCTTTGATGTTATCTGACACTTGTTTTAATGCAAATAAGTCAAAATATCATTCATTTACCATTTGCTGCCACAAGATCATAGAGTCATAGGATGGTTTGAGTTGGAAGGGACCTTAAAGATCATCTCGTTCCAACCCTCGTTCCTTCACGGACAGACAAACATGGTAAGAGAAAGGAGTGAAGACCTTGTGTCATGTCCTTGCTTTGCAGTCCCTGGTCTCTGCTACTGCAGCTTTATCCCATGAACCTGCTTTAAATGCTCTGCTTGCTTCAAGACATCCTTGGGAGAAGATGCAGTTTCTTTCCTGATGGTTCTCCTAATGCTCTTGCTAGGAACAGTAGACTTTAATTTTTGTTTTAACTCAAATATGTCCAATATTCAAGGTAGTATTTTCAGAAGAGATTTGGGAAGCCAGGCACACAGCTCAGCTTCACACAAGGAGGATTTAGAGCTGCCACCTCCTCTGAGCAGCTCTCTAAAGCAATTTCATCTGCAGAGCTGGGTCCCAACAGCCTGTTCTATTTCACATGCTCCATAAACATACAGCTTAGTGGAGATGGAGATGTGCTTTATATGTGACCAGACTTAGTCTCAGTCCTGAGGGCTGAAAACAAGGAAATGTGTGTTTGTAGAGTGAGCAAACTACAGAAATACCTTTATCTCAGCTGAGCAGTTAAATTATAGCACTGCTTCCAACTTCATAACATCGATTCACCAGATTTATACCTCAGGAATCTTGGTCTTCTCTCATTCAAAACTTGGTATCAGTTTAGTAACAGGCAGATTTGCCTGTTCCTTCACAAGAAGGTTGTGGGTCCTCATTCTGTGGTTGTCTTATTGAAGCCAAACTAACATTGCAGTTAATTCTGTCCAGTTTTGCCCAAAGGAGGGTTCAAGGAATTTATTACAATTCTAGACCTAGAATCCTTAAGAAATCTGTCAAAGTCATCCTGAGCTGGAACCAAGGACTCTCTAATACCACCCTTGTCTCTTCACTCAGGAGCAATGCAATGGTGCTGAGAGCTCCTGAGGGTGCAGGACATGTTCTGTGAGATTTAGTTGACAATCTGTATCTCCCAAGAGGTAGCACCTAGCCCAAAACACACAATACTGATGCAGTTGTTGAGCAGCTGGTCTCCTTCCTGCTGAACTCCACCATTAACTTAGCACAGACTTAGACATTTAACGTGGCCCTGAAGATGGGGCTGGTCCATCTAGGGAGCTTGTCTGCAATGCTTATGGATTCCCAGTTGACCACTCTTCTTCCAGAGCAAGTGTTTTTAGAAAGGGATTCCTCAGAAATGGCACTTTCCCTTTAAATTCAGAGCCCACCTCAATCTCAAGATGTTTTCGTACAGTCAGGCTCTCACTCTGCATCTAAGGGTGGTGGAAAAACAGCCCTAAGAAGGCTAATGACTCCATATGGATCTGATGAAGAGTCAGAGCCTGGCTGTTTGCAGGGCTGTGTTTAATTGTGCTCAGGAATGATGTTACGTCTTCAGAGACTTATCGACACTTGCTTGTCATCTTCTTGTTTGTTCATCATTGTTGGATGAGCTCATTGGCTGACTAATTTCAGTATAGATTTAAATCTATAATGAAAATTCTGACTTCAATCAGCTCTTCTTCCCCTCTCCCTCATCTTCCCTGGGCTCTAGTAGATGAAACGTCGCTTGTCCCAGGTTCCTGCAGGAGGAGAGCACAGTGGGGCCGTGGAGGGATGGGGAGTTGGCAGTGGGAGACAGGAGCTGCTCCTGGCTGTGCTGCACCCCAACCCTGTGCCAGGGGACATTGTGTAGCCCCCAGACAGAAGGTGCTTGTGGCCTCTTCTCTGAAGAGGTGCTGAACTCGTGTTTGTAGACCTCGGTTGGATGAAACCTCAAAGTGCTGACTCAGCTGTGTATGTAATTGATGCTCACAGACCATGAAGGATATCTTGAATGCTTTATTTAGTGTTTCCTTTTGACCTCACCAGCAGCCTGAGAACACCCCCAGCCCACATAGCCTATGTTTTTGCTTTCCCCAGTGAGCTGCACCTCCAGGAAGGTGCAGATGCACCATGGCAGTGAGCACTGGTGGCTCTCGAGTCCTCCACCAAAACCACCCAGCCCGTGGCTCATGGAACCATCTCAGCATCCTCTTCCTATCAGCAATCATCACTATTTATATCAAAACCACTGTGCAGAAGTTTGCAGGTAAAGGAGGAAAAGACACTCCCCCTGTTCCTTTTCCACATTTGCTTCCTTGGAGAGAAGTTCAGAGCTCAAGTAGCAGAGCAGCAGCTGGGGCCGTGTGAAGATGCTTTGGCAAAATGGAGGGAGGCAACTTGAGTTGTGTTTCTTCAGTCCTCTGCTTAACCCAGATTTTGAGCCTACTTATGTAAGATTTATGTACCAGTCAGGGTGCCAGCCTTGGACTTAGGGGGAACGGGCACAGTTTACTGTCCTGCTACAGATCTGCTAACGTTGGGTGTAACATAAAGCTCCTCAGGCACTCAGAAACATATTGTTTTCATAAATTCCAGGCTAGAGCTGTATGAAATTTAAATACCTCTCTGAAGTCTGCAGCTATTCCAGCACAATGCCTACGTTGGGGTGCTCTGAGCACCAGAAAGGGTGAGTCTCCCAAATGCTTCTTTACAGACCCCGTGGGGCATTTGTGGCACTGAGAACCTGCTCAGCAGATAATTTATCCACTGGGCATCCAGGGGCAGATCTGGGGCAGGTTTTGTTGGGTTTTCCCTGTTTATAGAGCATGGGCACTCCAGTTAAAGGTGGTTATGGAGAAATTTCTAGAAGTCCTAAAATTAGGTTGTGTTAATTTATCCACATTCCATATATACTTCAAATGCAAGTAGAAATAACACAAAATCAAGTGTTTCACACGTGAAACAGTGAATAAGAGGCCCTCTGGGCTGTCACTTGCACGTCTGGCCAGTTGGTCCAGCTCCTGGGGCTTGTGTCTTGCAGCTGATCCAAGCTCACCTTCCTGTCACTGGAGCTTTTAGCACAGAGAAAGGGGATTTGAACCTCCCACGGGCACAGAGATGGGGCATGTGTGTCTTCAGGTGTTGCATTGCCCTCAGCTTGCTCCATAGTAAGGAGCAGCAGGACCCATGGCTGCCCACCTAGAGCCAACTTCAATCTCCTGAAAGTTTACAGGGTTTGGACAAGGCTCAGCTTCCTTGCTGCAAAGGCAGGAGAAGTTTGAGGTCAGCAAACACATGGATCCCCCCTTCACAGCAGCCGACTGGAGGAGCATCTGCTGCCAACCCCATCCCCACAATTCCAGGTTTGCTCCCAATGCAGATGGTGGCCCCATGATGCTTCAGTGCCTTTTTTTCAGACCTTTGACATGGTTCCTCCTGCCAGCTCCATGGGTGCCATAAACCACGGGGCTCCTATGCTACAGTTCAAAATGAAAATACTGGGCATAGTAAAAAAAAATAAGCAGGCACCTGCAGGCAGGCTCTGATTACAGCAACGAGGTCCAGCTGCCACCCCACACCCTGCCCCAATCACAGCAGAGCTGGAGCACTTGCACACCATGGCCAAAAAGTAGGAGGACAAACCAGCTGGTTCCCAGTGGGGCACTTCCCACCTGAACCTTTGGCCCTAATTGAATAAAGCACATGTGCAAACACTTAACCTCGAGCCTGCACTTAAATCCAGGCCCATCCCCATGTTTGGATGTGTTGATGAATAGGGACCTTCTGGGGGCTTTAGACCTCCAGGCAGGTTTGGTGCTCAGCCTCTGCCTTCAGCACAGATTGTACCTGAGCTGCTTTATGCTCCTAAATGTCCTTCTCTAAACAGATAGAATCTTTTAGGTTGGAAAAGACCTTTAAGACCTTATTTCTACCTTCTTCCTAACCAAAGAAACCTTCAGCACCCCACGAGCTGCTTGTACAGGCCTCTGCATCAGCTGCTCCAGCTTTGCTGTTGGGAGACATCTTGTCTGCAAAGAACCACTGGAGATCTCACCCTGCAGTAAGTTGATGGGGTTTCATACCTGTAGAAGCGCCTGTGTGGAGTGGGTTTGTGTTTTGGTGCTACATTGTGATATGTTGGTGCAATGAAGTTATTTAAGCTTTCTGATGGATCTACTGAGGGCTGTGGACTGTTTTATTTCATGTGTTTCTGGTGGGGGCTGATCCTTTCCCTCCAGGCAAGGCTAAACTGTGTTTTAGGCTAGATGCAAGAGCTTTGTTCTCAGGAGTGAGCCCCCACTGTTGTGATGAGCAGGACTCAGTTGGCCTGAGCCTTGTGCAGGATCCAGCCCACTCGTGACTTGGCCTGATGCCACCTTGACAGATGGGCCTGAGCATCCAGAGATGTGTGTGAGCATCAGGGGCTGCACTGCCCCGGGTCCCCCCGCAGGGGATGCCCCCTCTGGGTGAGCCCTCCCTCCCTGCTCCATCACTGCCTCACTTTTATCTCTGCAGAGCCTCCTTCTCCTGTGGAACAGGAGAGCTCAGGTTGAGCCTCTGCAATGTGCACACGTGGGGTTTTTAAAAAATTATGGCTGTTGTTGTGTTAAAATACAGGGTGGGAAGCACTTGGTGGAGGAGGGACTGATGGTCCTTCACCTCCAAGTGCTGCTGTTATGGAAGATGCTGGATTTGGCCAGATGAGTTGCAAGGTACATAGTCATTGTAAGGATGAGGGTGACAAATGCCAAGTTTAATCTGAAATAATATTTTTAAATTCTTGTGACCACTAGATACTTTCTAATTGACATGTGCAGATCTTGCTGTACCTACAGAACTTTATTTCTCTTTTTTTTCATATGACAACTGCTTCCAAGTAAATGTACACACACTCCTAGGAGTGCTAAGCTGTGAAATGGGTGCTTAGAAACTTCTTTAGAGAGATCTAAAGACCAAAAGGGACTCAGGAATGGCCTAGGGACACCATTCCTAAAACTTCCCTGAATAAATTTTCTGCTTGAAATCCAGTGGGTTTGGCAGAAATAGAGTATCTCTATTAGAAAAAGAACTACTAGCCAAATACCACCGAAATTCTTTTCTACATTCTCACTACCTGGGATCAGATTCTCCCTGATTAAACCTTTTTAAGCAGAACTCAGCAAGTTCCCTCCATCTCAGTGGTGATTTCCTACTTTCAATCATCATGGTTTTTTCTCTAAGATCTGATGAAAAATAATACCAAGTTCATTCAACAGGACATTATTACACAGACTAGTATTCATTTAAATGCATTTTTAAAAATCTTTACTTGTTCAGCATCAGTCTTTTATCCCATTTGGAATTA
Organism: Brachypteracias leptosomus; assembly: GCA_013401335.1. Lineage (NCBI taxonomy): Eukaryota > Metazoa > Chordata > Aves > Coraciiformes > Brachypteraciidae > Brachypteracias > Brachypteracias leptosomus. The sequence continues at coordinate 152,520 of VYZX01026628.1, forward strand.
ACCTTGGGGCTTAGGTCAGTGAGAACATGGAACACCCCACATGTCTTCAGATCTTGACCCAACACAGCTGCCTTCTGTGGTCCCCCAGATCTTCCCCTCTGAGCAGGACATTCTACAGAGCATGGCAGGGACCTGCTGAGCTGCTAGACCAGCTTCTGAGAAGTCTTGGGCAGCCTTTCTCATCATCATGTTCTATGGCAAGATCTAGGATATATTCCTCTGTTATCTTCTGCAGTAGAAAGGTTTCATCTCCACTCCAGTGGCTTATCTGGCTCTTTCCCAAATTCAGACTTTTTTTCTTGACTTTTCACCCTCACTCTGTCATTTTGCTCTAATAGTGGACAAATAACATGCAAATTGTCTTTCGTTAGAAATAACTGTCCTTTGAAGTCTCTCCAGTTCTGCCAGTGGAGGATTTTACCATATCCTTTAGCTTGATATATCATTTCTCCTCTGAGTTTGGTGTATATTAATTACCTTCTCATTTTAATTTGTGAATATTTTTTTAATTCTACTTTTTGCTGCTTTCACTCCCTTCACTTGCCTGTGATACCATTCCATCATTATAAAAACAAAATGACACGTTACACATCAGTTTGGTCCAGCTAAAAATATTTCCAGAGGTCGCAATTATCAGTCACAATTTTTTGGCAAAGATTTTATTCCCAAGTTGACTTTTCTTCTAATTGTTTCCAAGCTGGTGAAAACCAATTCTGTAAGATGCTTCTCGTGCAAGTGCAGCCTCAGAGCTTGCACCACACGGGCACAGAAGATGAGGCTTGGGAGAACAACAGAGAAAATACAGGGGAGGAAACCTCTCCCTCGCTTGCCCGTGGCGTGGTGGCCACTTGCAGGGTTTGGGTGAAGGCTGTGGTTAAAGCCTTGCTGCAACCACCCTCCATTGAGTCCTGGGAGGCCCTGGAGGCTCCTGCAGATGTTGGTACCCCCAAGGCCACAGCCTTTGTCCTTGCTCCCAGCTGGCTTTGCAGCAGGAGCCCTTCCAGGGCGTGTTATTTACTGGGCAGGCAGGTTAAAGCCTTTCCCCTCCTCAGCAGCATTTGAAGCTGTGTTTTCAAAACAGCCATGGGTTTTGATGCTTGCCTTGATTTGAATGCCCCAAGGGCTCTTTGATTGAGGCTCTTTGCAACCTAATGTTCTCCAAGAAACCCAAACACCCTCAGTAATTAACCATGTGCAATCATGGATGGTTTTATTTGTATCCCGACCTGTCAGCTGGGCCGTGTGTTGCAAGAGTAGAGAGGAGACTGGGCTCGGGGATGGGTCTGGATCTGGATCCTCCTTTGATAGGACTTTTGGGGGCCATCAGGAGCAGATGGAGCAGGGGGAGAAAGTGTCGAATTCAAAGGTGACTGCAGATGTAAAATGTGCTTTTAACCTGTTCTTACCCATGGAGAGCTGAAGTGTCCTGGCCAGGTCTCTGATCCACCACTAGACATCTGTAATGCCCCCCCCCCAAAGCAGAGAGGTATCGGGGTTTACAGCAGGCAGCTGTAGCTCCAGAGAAAGCAGTGAGGAGACAGCATTCCAGGGAGGACGCAGCAGCTGATGCCTTCACAGCCTCCCCGAGGTTGCCGAGGCGCAGATGAAAGCGGAGCTGGCGGCCCCGCCGAGGTACATGCCATGTCTGCCCGTGGTTACGCACGACACTGCTGCCAAACCCGCTTTTCCTCCCTGTGTGGCTTGACAGAACATTGTGTTTAACCTCAGACTAGATGGGATAAAACACGGTTCTCTGTCAGGGCTTCAAATTCATGGTTCTGTCTGCACCTAAACTCCGTCTTCTGCTCGAACTGTGGCTGTCTCCAGCGCGCAGGCAGGTGGAATATTTTCAAGGGGACACGGGGGCCTAAAATCCTGATCCTTTTTATCTGACTTGGCTTCCAAAGTCAAGCGACTGCTTTGAATTATGCACCTCGACCATTTAAACACTTAGGAAGATGCCTCCAGTCCCTAAAGGAAAGCCCTTTAGGTTCGCTCATCAGCTTGGCCCACATCTGCTCATGCCCAGATGTTGCCCCAGCTAAAAGCAGACCGTGTTTACTACCAAGTGTTACATACGTGTTCAAAACGTTTTGTAGAGCCCTGCATGGGGGTTAATGTGTAACAGGGCTCTCAGCTCAATCTCTGAAACATGTCCAAGGCAGACCCATCCCCAGTGCATGACTTTGCCATATGGAGAAGGAGAAGGGGGACCCAGCTCCACCCTGTGCGGTCCATGTATGGAAAAGCTCGAGCGCTGATGGTCTCTAGCACAGCTCCCCAATATAACGGTGTAATAATTAACACCAGCCTCTGTGGTTATATGGCACCTTCCATCTGAGAGGCTCGCAGCACTTTACAAGCCTGTTTCCCTCAGACATGTGATGCTGGGTCCAAGAGCCCCATCTTGATAGATGATCTCCTCTGGGTGGATTTGTGGCACGGAAGATTTATTGCTCGTGCTTTGACACGTCTGTTTGAGAAATCAGATCCGCGCTTCCGCAAGGTGCCAAGAGGCAGGAGCTGTTGGGGAGGCTGCTGCAGAGCTCATTCTGCATGGGCCAAGGCTTGAGCAACACTTTGTCGGCATCTCTTTATTGTTGGCTCTAAATCTGGCCCTGCTCAGCTGCTGCAGGGAAGAGCCTGTGCTAGATAACGCAATCTATCTGCTCCCAGCCTGATGAATAATTAGCTGCTCCTACACGGAGCCAAGCGTGATGCCTTCTCCTGGCTGCAGCCTTCTCGAGGTGGTTTGATTTCAAGGCTCCTCCAGGACAACGCAGAGCAACCCCCAAGTGTCCTAACGAGCCCCCTAACGGGCTTTGTTTGGGGGCTGCAAGCACAGCTGCCGTGGGGACAGCTGGGAGACGCACGGAGCTCCTGGGCCCTCCATATGGATGCTCTTGACCTCTGAGGCCTCCGAAACTCCATGTGGCTGCTGAGGACACTGGAAAGGGTCAACCCCCTCTCTACACCCCCAACAAAAGGAGGGGTTTGCTAGAGGCAGCCAGGACCAAGCAGCGAAGGGAGGGGAAAGTACTGGGTTTCAAGGGCCGTGGGTTTGCAGCACAGCAAAATTCTCTTGTAAATGCAGGTTGAAAAAAGCCACCTACCACATTTGCAGCCCTCGCCGGGTGCCCAGTAAATGGGGCCAGATGAGTTGAAGGGGCTTGGATCTGGCCGCTCCTGTCCTGGCAAGAGGCTCTTGCAGCTCTCCCGGCCAGCACGGGGGGCACGGGGTGACTTTGAACCCCCTCCCCATCCCCAGCAGCTTTGTTATCGGGGCTATTGTGGGGCCGGTGGAGCCAATCCCCGCGAGCCCCGATTCAAAGTCCAGGTGCCAACCAACTTGAACTCTCCAGCATCCCCGCCGTGAAGCAATTATTCCCTCAGACACATTCATTGTTCTCATTACACCATAAATTGTGAATGAATTAAACATGCACTTACCACTATGCACCACAGCTGTCAAGGAAAATAACACACAAATATCACACGGGGCTGGATCCTGCTCCTGCTCTGCTCCCAGGAAGGTTTGGGAAGGAGGCAGCAGCCAAGCTCACTGGAGCTGGCATTTTCTTTATGGTGAGGCCAAATCTCTGTTCTCACTTAGGGCAGGACTATCTCCATTGGTTTTGATGTTTTAATCGTGGTTGTTTTTTTTTTCTTTTGGCCACATTGATATCAGTGTTGCACAGAGGGAAGACTGGCCCCTGAGCTTCCCGAGATCCCCGTTTGATCATGTCTCACTTAGGGCACCCTGCCATGGGTGTCAGAGGACCCAAATCAGCTATGCCTTTGGGCTGGGGGGGATGAAGCCCCTTAAAGCCCCCGTGGCACCAACAGGATGATGCCCAGAGCCCCCCAGCCCCAGTGGAGGGATGCTGGGCTCACCACCACGAGCATCCCAGCCCAGCTGGGGGATTTCACTGTACATGACCGATCGCTGGCGAGGGAAGCTGTAAAAGAGGGAATTCAGAGCCCCTGACTTCATCTCGCAGTGCTATGTACAGATAGATGCTTTCCCAACAACAAGCATGAGGGGTTATTTATTTTCTAATCTCCCCTCCATGTCCACGGAGCTTACAGAGCTGGGGAGAATCCCCTGGCACGCTGGCAGATAAATTCCCCAATTGTCCCTGCTCCAAAGAGGGGACCTGCAACTTGGGGCTACCTTGGGGTTCAATGCTGGGATTCACCAGACAGGATTACAGAGGGGGCTTTTATCCCGAGTGCAGGAGCTTGTCTGCATTTCTCTCCCTGCACTGCATCTCCAAGGAGGTTTTTCACTTTCTAAGAAGGATGTTACCCACTGAGCTATTCATAGCACTTAAATGAGAAAAGGGGTTAATAAAATACATGCTAGAAAAAAGAAAATAAGATTAGAAGGACTGATGTTTTGGCTGTGAGGCCTTCTGTGGGCTGCAGAGAGAGAGGGGGGGGAAAAAGGAACAAGATTATTATTTTCTTTTCTCTAGCTCAAAGAACTTCATGGCCAGAATGGCACCGCTAATCCAATTTTCTTTCTAACAAGTATTTTATCAACACCTCTTTCTTTTTCCCCCCTTCTATTCTCCTTCCCTCAGTCTCTGCACTGACATATGATTAGCTGTACTAAAATTAAAGTCCCAGCTACACTGTGTCTGCTCTGCAGCAGGGGTGGAGACCCCCGAGACCCCCACACATCTCCCCCTCACACTCGTGCCCTTGCACACGCACTCCTGGCACTTTTGGGCACCTGGTTTTCTCTCCCTGACCACAGAAAAGTCTCTTTTCCAGCCGTCCAGCTCCGTTTGGCAGAGGATCAGATAGCAGCTCCTCTGAAAGCAAACAGCCGCCTTTCCGAGGGAGTAAATATTTCGCAACGTGTTACTTCAGGGTTATTTATTATGAACATATTTTCCCTTTTATCCGGGGATTTGCCAACTCTTGGGAGTCACAAAACCTCACGGCTGTGCCTCTCCTCCCCCCCACTGCCATTGTGTGGGGGGGACCTGGGGGGTTTCACCCAGCCCCTGAGGATGTTTTGCAGGAGCTGGGATCACCCCCTGCTCTTTTAAAGGCAAGGGACACCTGAGATGGGGGATTTGGTTTAAGTGGTGCTGCTGGGTCATGTATCAGGGTAAGAAGTTGCAGCTTCACATATCTCATTAGGTTCTTCCATGTGTCAGAAGATCACAGCTTTTTTTTTAAATAGGACCAGCCAGTCCCAGTATGCCCGTGGCACAGTGTCCCAGGAAGCTTTTAGGGCAATAGATTAGAGGAATGGGTGAAACACAGGGAGGGGAGTTGCTCTCTCTTGTTATCTGCCTTCTCTCTTAAATCTGATGGAGGGAGGAAAAGGGAAGATCTCATCTAGTGGAAGGTGCAGGAGGAGGGAGTGGAGGGGGAGCCATCAAGACAAAACCCAGGAGAGGATCATTTATCTCGGGTGGGGGAGAAAATGAATTAAAGCCTTAAAAGAACCTGATTGATCCTCATTAGCCTGTGGCTCCTGTCTGGCTGTAGGAAAGTGTTGCTACACCGAGGTCCCCCTTCATGGAGGTGTGAGATGGTGAGAGGTCCTGCAGGTCCAGCAGTTCCTCAGAGTATGTGGTCTGGTGGCACTGGTTTTCCTCTCTCTTAAGGATGAAGAAAGCTGGTCCCTTCCCTGCAAGGTTTGGGTCTGGAGGAGGACCTGAGATAGGGCTTGTCCACCTCCTGGGGCAGCAGCAGCTCTGGGGGTGTAGGCATTGACTTTGTCCAGGAGGAAACATCTCAGTGCATTTATCGTGGGCAGGCTGTCTACCACAAGTGTTATTACAGAAGCAAGGAAAACTTGAAAGTGTTTCTTCCTTCACTACCTCCTTACATTACCTCCCTCTTGCCTGAGCATCCAGGTGCTGATCATTGGCCAAACATCAGAGCAGCTGGAGCAGGAGCAAGTGGTTCAGCTCCAGCCTCGCTGCCACAATTTGGGATTTCTGCTCAGCCAGGAATTACCTGGGATGGGTTCTCCTGGTTCCATGCATGAAGGGCTCTGGAGGTAGAGGAGCAATGACCCACAGTGGCTCTGCCTATGAGGAGGCCATCCCAGGGTGTTCCCTTTTGTTCCTAATCCTTCTTGGCACTTGTCTTCACTAGAAATTAGACCGTGTTGGAACACGACTTTGCTTCAGCTTATTAATTACTGGGATGATTAAGATAGGTCAGCAGTTAAGTGTAGACAGGCACGGTCATGCTCAACCTAACGTGGGGTGATGGGAGCTAATCCTGCCATTCCAATAAGAGGCACTCAGGACCAGCTGGCATAATTAGGGCCAATTGAAGTTTTTTAGTCAAATTTGGATTTTTTGATGGGAAATCAAATTTTCTACAGACAGGCAGGAGTTTTTCATTCATGCTTTGTTCCCCCTTGATGGCAAAGCTGAAACTCCAGGGCCAATTTCAGCCAAACCCCAGGATGTGTAGACTCTGAAGTGCAGCAGCAATCCATAGTGGATGTCTTGGTGTGGGATTCCTGATGCTGCCACACGTGTGCTCCTCTGCTCCCAACCTTCCCTGGGAGATGTGGTCTGGGGCTATGGAAAAGAGCAGAGCATGATGCAGAAAATACAGCTCCCGTGTATTGCAATTAAAAAAAAGAAGCTATTTGGTTGCAATATAGGATTTATCATGATTTTTTTCTTAATGTCAGCTCAGTTTTCCTTGGAAAATCCTTCCTGCCAGTCCTCTTTTAACTGATTCAATGCACACAGACCAGCAGGACCCATTTAGCCAGCAAACAACCACCCAGCCCAGGCTGCAGCAGCACCAGCATCCTCCTGGGGTGCATTGGAAGCCAGTTGTGCTCTCCCTTTGGTGATCCAGGTTTCACTTGGAGGTTTCCTCATGTCAAACGTGGTGTTTGATGTCCCTGGCTGGTGTCACCTCTTTCACCAGACCTCCTGGTCTGCACCCGTGGTGCCAGGAGCCCTCTCCATGGCCAGGACACGGCTCCTCTGAGCCTCTCATTAGCGTTTCTCAATCAACGCGTTCTCGTTAGCGACTGGGGCCAGTGGGAGCTTTGGATGAAGGTGGAGCCAGGCCAGAAACAGATCCTCTCCTGAAAAATCCTAATGAAAGCAATAATGGTCAGGTCCTTGAGCAATGCCTGCCTATGACAATCGTTGTCTGGAGGCTACCTTAATTACGAAAGAGTGTTCTCAGCCTCAGGCTTCATGGTCTCGGTGCCTTTACTGTCTCTTGAGCAATATTTTATTGCTATTGTCCTCAACCTATTTCACATTAAGTTCAGAGTATCTGAAAGTTATACAAAATATATGTTTGTTTTCTATTCTATTTGCACAAATTTCTTGCATTTTGTTGTTTGGTTTTTTTTTTTATCGGTATCTGAAAGCCTAAAGCTGGGATTATCTGAAGGATTATAGGAGAATTAGGCACCCAAAGCCAATTGATTTTTCACTGTGAATTAGCCAAGTGCATTTGGAGGGCTGGAGACTTTGGTTTGTGCTCGTGGTTTCAGGTCCACCTCGTACCTTCTTGCTAAAAAGACCTCAGCACCTCTTGGCTGGCCTTAAAAAGGTCAAACAACAATCTGCAGGTACAAGGAGGTAGACGTGGCCCTGAGACATTAAACTGCCTTTGAAAACCTCCTTCTGACTCCCGTAGGCTCTTTTGAAAATGCCACTCTTAAGTTGCCATCCATTTTGATAATTAAGCCCTGATTTAATTTTAGAGCAACAATAATTGTCAACATTTTCCAACCCAAGCACCTTAAATTAGCCAGGCAGCTCCCAACCCTGGCACTGGATCAAAGGGAAGCGGTGGGATCTTCAGTGGTGCTGAGCACACACAGCCCTCCCTTGGTGCTGCTGCAGGTTGTGCTCAGGACTTCAGAAAGCCAGGACCTGGTCCCCCTGCCAAGCTCGGTGTGCTCAACATGAGTTTCAACACCTTGCTTTAGGCACCTTGTATTAAAAAAAATAATAATAATAAAATAGTGGGGAATATTACAGCAGTTTTCCCCAATGGAGTGAAGGAGGTTGGCTGCCTTTCCATGGGGAAAGTCCTGGGTCATGGCTGGAGACCTCGTGGGGTGTGACAGGGGATGTCACCAGCATCTCTCTGACAGCAAACGGGCAAGACCAAGACAGCAGCTGGGTTAATTATCTGAGTTCCCTTCCCCAGTCCTGCCTTCATCCAAGAAGGGATTCTTAAGTTCTGTGGTGGGTTTGGGGAGCTTAGGAGGGTGGCCAAGGACGTTTTGGGGTGCAGGTCAAGAGATGATGCTGCTCCCAGGCAAGGGCAGAGACCTCCTTGCTGGGGCATCCTACACAGACCAGGAAGAATCACCCGTATCTTGCCGTACACCACTTGGCCCAGGGACCACTTGCTTTGAGGTCATTGCTGGTGGCTGGGAGGGCAGCAGGGCCCCGGAGTGAGGGACCTGTCCCATCTCCATCCCTGCTGGGGCTCTGCAGGGTGAGGTGCCCCGGCGGACATCAAAGCCGTGATTAAGCCCATACTTTAATCATATCTCCTGCCTCAGTCCTCGTCCCGAGCCTTTGATGAGGGCTTCACCTCGCCATGCTCTCCCCACTCCCAGCCCCACCCCACTTACTGCTTTTGCTTTATTTTTAGCAGTGATTTGGAAACTGCTGGGGCTCCTTTTTCCTTGCTTTCGTCTCCCCACTTTTTCCCCTTTCTCTTTCCTTCTTTTTTTTCCTTTCTGAAGGCTCCTGGTCAGAGCCCAGTGTCCCTCCCAGCCCCTCCAAAACCCCAGCCAGCCGTTAAGGGAACATTCACACCTATTTTCCTTGCCTTGTCTCCCCTTTATTCTTATGAAGCTCTCATTGATTATTGCCCTTAAATTCCTCAGTCCGGTCATAGATAAAAGGATAACCACTTCAAAGCAAAGTGTTAAGAGTTTAACCTCGAGCTAAAAGAGTGGACAACAAGGTAATTGAGGGTAATAACTGATCACAGACCTACTTTCAAAGGCACATGCAAGCCTCACTTTCAGATGGCTTTAATTTTATTAACATTTGTAGCAGCTCTAGATGCTTTTGAATCATTACGAACTTCAAAGCTTGAGGTAACACTCCAAATGGAGAACCTGACACCAGGTTTTTTGTTCAGACCCACATCATATTGATAGTCTCTGTTGCAAGCATGTAACATCTCTCCTCAAACTATAAAAACCTAGATGAAAAAAATATTGCCAATAGAGAAGATCAAAGCCTGAACCTCCCTTTGAATGATCCCAAGAAGTCAAAACAAAAAACAACACGGAAAAAAAATGTATCTATATCTATATTATCCCAACTATCTTTATCCATATTTAAACTTGGCTGCCGAGGTGGCTGCATAATTCTCCTTGAGTTTTATCAAACTCTTTGGCTAATCGGCTGCTTCTCTTTGGGCATTTGGAGTTGGCCTTTTGCTGTCCATGTATGAGGCATTTATGAGGCATTTAAACCCAAGAATTTGGAAATAGCACATAAAGGAACAGCCCTGACTCAGCTGGGAGGGGAGCCACGTGAGGTAAATGTAAAAAAATACATTTATAACCTGAAAACACAGGAACTAAAATCCTAATTATAAGAGTCCTCCCATCTCCAACCCCTGATAGTTACAGGAAAAAAAATCATCTGTAGATGTCAAGGTGTTTTAGAGCTCAGTGGGTGTCACCCCCTGTCAGGAGGACGTGCCCATGGTCACCCCGGGCAGCTGCCCCAGTGCAGCCATCCTGGGGACCCCAGGGTGAATCAGCCCCGGGGTATAAATAGCCTTTTTCTTTGTCTATTTCTTGTGCAGGAGTGGGTTATTTTTAACTGGGCGAGTTCCCTGAGCTAATGCACAAAGCATCCACAAAGAAGGGGGTGGCCCAAGGAAACGGGCTGTCCCTGCTGCCAAAGAACACATCCCAGCTCCCCTCAAAGGCTGCTGCCCCCTCAGCCTGGTGTCCAGGCTCCAGGCAACGCCAGGGAGAACCTCACCAGCTACTTCAGCCTCCCTAGAGGAGAAAAATCACTTGGATTTTTTTTCTTACTGGTTTATAGTGGTGTACAGCAGGTTTCATCGTGGTGTAACCCTCCTCCTGCTTTGCATCAGTGTCATAGCAGAGAGGGGTGTTGGGCTGGTTGGGTTTGGTGACTCCAGGACAAAGAGCTGGGTTGGAGGCTGAGATGTTTAAGTGTCTCAGCTGCTGAAGGTTGCTCCAGTGGTCCTCTCATGACAGCCCACTCTTAGAATCATAGAACCAAGAATCATTTAGGTTGGAAAAGACCTTGAAGATCATCAAGTCCATTGTGGTCCCTCAGCACCACATCTCCAGGGCTTTTAAACACATCCAGAGATGGTGATTCTACCACTGCCCTGGGCAGCCTCTTCCAGTGCTTGACAACCCTTTCAGTGAAAAAAAATTGTCCTAATGTCCACCCTTGCTCAAAACTCTCCAACCTCTCCAGCTGAGCAATGCAGCTCCCAACCCTCAGCAGCTCCGAGGCACGGTGGCTTTATGAGAACTGGATGTTGATTAACCCCAGGTACCTGGCCCCCAGGTTTTTGTCATTTTTCTTGCAGCCACGTGTGACAGATCAACATTTCCAGCGTTGTCTGGTGTCAGGTGTATCACAACAGCCTCGTTATCTGTGCTCACTTCAATAGCAGAGCTGAACGTGTGTGAGCTTGTGGAAACAGCATGCTTTAAAATGTATTCAATAACTTCAGCCTGCACTGATATTACATTCTTTATGAACAGAAATCAATTTAATCTAAGCTGTTCTCTCTGTTCTCATGTTCGGTACGTGCCTGGGTAATGAAAGGACAATGGTATATTGGTTAAATCTATGGAATTTATGTTATTGTTTAAAGTTATGGCCAGAATAGTAAGTGGTTATTTCAACATTTCTGTTGTGCTTTTAATGAGTCTATTATCAGTGGCACAGCCGGGGTGGGTAAATGGGACCCAGCACTAAAACATATGTTCCAAATGCCCAAGGCAAGCCCTGACTTGCAGATCTGGATCTGCACAAAACGTGCTCAGAAATCCCTGCCTCTGTTGCTGCTTTGTTTCTGCCTCTGCCCATGGAGCTGCTGCCCATGCCACACCATCCCAGGGATGGGCAACCTACCAGTAGGAGGCTGGAGCATGGAGCAGGAGGTGCCCCACGTCCCTCACCATCATCCCCAAGCCACTTCAGTGGGAGAGATGTATCATGGCAGGGCTCTCATTTAATTTACCCAAGCAGTGGGGACCATTGTCACCCCCACTGTTGAGGAGCTCTATTTCCATAATGCCATTTCCACCCTTCACATGTAATTAAGACCATAGCCTGGTCTCCTTTCAGGGTGCAAGGGGCTCGTGTGGAAGTTCTTCTTTACATTAATGGGAGTTACGTGCACAGAGGCAAATAGACCTGTAAATATATCACTAACAAAATCCTCAGAACCAGTATTTTTTATAGATCTGAAATACTGCAGGCAAAACTCCCCCAAGCACCAGCCAGGTATTTGCTTGAAAGCAGGATGGCCCCATGGTAATAAATGTGTTTGTGGATGATGCTGCTCCCCTAGAGACAAGGGCTGGCAGCTGGGTGTGTGCTGTGCCCCAAAACCACAATGAATTGTTCTTCTGGTTCTAGAAAATTACAGCAAGAATCGTGTCAATGCTCCTGATGTGGAGGGTCAGGTCCTCCAGCACAAATCCTGAGGGTTATTTGGTTGCTGGTGTGAACAAAGGTGTGTGTGAGAGGCAACCTTTAGGGGTTTCCCTTCCATTCAAGGCAATGAGGTGGAGCTTAGGACTCAGTGTCTCCATCAACCTGCAGCAGTGGCTTCTGTGCAGGAGAAATCCAACCAAAGGGTGTTTGTTGTCTTCTGGGGTTCTGTGCTGGTTTTCCCTACGTGATGGCAAGTCCCAAGCCAGGTGTAGGGTTTTTGGTTTGGCTTTTTTTTTTAGAATTAGCACCCCACTGTTTCCTCTTCTACCTAAAAAATCTGCCTTCTGGTTCCTCTCTGGTTACTGTCCCCTCTGGCAGATACTGGGGATATCTCCTCAGTGCAGTTTCCAGCATCAAAGAGGCTCAGACACAGGACTTGATTGTGCAACTCTTTGTGCACAGGGAACTCCAGTAACTTTGGGGGCCAGGTCTGCATCTGAGGACCCAGTGGGCGATGTGGGGATGAGGCTTTCTCCATGTAAAGTCTCTTCTCTCCAGTCTGTATTTCATACTTGAAAATACAGAGATCCTTAAAAAATAAATGGGTTTTTTTGTGTCTCAGTGCTGGTCCAGCTCGTGAGAGGCTGGGTGGAGGCATCATCCAGCTCCTGACAGCACCAAGGGCTGGAGTCTCACACCCTTCACTCTCCTCCTTAACACTAAGAATTGGATCGACAGGCAGAAACAAACCAAAGCAGGTATAATTTTAGGGTGCTCAACTTTGACAGTGCACCTAAAAATAACTGTGCATAAATGGTTTGGGTTTTGCTTTTTTTTTTCCCCTGGAAGTGAAGAGCTTCATTTGACTTGGTGATCTAAAAGTTTTCCACTAGTCAGGAAAGCTGTTCACTCGTAACCATTGTCTCTCCTCCTGCTTTTTCCATCATCCTCATCCTCTGAGGTCTGTGTGAATCGGGATATTTGGGGTCCTGCTCTGTGTGGGGTGCCCAGTAGCAGGCAGGGCTCAGCCCTCCAGCCCCCCAAGCACCCCCCTGCACGCCAAGGGTTAAACTTCATGCCGCAGCTGCAAAGCCCAATTTCTTTATTTCCTGTTAATGACATTATTGCCTACATAAAACCATTGAAACATGTTTCTTTCATTTGTTTAATTTCAAATTCTGAGCACACTGGCTGGAAACTATGTTTAATAGTTAAACTCAAAACATTTGGATTTCCTCTCCGCGCGGAGACTTGCAGCAAGTACGCTTCATACTTAGTTGAGTTTTTAAGTAACCATTTTTACACAGCTAGAGCAGCCAGCCAGAAAACAAAAAGGATTATATTGCAGAATCAAATCACATCAGTTCAGGCTAGTAACACATCATATATTTCACTTCCTCTGCGGTCGTGCCAAGATACCATCAGCCTCCACCAAGCTGGCCATGCTCTCTTCCAGGAGCCTTTGCAGGGAGCCAGCACACCCTTGCTCACTCTGTGCTCACGGGACTTCCCTGAGCATGCATGGAAAAAATGTTCCTGTTTCCATGAAAAAAATAGGATGGAATCTACTTCAGGCCTTGCTAGCACTGACACTCCCATCACCTCCCCATGTTTCCTCCTGGTGAACCTCCCGTGCCAGGTTCTTGCTGCCCAGCGCTCCCTGGGAGCGCAGAGTGGGCAGGGTGAGCACAGGTGGAGATGGAGCTGTCCCACCTTGAAGCCCTTCAATCTGAACCCATTTGGCAGATAAACATCCAGGCTGACAGAGGCACCTTATCCCTTGATGCTTTTAGCAAACTGCTGCAAACTCTTCAAGGAGCAGGGGGGATTTAGCCCTCTCAGGGTGATGGACACCTACAAGCTGCTGTTGTGTAAAGCTTGGCTGTTTGTGTGGTGGAGTGTCTAAAAGTCACTTCAGAAGCACTCATGGGATTAATGCGTGGAGAATCCCAGCGAATACGGGGCTTTAAAGCACTTTAGATTCAGAATCTACTACATGTGAGGCAAACCCAATGATTCTGCCCAGCAGAAGCAGGGAGCAGAGATGGGACAAGGAGGAATGTGGCCCTGAATGGTTCTCAGAGAGGGGTCTAGAGCACAAGTGTGGTGAGGAGAGGCTGAGAGACCTGGGGGTGTTGAGCCTGGAGAAAAGGAGGCTTAGGAAAGACCTTCTTGCTCTTGACAACTCCCTGAAAGGAGGCTGGAGCCAGATGGAGCATGAGATCTCTTGTCCCTAAGTGATGGGACAAGAGGGAAGAGCCTCAAGTTGTGCCAGGAGAGGTTTAGGTTGGACATTAGGAAAAATTTCTTCCTGAAAGGGTTGTCAAGCCCTGGCTCAGTCTGCCCTGGGCAGGGGTGAAGTCCCCATCCCTGGAGGGGTTTCAAAGCCGTGGAGATGTGGTGTCCAGGAACATGGTTTAGCGGTGCCCTGGCAGTGTTGAGTTAATGGTTGGACTTGATGATCTTAAAGGTCTCTTGAATTAAAATGATTCTGACTCCCTAAGGAGTTATAACCTGGTCATGCCAAGAGGACCCCACTCAGTGCCTCTGCCATGGCACCACAGATATGAGCAGTGCTCCATATTTGAGTAAAAAATTTCAGTACGTCTTAAATATTTCCTTCAAGGGTGAAATTTGGGCTCTGTGTTGCCTGTGAAGAGCTCAGCTGCTGGGACTGGAGAGGACACAGCATGCTGCATGCCCTGGCCATGGTGTTTCCACCCCTTACTCCCATCCCAGTTGCCCATCAGAGATCTCGCAGACCTGGTCTCCTACTGGTTACTTAAACAAGAAGCCAGCAGAGAAAGCGACGTCTCATTGTGCATAGTGAGGAAGGGGCTGTGGAAAAAAAACAAGTGGTGGGAAGTTGGTCATAAATATCCTCATTTGCCTCTTTTGCCCCCCACCCTCTTCTCAGTCACTGTTGGTGCAGGTGAAGGAAGCAGCTCAGAAATGTTAATAGATAGCAAAGTGCTTATGTGTGTTTTATCAGCTCTCCTAGAACGGTTAATGCTGATACGGGGCCCCTTTTAAGTCTCAAAAATCTGGCCAAGCGTGTGCAGATAGCAGGGAGTGCACTGAACAAAACATCAAGGAAAAAAGTCTGTAGGGGGGAATGGAAATGTTAAAAGGATTATAGGAAGAGAAAATGTATCGGACTTATCTGGCAATACTCGGTAACAAAAGTCCGTCGGTTTATGAAACGAACTTCAAATCCCATAAAACTAATTGTGTGTTTTCTTGTCTTATTTTTGAGTATCTCTGGCAGGGCTTTTTTTTTTTCCCCGCTGCAGAAGCGTGTGGATAATACTCTGTGCTCCCAGTACATGGGGAGATTATACAGCCCATTGGCTTTATACCTCTTCAACTAATGACGTTAAACTAGTTTATTAAAAAACAAAAAAAGAAGAAGGAAGAATAACTTCAAAGGTTCACATGTGGGTTGCAAACCTCTCATGTCTTCTGTATACAGGGCCTTCCTCTTATTTTGATCAAGACTGTTCCCAGCACTTGTGTTGAAATACTTGCAAGCCTTTGATCTCTTTATCAACGTGACCACCAGCGAGAGCAGCGCCGCTCGCTGCGCCTCTGACAGAGCCGGTGACGTCAGCCCCAGCTCTCAAAAACACCCCTCTTGGGCTTAGAGCCTCCTGTTGCACGGGTTCTCCTCGGGCTGTGCTCATCCCTGGGAGTCCTCCTGCTGGGAAATGGACCAGGGAGGTGGTGGAGTCGCCACCCCTAGAGGGGTTCAACAACCGAGTGGATGTGGTGCTTCCAGACATGGTCGAGGGGTCAGGGAGATGTTGGACAAAGGTTGGACTTGATCCTAGAGGCCCTTTCTAACCTAGATGATTCTATGATTTCTACCCCGAAGACCTCAGCCCACCATGGGTATATGTTTCATCATGGCCCTCCTCTTGCTTGGCCAGGAAGGGAAGGCAAAGGGATGGAGCAGGGAGAAGAGACAGGAGAGGTTGAGGGGTGGATTTGGCCCCAGATGGGGGTTGGTGAGAGGTGTGCATGGAGAGGAGAGAGCTCAGCATCCTTGTTTCATCCTTCCTCCATATTGTCCATCAATGTCTTTGTGATCTTACCATAGTATTAGTAGAGGAACCACTTTTGAGGTGCATTAGTAAAATCAGCATCAGGCAGCAGCCTGAGAGACGGGGTCTGGCTGGAGTTTGGTGACATCTCTTGGCTTCATCACTGCTTTGGTATTGTCTGTAAGGAAGGTGCTTCCCTGGCTCTCGTTGTCTCCCTCTGCACAGTAAAGGACACCAACTTTGACCTCTGGTGTAGGACTTACAGCTCATGAAAAGCACCATCTAAAATTTAGGTGTTATTATTATTTACTGAGGCTCTTAGATTTGCTTGTGCTCCTCACACTGCTGTCATCTCCACAAGGCCACACATACGGACAAACAGACCAACCTCAGTGTAGTCCTCAGAGCCTGAACATTCCTGGTGTTTGACCTCGTGTTCTGCAGGAAGACAACAACCTGGAGACATCTCTTTTGGAGCAAGACACCAGCTCAACATCTGCCTTGTGGGCAGAGAGGGCAGGGATGGAGCCAGGTCAGCTGGGGGCAGTTAGGAGAAGATGAGATGTTGCCTTAGGAGCCCAGTGAGTGTGGAGACACATCTACCAGTGCTGCACCCAGAGCGATGCTCTCAACCCAGTACTCGAGTCCTTCATGGCTCCCACTGGTTTTTCCTTTCCTATTTTTTTATTTTACCACCTGCTCTAAAAAAGCTCTCAGCAAAAAAAAAAAAAAGAAGAAGAAGAAAAAAATCACTTCTCTTTATTATGTAGCTTTGCTGCAAACTGACTCTTTTCATCTAAAATTATTCCTTTTTGGTGCCACAATCTGACTTCAAGCTTCTTTGCTGCCTGTGGACGTGATCTACAGCAGCAGCCAAGGCGAGGATGTGTCTGGCCTTTGCAGCAGCACCGTGGGGGCCTTAGCACGACTGGGAGATGCTGCTTTAGACAGCTTTTTGCAGTCATTTCCTCACACATTTACTGAATTTTCATCTAGAATGCGGAGGAACTAACAAATAAAATATAAATAATTTTCCTTCTGTTCAGCCTGGGAATTCAGATTCAAGTGGAGGCTGGAAAATCAGAAGGAAATTCAAAGATAACTCTGCTTTCTTGATGACTGCAGCTGCTACCTGAACACAGAGATTCCCTGTAGATCTACGAACAAGGACTTCCAGAAAGCTGATATAGATGAAGAAAACTCTGGAAGACCTTCTTGTACCTGCCACCGCCTGCCTAGTTCATGGGATTGCTTTCAAATCTCAGGCTCTACGTGACTCTTCCCTGTGGGCAGGAGAAGAAAATAGACTCCCTGACTGGACATGCAGAAAATGAACGGGGCCACCGCAGCTTTGGGGAGGACAAACTGCTCCACGGGCACCTCCACACAAAGCCACAGCCCCAGGGGCTTGCCCTCCTCTCATTTTATTCCCAAAGCATCCCTTTTTGGTGGCTTTTTTTTGTAATGATGGTGGGCCAGGCAGGTCTTTGGGTGAGCTGCTCCTCTGCACGTGTGATCCCAAATAATGCAGTGAATTAAGTACCTGGCGGAGTGACTGGCTTGCTTGGTGCCGTCCCAGGGCATGGGTGCAGGGCAGTTTGATTGCACAATGGGGCCTGGAGAAAACCAGTTGGTTAAATGACATTTTTATGAAATATAATGAATGATACTTAATGAGATTTTTCTTCCAAAGTGGAAAAGTCCAGGGTTTCCAGCCTCCATTATAATGGCTTAATTTTCTGTGCTGCAGCAGTAAGTGGGACTCGGAGAGATTCTTAAGCTAACATCATTTCAAAGCAAGTTCAGGGTGTGAGTAGCAGGAGGTGATCAATCAGCTTTTGGTGGTTGGAGGTCCTGGGCTGGAGGTGTTCTCACTGTCACCATCACGGGGGGCCCAGGGGCTGTTCATTCTGATCATGTTGTGTGGCTCGGTAGCACCTGGCAGTGGCACCTCGATACCTGGCATCAAAAATATTAGTAATTCTAATAATTCATAACTGCTCGCTGTGCCTAGAAATGGCTTTTACTGCTTGGTTCATGGGTTTGGCAGAAAATTTGCTCTTCATGCCCAGTAGTGGCCATTCCCAGGCCTGAAAAATGTGTAATTGGGCAGCAACAACAAATTGACCCACGTTATTTCATATGATTAGCCCAGGCCGTCGAGTCCAGACACCAGCAATGCCCATGGTCAGCTCCTCGCTGCCGTGCCTGGCTCTTGGGTGGCTTCAGCCATCCCTGAGCTGATGCAATTGCAGCTTCAAAGGAGGCCACATCCAGGGCCACCGCCACGCAGGGAGCTCTGCCTGTCATCTTGGTGGAGACGGTGGTTTGAGCAGGGCCTAGAGGAGAGGAAGAAATGGGAGCTCTGCAGAGTGGGGTGAAGCCAAGCAATGTGTTCTGTGATGTTGCA
This sequence comes from Brachypteracias leptosomus, assembly GCA_013401335.1. Lineage (NCBI taxonomy): Eukaryota > Metazoa > Chordata > Aves > Coraciiformes > Brachypteraciidae > Brachypteracias > Brachypteracias leptosomus. The sequence goes on from VYZX01026628.1 coordinate 170,618, forward strand.
AACCAGCTGCTTCTTCAGCAGAGCCTTTAGAGAAGGTGGGAAGGGAGAGGCACAGGTTTCTGGACATGATTCTGGCTTCTGTCCTCCCATTTAGGAACCCCTGGGACCAGAGTTGGGGTTCCCTTGTGTGCTTGCTGCTGGGGTGCCTTGAGGTTTCACCACAGGGTCCCCCATGGCTGTGGAGACGTGGAGGGTTGGCAGGGCAGGAGGAGCTGGGTGAGGCTGATGGGGATGGTGGGAGCAGGGTCTATCTCAGCTCCATTTCTGGGAGCTGCAGGTGCTTTTGCCAGCTGGCACGGGCAGCTCTGGGCTGTGCCAGAGGTGGGCTGGGGGGACAGGGCAGTGTGGGCATGGGGAGAAGGGCTGGTCTGGCCCCATCCGCACCCACGCATGGAGGGATAGCAGGCTCATTTTCCAAAGCTTTTTCCTAGGAAAAAGAAGGACCATGGGGTGCTGAGCTCAGCTGCAACCCTGGGGGCAAGGAGACATGGGTCTCCTCAGGTGGTGGTGGTCCCTGCCCAGGGGCTTGAGAACTGGGGGGACCAGCACATGGGGTCTTCTGCTTATGTGGAAGTGCTTTCAAGAGTGGGGGCTTGACCCCAGAGTCTTTGCTGAGGGATATGGTGGAGAGAATCCATTTGGGGCCTCTAGAAGGACTTTCAGTCTAGGAATTAATTAATAATGATGAAAATAAAGCAGAGCCCGACTTCAAAAGCTCTCCCTACTGCCTTGTTCCCCTCCACCCTGCTCTGCCACCCGGCTTTGGGCTCTGTGGAGCTTGGGCACTCCGGGAAGAGGGAAATGGAGCTTTGGGGCCGGGGTGGGTGATGCCAAGGTGGGGAGCAGAGCCCAGCATGGGCCAAGGCCAAGGTGGGGACCCACCGAGCCCCCACATCCAACCTCAGAGCAGGACCGAGGGGAGGGCAGGAGGCGCCTTGGATCTGGAGGACAGGTTTGGGGGCCAGCCCCTAATTAAAACCTTTTGTATGAAGTTAAAAAAAGCTCCATTCCGTGTCTGTTTAATATTTAACAGATGGGGGGGGGAGGAAGATGTGAACACAACTGCAGACAGAGTTTTGCTGATGTGCCAGTTATACTGCAATCAGATATTGTTTAATTAGTATGCAGAGCGAAAACACGCAACGGATTATTTATTTAGAAAAAAAAAAAAAAAGGAGGAAGGGGGACCCGCCCCATTTTCTCCCTGAGATGAAAACTTTTCGCGAAGTTTTTATGCCTGGGAGTAACCCCCCGCCCTGCAGTACTGCGGCTGGCCAGGGGAAGAGGCAGCGCGGTGCGGCCGCGGCCCGCGGAAGGGCGCGGAGCAGCGCGGAAGGGCACGGAGCAGAGCGGCGGGGTGCGCGGCAGGGGGCACGGAGAGGGGGTGCAGAAAGGGTAGCGGAGGGGTGCGGAAGGGGGCGCGGAAGGAGCGCGGAAGGGGGGTGCCTGCGCCTTTAAGGCGGCGGCGGCGGCGCGGGGGGCGGTGGAGCGGCGGCTGCCGATCGCTTCCCTTTGATAAGGTCCTGGCAACTCCGTAGCCGCTCCGGGATGCCCAGAGAAGGGGGCAAAAAATGAAATAAACCCTCGCCTAAATATAAAATTATTTTCTTTTCCTCCCCAATGGTGACACCCCCCCTTCCACGCCCTCTCCTCCGGCGCAGACGCTCCCCCCCGCGCACACCTCGCACCGGCGATGCCCGGAGAGGGGGGTCGGGAGCATCGGGCGGGGCAGAGGGTGCTCCCCTCGGTTTTTCCTCTTTATTTTTTAATTGTTAAAATTTTGGAGGGGTCCTGTTTTGGTCGTCTTTTCATTTTTTTTGGACGTACTCAGCCGCGCTACCGCCCTTGCAGGACCGCTCCGCCGGCCTCCGCTTTGATGCGCGCAGCGCTGGCGGGGAGAGCCCGGGGCGC